>JABMCL010001278.1:322500-342500 GCA_018857735.1 Alviniconcha marisindica | reverse complement strand
GAAAACGAATTTGTGCTCATGCACTCTCTTGACTGGCTGCATAGTAGTTTATCTGGCGCTGTGAACACGCAAGGTTTTGTGTGGAAGTTCTTTATGCGCTATATATAAATTTTCATTCATTCATTAATTCATTCATTTAAGCATGCCATTATTTCATGTCCAACAGCGACTTCCTCCTTTCCATACTATCTTCCACCGTAACTGTTGTTTTGGTTTGTATACAGGCCAGAATATCCACTCCTCCAACCCACATCCCACCCCCACCATTGAAATTCTTTTTAAACCGTCGTGCGTAGCTGAGCCCCGCACGCCCCTCCCTCCCCCCCTTCCCCCCTCCCCCCCTCCCCCTCCCCCCTCCTCGCATTCTGTGACAGTTTTTTCCTGCAAGTGATTAAACAGCTTACTGACGAAAGAGCACCCGCTCCGAAGGACGACCCATGTAGCATCAGAGACCGGTAATGTGCCGTAATGGACCAAGATTAGCTAACTGCTTTACCTTCCGCATCGGCGCGCTCTCGACTTCCGGTAAGAAGGCACAGTGGAGGATCAAGGAAAAACACGAGGGTGCTTGTTGACGTTTTTAAATGACTTCAGTGCATGTGTGGTGGTGTGTTCTCTCTGTCTCTGTCTCTGTCTCTGTCTCTCTCTCTCTCTCTCTCTCTCTCTCTCTCTCTCTCTCTCTCTCTCTCTCTCTCTCTCTGGATTTCTGAAGCAACAAATGCCGTCGTTTGGTGAATGCCAAACCAAACACTTCCCGCTGAGTATTTGCCAGTATCGACCGAAGGCGTGCACTACATGACAATTCCTTTCAGGTGTCATTTTGGAAAGCAAATGACCCAACACCGTGCCGTGATCACCTGCAAGTGTTTTATGTGATACGATTTTCTTCCCTTATCCCAAACAAAAACACACAAAAAGAGACTTGCAGCTTGAGCAAGGACGGGTTTTGAGCGAGAGAGGCGAGAAAAGTTGTGGACGGTGGAGGGGGGCAGGGGATAGGGGTGGGGGTAGGGTGGTGGTGGGGTGGTGGGGTGGAGGTGTTAATCAGATTTCCTATCTGGTGTAATTTTGGAAAGCAAATGACCCAATGCGTGGCGTGATCACCTGGAGAAGTGTCTTTGTGTCATGCGATTTTCTCCTCTTTATCCCAGACAAACAAAAAAGGCATGCAGCTTGATCAATGAGGGTTTTCCACGAGAGAGGTGAGAAATTAATGTTCTGGACGGCAGGCGGAGGGGGTTGAGCGTAGAGGCGTTAAGTTGCGGGGGGGAGTGGGGGGGGGAGGGGGATTGTTGGGGGGGGGGGGGTTGAGGGGGGGGGGGTTGAGGGGGGGGGGGGCGGAGAAGTCTGTCTGTGTCCACACAGAACGAAGGTCACAAACTGCTCGGAGCTTTAGTTTCAGACTACAGTCTTTGTTTTCTGGTGTGTTTACTTTTGACACCTATCAACACAGATTTGTGTTGCTCCTACTTTTATTGTGAAACCGATCCACTTATTCCAGCATTCGCCAGTCGCTGTTGTTTGTTTGTTTGTTCGGTTGTTGTTTTTTGTTTTGTTCTCTCTCTCACTCATGTCCCAAATTCTGTAACGACAAACCACCGACACGTTAAACCAATTATAACTAAACAATCAGTTCAGTTCAGTTCAAGATGGTATCTATGCGCTCGGAAAACCCCATAATTATGCGCTCCACACCGCCTCTCAGAAGTTTCCCCATCGTTGCCTTTGAAACGGTTCCCATGTTCGTCTGACTGATGATGGCCCTATCTCGTCCTTTCAAGGAAGATCGTCCAGAGCTTTCTCAAACAAACAATCGAAACCTGTCAGCTGTGCTATCGAGGCTACTGCCTCTGCTTCATCACATCGGCACGGTCTGACACGTCTGACCATCGTGGCATTCGGAAACTACTGGCTACTGCCGCCTTTGGCCATCACTACGGTGGACTATGAAGTGAGTCAAACTCCAAAACACTGGTTTAAAATTACGACATGCTTCCTCCAACCACTGCTTCTTGGAGTTCAGGAGCTGTGTGAAAGTCGAGGTGGCCGTCCTGGGCTGTCCGTCCTAACGAGCCTTATGGTTTCCGTGGACGTAAAGCAACACTGAACCATTCTCACGCATTGGTCTCAACTTGTCCCTAATACGTCAACCGACATCCGAGGACATTAAGAAACACAACAGCAACCAACCACTGCCATAACTGATTACTCCATAGGTCTCGGAAAACTGTCAGCTAACGAACTGTTTTTCGATGATGCTCAACATAACGGCAGTAAGTTTGTAACAAACAACTCAAATTATATCAGACGTTCCTTTTATAACAGCCCACGTTGCTTACGCCAGCACAAATAAAGCCAAAAATCATTTGAAAGGAAACGGTCGGAACGCTTCTCTCTCTCTCTCTCTCTCCTCCTCTCTCTCTCTCTCTCTCTCTCTCTCTCTCTCTCTCTCTCTCTCTCTCTCTCTTTAATACCCTGGGCGGACGCGCCTCATGTTTACGTGCGTGCTTGGTCGCAATGTTGCTTCTACAATCGATTTAGTGCCCTAACATTTCGGAGGGCGCTCGCCCTAACAACATCTTTGGACAGCTGCGCGGAGATAAAGAGCTAATGCCCCTTTAGTGGCGTAACCAGTTCTGGCAGTTTGGAGAAAGGTGCCGGAAAAGCAATGTTCGGAGTGTGGTTGGGAGTGAGTGTCACGCGTCGGAGTATAATTGGAGGGAGGGAGGGGGATGGGTGGGGTGGGGGGGGGGGGGGGGGGGGGGAGGGGCGGTGATGATGATGAAGTAGAGCTTCGTGTCCTGGTATCTCGGGTTGACATGTTAGGGACAAACTGTGACCAATGCATGTGCATAGTTCAATGTTGCTTTACGTCCACAGAAACCGTAAGGCTCATTAGGACGGAAAGCCCAGGACGGCCACCTCCACTTTCACACAGCCTCTGAACTCTGACGGAGGGGGGTGGGGTGGGGGGCGGTATATGTATCAGAGTATATATAGGGGGTGGGTGGACTGAAAGTTTTCACTTTATAGATTGTCCCTAATATGCTTTTAGCATCTGAGGACATTAAACAAAAACTCAACAACAACTGAAAGTTTGTGTGATGATGATGATGATGATTGCTTTTATATAGCGCTGTTCTCCGCTCTCGAGCAGACTCACTGCGCTCGCATGTGATTCTACATGAGTGACTAGCTTTTTATAGCGCGTTTTTGAATATCCATCGAAGTGGTGTACTCACAGCGCTGACATGGCTGGTGCCACATGAAACTGCTGCCATCTCGGCACAAGTCCTGTTTACATCGTACAGCCATGCACCATGTCACTTCATGCAAAGCCACATACGTAAGGTGTATGCGTGTTTAGCTGTAACCTGCCACCAGCATCTTTGGCAGCATGACAGGGATCTTTTACGTGCTACTGCGGTAACACGGGGGTGGAACGGGCACCGAAATAAGAGTCAGCACAGAAAGTTGACCCCGGAGAAGAAAATTCTCCCGCCGCTCCAGCAGGGATTCGAACCCGCGACCTTTCGATCACGAGTCCGACGCTCTAACCACTGAGCTATCCCCGCTCCCTGATAGCTAAATTAAGTTTGTCAGAAAGTAAGCGAGAGTTTCTATACAATATCTTTTGAGCATCATCGTGCGAGTATACATTTAGGGCGTATGAATGTGTATATGCATATATGCGTGTATAATTATGTGGTCCTGTGAGTATGAGATATAAATCAAGTGAAACTAATTATCAGTACGGATACAGACACAAATGTATATAATTATGGTTTTGTTGACTGCAAAGAGGTGGGGGAGGGGGTTGGTTTGGGTGGTGGTGGTGGTGGTGGTTGTTTTACATAAATTGGTGCAACTTGCTGATACATGTTGTTAGCGTGATAATTTTAAGATTAATCTGATATCGCTTTTGTAAAATGGCTTTAAATAAAAAAAGGAAGAAGGAAGAAGAACGAGTCGGGGTCCTGCCTAGGTCTATGGATCAGTCCGCGTTTCATCTCCCGTAACTGTGGCTGGATTTCATCATCTCCCATAACTCTAGCTGGATTTCATCAACTCCCATAACTGTAGCTAAATTTCATCATCTCCCATAACTGTAGCTAAATTCCATCATCTCCCATAGCTGTAGCTAAATTTCATCATCTCCCATAACTGTAGCTGGATTTCAAGTGGGGGTATAGCTTCAAGATATTCTCTTATTTTTCTGCAGCCGATACGCGTCAGTGCTGCACACTCTGGCCACCTGACCGAGGAAGAAGATTACATTCTGCGGATGTCTGGATATTGTTCATAAATATATACTGCCTCAGTGAAGAGAAATATAATCACATTTATGCACACTCAAAGGGGGATTAATTAGCATCCTGCCCTCCGAGAATAAGCCAGAACTACACGGAGCGGAAGTCACGTGACAGCTGACAGCTATCAAGTCACGTCGCTGACGGACGTGACAGGAAGTTAAAGGGACAAACAGGAAGACAGCACGAACCGCCTCCTCTTACCCCTTGTATCTAAACATCTGCATTACACAGTTCACCCCCACTCCCCCCCACCCCCACCCCGCCCCCTCTTCCCCCCTCTTGCGAGCTCGTGCTCTCTCTCTCTCTCTCTCTCTCTCTCTCCTCTCTCTCTCCTCTCCTCCTCTCTCTCTCTCTCTCTCTCTCACACACACACACACACACACACACACACACGCCGCGCGCGCGCGCGCCGCACGCACACCACGCACGCACGCACGCACGCACGCACGCACGCACGCACGCACGCACGCACGCACGCACGCACGCACGCACGCACGCACACACACACACACACACACACACACACACAAGAAGAAGAAGGACTTGAGAAGAACCAGAAGAATGAGTATATCTGCTGCCAGGAATTCTACCTTCCTGATTCCTGTCTTCCCAGACCGCGGGGCCCACTACTGTGGATCCAGCAGTTAACGGTCCTCTCTGCTCAGAATTAGCCAGAGCTATCAAAGAGTCCCCATTTTTGCCAGTAATCTTGGAGCAGGCAAGAAGGATCCGGCTACATCTTTCGTCTGCTGCCAACAATTCCATCTTCCTGCCATGCGGTGCGGGTACTGCGTGTCCATATGGAGCTTTTGTTGCGCAAAAAGACTTGTTGTGAGCCGGTTTGGCCTAGCGGTAAAGCGTTAGGCTGGTAAGCGGAGGAGGGACGTCGGTTCGAATCCGCTTCGGCTCTCCTTTCTGTTCAAAAGTTGTGGTCTGTGGACAGTCATTTGACTTTGTCCCTCACAATTATGAAACATTAAAATGGCTCTCATCGCTGCCCACCTTAATGCAGAGGTCATTCTGGTGGTGACAATGTAGCGATAGGTTATATAATCTCCCTCTCCCCCCCCCCCCCCCTCCCCCCACCTCCATGCCCCCTTCCCCCCTTCTCCCCGTCCCTAATAAGCCGTACGGTTTCTGTGGACGTTAAGCACCATGTTTACTTACTTACTTACTTACTGAACAGACTTGCGCTGTACAGGAGCCATCCATTACGGCCAGTATCCAGCAGTTACGGTTCGCTCTGCTGAGAACACGAGAGCAGGACAAAATCCAGCCACAAATTATGCTTCGTCTGCTGCCAAGAATTCTTCTTGTTCTAATTTGGACGGTGGGGTATTGTGGATGCAAAAATTGCCGGCTTCCTCCGCGGATGTTTCCAGGGCTCTTTAAAGTCTCGGGTAGCGGGTGTTCGATTATTGTACTTACCACGTAAGAGCGATACTCAGAATATAGTTCTTCGTTTTGATTTTGGGTCGAAGTGTAGAAGAAGAAGGGGGGAGGGGGAGTAATTAATTGTTGATGCGTTATATTTAAATCTGGAAGATCCTAAACAGAGTAAATCCGGCGGAAAAGAGAGAGAGAGAGTCCTACTCCCTTCATAAAGAATCTACTGGGTGCAACAGTTCCCACCCCCACCCCCCACCCCCAGCTGAATCTGGTTTTTGGCCCACAGTGCTAAGCAGAGAGCGAGCAGAGATGTTATCAAAAATCTGATCCTGGTGGGGACTGTTATTATGTTGGTTGCCTAGGTCATACGTGTTTCGCTACCTGAGTACCTCATTAGTGACCATCAGCACATAATGGTGAGAGCTAGGATATCCGCCCGATACTAGCGAAAGAAAACCACCGTCTTCCCGGTAGACTCCGTTAGCGTAGGAGAATACTCTCGGGTGATACCGCCTAAGAAGCTATAGATGAAGGGAGACGTATAGTTTTGTGTAATTGTCTACCGCCAGCGAATGGTCCTCATTCAACGTTAACCCTTTCTCTGCCATGTTTGCCACGCCGTCACTCGGAAAACGACCAATAAGAGTTTCTGCCCCCTTCGCGTGAGCACGTGAAAGGACTTCTATCAAAATGCACAGTATTGAAAGTAGATTTGTTACAGGACCATCGAATAGACTGTTTGGAAGCGTGTATGTATGAACTTTTCAGCCCGGAAATTTTACAGACCGTGGCAATGAAGGGGTTAATTGTCTGTATGGAATTTACGTGTTTTTACGTATTCTATTGCAGACTTAGATGTTGGTTAAAATCCAAGAACTGGCTCTTTCATGTACGTATCATATCATACTACAATTGATTTAACACACAGGAGGGTTAATTCGCGGCCGAAAGACGTCACACAAACACAGCAACAAAGACCGGAGTCGCCTACGGTAACTCTCACATGGCGTGCGAGTAAACACAAGATACATAAAGCACAACTGATTAATTTTTTGGTTGGCTGTTGTTGTTGCTGTTGTTGTTGTTGTTGTTTGTCTCCTGACCACGGGTCACGGAATGGAGGCTGGTGGATGATCGGTTGGTTTTTGATTGATGATCGCTTATATAGCGCTATTCTCCGCTCTCTTGAGCAGACTCACTGCGCTCGCATGTGGTTCTACGTGAGTAACTAGCTTTTCATAGCGCGTTTTTTTGAATATCCACCGAAGTGGTGTACTTACAGCGCTGACATGGCTGGTGCAACATGAAACTGCAGCGCAAGTTCTGTGTACACCATACAACCACGCACCATGTCACTTCATGCAAGCCACATAAGGTGGATGCGTGTTTAGCTGTAACCTGCCACCTGCACTTTTGGCAGAATGACCGGGGTCTTTTACGTGCTACTGCGGTAACACGGGGGTGGAACGGATACCGAAATAAGAGCTCGAGAGCAGAGAATAGCGCTATATAAAAGCTATGAATAATAATAATAATACCTACATACTTACTTATTTGCTCCCTTCTTGCTTGCTTGCTTGCTTTATAGATGGCTTAGACTTACTTACTTACTTACTTACTACAAGTAGGCGCGTGATGCTTTTCTGAACTCCGATCAGGGCTTATCTGGTCACTGGAGAGTCGACAAACCTTGTTTTACTTTGCTTTCTTACTTAGCCTACCTACTTTACTTTGCCTACTTACTTACTTACTTACTTACCTTACTTACTTACTTACTTACTTACTTACTTACTTACTTACTTACTTACTTACTTACTTACTTACTTTGCTTGCTTGCTTGCTTTGCTTGCTTGCTTGCTTGCTTGCTTGCTTGCTTGCTTACTTACTTACTTACTTACTTGGAGATACAATGGCGTGTAGGCTAAACGAACAGTGAGCCACTTATGTTCGTGAGTTGGTGATTAGCGCTTTGCCATGAGATGACTCTCGCGGTTGACCAGCCGTCAGCTATCAGGAATCAACCAGCCACAGTCTGGGCATGGTCGGATGAGTCAGAAGTACATTTCTGACGACGAGCGCGCGCGTGATGCCGTTCTGAGCTCTGATCGGGTCTTATCTGGTCACGGGAGAGTCGAGTGGTCATTAACCGGTCATGGAGTGGTCAGGGACTGAACTGATTTGAACCCAGAGTCAGGAAACCACGGCTCTTGTCGTCATGGACACCGGACAGTTTGTCGTTGGGTTGGGGACAGATAAAGAACGGGGTTTCCTCTGCCGTTATGCTAATGCATGCAGTTACCGAATCGCCAATATCGCACGATAAATGACCAGAAGGTAAAATTATTCTCTTCATCCAAATAGCCTGATATTCACACACACACACACACACACACACACACACACACACACACACACACACACACACACACACACACACACAACACACACACACACACACACACACACACACACACACACACACACACACACACACACACACACACACAACACACACTTTTTTCTTTTCTTTTCTTTTTTCAGAGCGAAAAGAAGGCTTGTGTGTAACTGGTGGTACGAATACGTACGCCTACTGATATTAATTACACAATGGTTTCAA
Source organism: Alviniconcha marisindica (assembly GCA_018857735.1). Classification (NCBI taxonomy): domain Eukaryota; kingdom Metazoa; phylum Mollusca; class Gastropoda; family Provannidae; genus Alviniconcha; species Alviniconcha marisindica. The sequence goes on along the minus strand of JABMCL010001278.1, from coordinate 334,181 downwards.
ATTCTCTCTCTCTCTCTCTCTCTCTCTCTCTCTCTCTCTCTCTCTCTCTCTCTCTCTCTCTCTCTCTCTCTCTCTCCGCTGTCTGTGTTTGTGTATGTGTGTGTGCGGGCGCGTGCCTGGATATGGTGTGATAGCAATACAAAATCATTATATATTACTTTTGAGTTTTTTGTTTTGTTGCTTTTTTTGTTGTTGTTTTTTGTCTGCTTTTTTGTAGATCTTGTAAAACGCGGTGTGCTCTCTTCTCATCCTTGTCGGTGAGACACGGCGCTGAGCATATGACTGGTATTATTATCATCGGCTAGTCGCGTTACCTCGTTTTGTATGCATATATTATGACCCACCAGGTCAGAACGGAGAAACCGACTTCCTGATTGGCCAGTCGCCTTACCTCATTTTGTTTGCATGTATATGAACCGCCAGGACAGAATGAGCAAACTAACTTCCTGACCGCGCGGTTGTGTCACCTCATTTCGTATGCATATGATCTGCAAGGTCAGGTCGGGCAAGCTCACTTCCTGATTGGGCAGTCGCGTCATATGACCCGCGAGGTCAGCAGACGGTCGTTTTCTCTGCTTTGGTCTCCCTTCGGTTCGAAGGTCTGCACTGGTTTTGTCGGGAAAATCTGACACGTGATTAATGTGTGCGCCCAGTGGTCTTCCAGGGATGTTTTAGACCTCATCCGTGGAAAGGTATCAGTGAGAAGTTACTTGCATTTGTATCGCCCATTTGTATTGCCCACGGGAAGCGTGAATAGGTGCCCCTTCATTTATCACATGGCATTCATTCACCCTCCTCCAACCACTGCCATAGTTGGTTACAGCGTTCACAAAAACCACTGCCATAGTTGGTTACACCATTCATATTTTTCACATGCAGTGTCTCTATGCATGGACGGTGAACGATTACGCGGTCAAAGGGTGGTGTGAGTCTGCATAAATGTTTCAAAGATTGTGGTACGGGTGTGTGGTAGGTTGAAACATGTATGCAGACCCGCACGACGCTGTAACCGTGTAATCGTTCAACGTTTTGCATAGACACCTTTGTAACACTGAATCACACCACAAACATCTGAAACGAAGTGAATACTGAATCACACCACAAACATCTGAAATGAAGTGAATACTGAATCGCATCATGAACATATGAAACGAAGTGAATACTAAATCACTTCACGAACATCTAAAACAAAGTGAATACTGAATCAGATCACGAACATCTCAAACGAAATAGTGAATCACATCATGAACATCTGAAACGAAGTGAACTACTAACGTCAAAAAAGTGTGTATTTTACAACGCAGGATCTTATGCCGAGAATTCGCATGTTGTACTATCAGAAAAAGTGGTTCATCTGTTAATCTTTATGTATATTTATCAGATTATGGTTTACGACAGTCGAGGTTCTTGCACTTCTGTATCTGACTATCTGTAGATCGGGTGTTTTATGATTTGATTGATGGGTGGGCCCACTGGTGTCTCTGGGATTCTTCGGATCTCATCTGTGTAGTCTCTGTGGATCTCTTCTCTGTTGTCTCTGTGGTTCTCATCTCTGTTGTCTCTGTGGATCTCATCTCTGTTGTTTCTCTGTATCTCATCTGTGTTGTCTCTCGGTTTTCACTCCTTTACCCCCCCCCCCCCCCTTCTCTCTCTCTCTCTCTCTCTCTCTCTCTCTCTCTCTCTCTCTCTCTCTCTCTCTCTCTCTCTCTCTCTCTCTCTCTCTCTCTCTCTCTCTCTCTAAGTTCTAGGTGTGACCACTGACACCAACCTTTCCCGGTCCAGTCATGTAACAACGTTATGTAAAAGTGTTTATAAGAAACTTTACCAGTTATCTAAAATCAAACACTTTCTGAACCTTAATGCCAGAAATTTATTCTTTCGTGCCAATCCATCATCGACTACAGCTCGATGCTGTTGGACTCATCAAGTGCAATTACTCTCAAACCCTTGGTTAGTTTACATAAGATAGCGCTCAAGGCAATTCCCCTCAAAACCACAACTCTATCGATTTCAGACTATAATTTCCTAACCATTCTTCCCTTCAAGGAAAGACTTAACTATAATAGCAATGCTTATGCACAAAATTATGTCCGGAAAAGTTCCACCCTCTGTTACGGCAAAAATTTCCTTAAACCAGTCACGACATTTTTGGAAAGCTCAAAATACCAGTCCGTAATATTGACCTTTTCAAGTCTAGCTTATCGTGTTCTGGCAATGTTCTTTGGTTCTCACTCCATGGCTTTCTTAGATTTCCCTCCAGTACCGAAACGTCTAAAGCACGTTGCGTATGTCATACATTATGCCCTGATTGGTTGTCCTTGCATGCTAAACGTGGTGATTGTAACCCGCCTGCAACGTTCTACCTTACTGTGTTTCCGGTGTGTCGTGGCTTACAAAACGTGTGCATGTATAATTAGCTCTAGAATAGTCCCTTTGTTTGGGCGAGGGCTGGATGCAAGAAAGATTGTCTATTACTCTCTTAAAATAATGAATTTTATCTTCTCTCTCTCTCTCTCTCTCTCTCTCTCTCTCTCTCTCTCTCTCTCTCTCTCTCTCTCTCTCTCTCTCTCTCTCTCTCTCTCTCTCCATTAGTCTGTTGTCTGTTCGCGGTTATAGACGTGTTTTTAGTATATCAAGGACTAGCTGCTAGGTCCAAATGGACTCTCTCTCTCTCTCTCTCTCTCTCTCTCTCTCTCTCTCTCTCTCTCTCTCTCTCTCTCTCTCTCTCTCTCTCTCTCTCTCTCTCTCTCACCACAGTGACTCTCTACCTCTTAATGCTCTTTCCCACATCCTACCCCACCCACTGTCCAAACAGAGGGGAAGGGGGCACAGAGGGAACCGGGAGGGAAGGGGGCACAGAGGGAACCGGGAGGGGAGGGGGCAGTGTTCTATTACACGGGCACAGAGGGAACCGGGAGGGAAGGGGGCACAGAGGGAACCGGGAGAGAAGAGGGCACAGAGGGAACCGGGAGGGAAGGGGGCACAGAGGAAACCGGGAGGGAAGGGAGCACAAGGCCGGGAGGGAAGGGCCAAGGGGGGAGGGAAGGGGGCACAGAGGGAACCGGGAGGGAAGGGGGCACAGAGGGAACCGGGAGGAAGGGCAGAGGGAAGGGAGGGAAGCACAGAGGGAACCGGGAGGGGAGGGGGCAGTGTTCTATTACACGGGCACAGAGGGAACCGGGAGGGAAGGGGGCACAGAGGGAACCGGGAGAGAAGAGGGCACAGAGGGAACCGGGAGGGAAGGGGGCACAGAAGGAACCGGGAGGGAAGGGGGCACAGAGGGAACCGGGAGAGAAGAGGGCACAGAGGGAACCGGGAGGGAAGGGAGCACAGAGGGAACCGGGAGGGAAGGGAGCACAGAGGGAACCGGGAGAGAAGAGGGCACAGAGGGAACCGGGAGGGAAGGGGGCACAGAGGGAACCGGGAGGGAAGGGGGCACAGAGGGAACCGGGAGAGAAGAGGGCACAGAGGGAACCGGGAGGGGAAGGGGCACAGAGGGAACCGGGAGGGAAGGGGGAGCACAGAGGGAACCGGGAGGGAAGGGGGCACAGAGGGAACCGGGAGAGAAGAGGGCACAGAGGGAACCGGGAGGGAAGGGAGCACAGAGGGAACCGGGAGGGAAGGGGCACAGAGGGAACCGGGAGGGAAGAGGGCACAGAGGGAACCGGGAGGGAAGGGGGCACAGAGGGAACCGGGAGGGAAGGGGGCACAGAGGGAACCGGGAGAGAAGAGGGCACAGAGGGAACCGGGAGGGAAGGGAGCACAGAGGGAACCGGGAGGGAAGGGGGCAGTGTTTATTACACGGGAAGGGAGCACAGAGGGAACCGGGAGGAAGGGGCACAGAGGGAACCGGGAGGAGAAGAGGGCACAGAGGGAACCGGGAGGGAAGGGGGCACAGAGGGAACCGGGAGAGAAGAGGGCACAGAGGGAACCGGGAGGGAAGGGAGCACAGAGGGAACCGGGAGGGAAGGGGGCAGTGTTCTATTACACAGGCACAGAGGGAACCGGGAAACAGGGGGCAGGGACACCAACAGTCATACCCGTGTCTGGGACGTACGTGTGTCGGGGGGACGGGGTGGGGGTGGTGGAGGGGGGGGGGGGCTTAAGAACAACCGCGGGCCCCAGACGGTGAAGGAGAAGATCGATAGAAGGAAGCGGAGGTGGGTGGGGTGGGGGGGGGGGGGGGGGGGGGGGGGGGTAAAGGCGGGGCCTCTGGTGATTTACCCCCTCGTTTACAGCTTGATCGACACCCATTTCAGCACCGTTTCCCCCAAGGCACTAACTGTCTCGTGTCATACAAAGACTGAACTTGGAACTAAATATACCGTGTGGCTTCGGGGTGTGAGGGGCAAGGGTAGGGGTGAGAGACACAGCAGAGAGAGAAACAGCGAGACAGAGAGAGAGGCTGGGAAGAGAGAGAGAGAGAGAGAGAGATAGAGGACGACAGACAGACAGGGACAGACGAGAAAGCGGAGACTGGGTGGCAGAAAGAAGAAAGAGGGAGAGGGAGGTCCCAAAATGGTGGGAGGGGAGAGAGAGAGAAAAAAAAACTGGCTAGAGATGAAGGAGGGATAGAAGAGAAAAAGAGTGAAACAGACAAAGGAAGAGACACGAGAGAGATTGTCAGAGAGGAAAGGGAGGGAGGGGGGGGCAGAGAGAGGATGTGAGGGGCAAGGGTAGGGGTGAGAGACACAGCAGAGAGAGAAACAGAGAGATAGATAGATAGAGAGACAGAGAGACAGACAGACAGACAGACAGACAGACAGAGACACAGAGACAGAGACAGAGAGACAGAGACAGAGAGAGAGAGCAGAGAGAGAGACAGAGGCAGAGACAGAGAGAGACACAGAGAGAGACACAGAGAGAGACAGAGTGAGAGAGAGAGAGAGAGAGAGAGAGAGAGAGAGAGAGAGAGAGTGAGAGAGAGAGACATACACAGAGAGAGAGAGAGAGACAGAGAGAGAGAGAAACTGTTCAGACAAAGAAACTAGAGAAACAGACGGGAAGGATGAAGTGAGGACAGAGAGACAACAGAGGAGATAGATGGACAGACAAAGAATGTGGGTACTGAAGGAGAAAGAGCAAAGGGGAGCGGGGGTCTAGAGTAGATGGAGTGAGGTGTAATTCCTCAGTCCCTTGGTATCTGCTTATGTAAATCAGAAGGTCACCGCATCTGTTAGTTGACTATGTAGACCAGAATGGACTTCAGAATGGAACCACTAGGGAGAGATTCTAGGCTACTCTGGGAAGAATCGAAGTCCGAGTGAGTGTTTAAACCTTTCTGTAGGGCTGTCACACGAAATCCGGACACAAAATAGTCGCTATGCACGCAGCAGAATATTGACGAAACTCATAGTGGTCTGAATAAAATAAGTGATCCGATATCCGTCATGGCGAGCCTAAGTAGCTCAAAAGATGTTAACGTATTCCGCCGTTGTTCCACTCGAATGGGCCGTAAGAGGGACAGTTTTCGCTTAATTTATTAATATTATTGAGTATTACTGATTCCATGGCTGCGATTAGGTAAATGTTAGCTGAATGTCACGGTGTGCGTGCGTGAGGTTATTTTGGTTTTGTTTTGTTTTGTTTTCCTGACATCCGGTCCAAAACACACTGGACGCAAACTGCAAGGTCCACTCATCGACGGTTGGTTGGTTTTTCGTTTTTTGTTTGTTTGTTTGTTTTTGTTTTCGCGTCCTGATATAACCGGCATGGTTATCTTTTTTCGTAGTGCTTTGGGGACCAGAGACCATAAGAACTATTAGGGACAGGGAGCCCAGGACGGCCACCTCGACTTTCACATAGATCCTGAGTTCTGGCATCGTTATAGCTGGACGTTAAACTATCAGTTTGCTCACTCACTTCCTTATTCTTCGCCTGCTTTTCAATGCTAATTCTATACAAAATTATATATGATACATTCACCGGTATATTTCATGTTTTATTCAAGTAGTACCAGGTCGTGGATCAGTCGTAGCGTGCTGCGATGACACTCCAGTGAAAGCAGTAAGTACGGGTTCGACTCCCGGTCGAGACAGGGACATTAAGGCACTGTTGAACTTCCTCCGGGTCAACACTGGTGCAGACAGGCTAGCGGCATTGTCTCAGTTCGGATGCACAGCCCTCACTCAAGTTAGTCCCGTGAACGGTGACCCCAAGAAGAAACTCACCCATGGTCGTTACACACGTTAAAAGTCCCAAATCTATCTTCAGGTAAGAGACGTTGCAATGCCCGCCGGTAAGTAAACATGATGCTTAACGTCCACAGAAAACATAAGGCTTATTAGGGACGGAAAGAAAGGGGAGGGAGAGGGAGATTATATACCTATCGCTACACTGTCACCACCAGGATGACTCCTGCATTAAGATGGGCAGCGACGAGAGAGCCATTTTAATGTTTCATTAATTGTGAGGGACGAAGTCACAGGACAGTGTCCCCAGACCACACATTTTGAAGAGAAGGGAGAGCCGAAGCGGATTCGAACCGAGGTCCCTCGGCTTAGCAGCCTAAGGCCTTACCGCTAGGCCAAACCGGTTGACTTATACCCGGCGGTATGGATTGCATAATTATATATCCTGGACATCGCGTAACATCAGCTGACTAATCTATAAAATAAAATAAAATAATAAACAAAAATTTCAAACTTTTAATAATATTCCATTTCACATAATGTTCATTACATCACACCTATTACACGTCATTGTCATGCCAACAATCTTCCTAACACTGAACAAGCGACAAAAACTCAACCAAAACAAGATAAGGTTTTCTCTCTCATTTTTCATCGTTTTTAACCGTTTATCTGTTGTTTAAGTGTCGTTTTGTGGCTTGACAAAGGGGATGTGTCCGTGTCAAAATAAATAAGCGTTCGTTTGAACTTTTTTGTGTTTGGATCCGCTGACTAATCAGAAGGATGCCTGTAGCCAATCCAAATGAAAAATCAAAGCGACTCAAACCGACGTTTTCCGCAAATAAGCCGTCAAACCGATACTTTAAGTTACCGACTATCTTCTTACAATGGATAGCTGTCAGACATGTATTGGAGACAGACGACGCTTATGTCGTTTCCACGTCACAGAGTGGTGTGCACGAGATTGCTGAAGGCGTTGAACTTCGAGTCGAGATGTTGTGGGATCTGTTGTTAAGCGATTTTTTATAATGATTTGTTTTTAATGAACAAAATCTGAAACAAGAATTAATGCTAGCGTTTTTTGTTTTGTTTTGTTTGTTTGTTAGTGTGTGTGTGTGTGTGTGTGTGTGGTGTGTGCGTGCGTGCGTGCGTGCGTGCGTGCGTGCGTGCGTGCGTGCGTGCGTGCGTGCGTGCGTGCGTGCGTGCGTGCGTGCGTGCGTGCGTGCGTGTGTGTGCGTGTGTTGTCACAATAAATAGCGTTCTTCTTCGCCTTTTATGTGTTCGGTGTCTTAATTAGTTAAAAAAATTCATAACCACCTATTCTCTACACTTTCACAATGCATTCTGTTCGTGCTAAGATGCGGGCCAAGACATGGCGGCCGCTCTTCGTGCTTTTCGCGCGGAATATCATTTTTGACGTTCTGATTTGCCGAAGCTGCCTAACTGATTGACAGGCCGGACCCCTCTGCTGAGAATAGCGGGATGCGTTGGAGCACGAACTCAGCAAAGCGCTCGTTCAGAACGTACAGGCCGAACCTACGCGGCAGCAGCCCAGTTCGCGACCCTCGAGAGTTCAGCTTGCGGATACGCAGTGAGAACATTCTGCACGCAGAGCACAGCAACACGCCAGTAGTTCACCATGAAGCGCTCGTTCCGAACATTTAGAATAAGTAAGTAAACATGGTGCTTAACGTCCACAGAAACCACAAGGCTAATTAGGGACAGGGAGATGGGGGGGAAGGGGGTATGGAGGTGGGGGAAGAGGGTGTTTATATACCTATCGCTACACTGTCACCACCAGAATGACTCCTGCATTAAGATGGTCAGCGATAAGAGCCAGTTAATGTTTCATTAATTGTGAGGGACAAAGTCACAAAGACAGTGTCCACAGACCACAATTTTTGAAGAAAAAGGAGAGCCGAAGCAGATTCGAACCGAGGTCCTTCCGCTTACCAGCCTAACGCCTTACCGCTAGGCCACACCGGCTCACACATTTAGATGTCGCAACGACCCAACTCATATTCCGCACCAGTCATCACGGGTCAAGTGCCTAGCCTCGGCAACGAGGCGGCGCGTTGTACTTACGACGAGCATTAAATCAACAGAGGCTTCAACTGTCACATGCTATCCTGTCCAACCTCATTACGAATGCCATCGAGAAGATGTCTGTGGCGGCGCTGGCCACTGGAATCGCTTCCCCTGAGAACTGGGCTTCCGGCGCTGTCCTGCGGAGTGGTCTCCCTTGGGTAAGGCCTTTACGACAATGTCTCTATTAACTGCTTCCCAGTCCCTCGTCTCCTGCTGAGCTGTCAGATCGCGGCAGCGAGCGGCATTTGTTTCATACATATGGGCCAGGAACTACAGCTAACTGACCAGAGACAAAGTGGCTTATAGAACAAATGACGCTTGCTGCAACCGTCAAGACAGTTCAGCCGAAGCTGGTTTGCGCGACTGAATGCCCTTCGTAACCTTTCGCGCAAGAGGTCGCGAAAGGTCGCAGCTGCCGCTTCCGGGCCGATTTCTGAGTAGGCGTTGCTTCACGCTGTGTATATATATATAAAAAAATATTTACAAAAATTAAGTTGTTGTTTTATGACAAAAGCCTACAACTTTCCAAAAATGTTAATCTCCATCAGATGATCAGATACATCCTCGAACAACCGAGCTGTAAAATGCCGCTATACAAATCGGAACAAAAAAGCATAATAACATGTTCTATATAGTCAGTACCTCATCACACGGTATGCATAGAGGTGGCCTTTTTCCGTCAATAAAAGGAGTGAGTCATATACATATTATAAGTGACCAATGTGTAGTCGAGAGAAAATAGTCTCCTCTCTTCTGTTAGCACGGGGACAAGAAACACAACGATTCAGTTTCGGCCGAATGATAATTATGCAGCAGATGATACTCAGTCGTCCCACCCCAGCTGACACAGCTCTAAACGGTATTTATTCAGACGAGATTTTAGGTCTGAGAAGGGGATGAGCTCATCTAAGAGGTCGCCATCGAGGACATCGTTAGCAGCAGAGTCTGCATCTGCAGCACGTATTTTCTCTTATGCCAATATGACCAGGAACCGAAACAAAAACGATCTCCTTTTCACCTCTGGTGAATTCCAAGCACAGTTCCACGAGCTGAATTTCCTCTTATGCTAACATGACCTGGAACCGAGACAAAAAATCTCCTTTTCACCTCAGGTGGATTCCGAGTGCAGTTCTACAATCATTGCTAGAATAGTGGTCATATTTCATGTTAAACATAGCTTGGAGAGATGAGAGTCAATCAGACAGTATCTGGCAGGAAATACTTTGCTTGAGAATGGTATGTATACACGCCTGAGAGCTATACGGATAGCTCGAAGTTCCCCAGTGTATATAGATCCGTCACCAGGAAGACGACAAGTGTACGATTTTCGGAAATACTTGGAGGATACAGCCGCCGCAGCAACTCCTTTATCTGTCTTTGAGCCATCAGTGAAGAGATAGAATTATCTGCATGTTTCAGGACTCTCTCTCTCTCTCTCTCTCTCTCTCTCTCTCTCTCTCTCTCTCTCTCTCTCTCTCTCTCTCTCTCTCTCTCTCGCTCTCGCTCTGTTTCTTCTTCTTCTTCTTCTTCTTCTTCTTCTTCTTCTTCTTCTTCTTTTCTTTTTTTTTCCTCTCTCTCTCTTTAAAAAAAAGAAGTTATGTAAACAAAAAACACGGACTGTCGATGCAGAGAGGGCTCAAAGAGCGGAGTCCAGGAAGCAAACGTCAATCAGAGCAAAGACAATTTTGGATTTCTACACATGAGCTGGAATTTTGGACGGAAATATTTTGTCCTTCTTTTTATTAAATTGTTTTATTTTTATGAACACTTGTTGGGCGCCTCACTGAAATGAGACCTAAGTGCGTCACTCTGGCAACTATGGCGCTGTTCTCTGCTTTCCAGCAGACGCACTGCGCTCTAGTCGTATATATATGCGACTCTAACGAGTGACTGCAGCTTTACACAGCGCGTTTTGAATATCCACTGAAGTGGTTACATACACTTGGAAGTGGTTTACTTGTTGACATTGTTTCACATTTTGGGGGTTCAAAAACGCAACTGTAAGAATTATGGAGATTTGAAATATCACCACGCACACAGGTAGAAGAGTGAGTGTGCGTGTGTGCGTGTGTGTGTGTGTGTGTGTGTGTGTGTGTGTGTGTGTGTGTGTGTGTGTGTGTGTGTGTGTGTGTGTGTGTGTGTGTGTGTGTGTGTGTGTGTGTGTGTCTATGGGCGTGCGTGTGTCTGTGCGCGCGCACGAACACACACAGTTATACCGGTTACAGTACAGTTAGTTCTTCTTCTTTCCTTCCTTGCTTCCTTTACCCTTTCTTCGTCTTCTCCTCCTCAGCCCTCTCTGTATTGTTCTTCTGCTACCTGTTCAATTTTCGTTTCTGTCTAGACTGGCTAACGTGTCGATAGATTTGTGATGACCCACGGTTTCAAAGCTGTCTGCTCTAACGAAAGGTTCAGGACCTGGGTTTATAGTCAGACCTTGGACTACATAATATAACCTCTGCCCTGGCATTAGGCCAATGGCTACTGGTCATCAATATAGTGGCCGGCGGAAACCAACTGAGGCCATTCCTTTGTTTTCTGCATTTGGGTTCTGTTTGTTTATTTTGTTGTTATTGTTGTTTAGCGGTTTGTTTTGTTTTGTTGTTTGTTTTGTTGTTTTGTTTGTTTTTGGTGCTAGCGTGCGTGCGTGCGTGCGTGCGTGCGTGCGTGCGTGCGTGCGTGTGTGTTTGTGTGTGTCTGTGTGTCTGTCTGTCTGTCTGTCTGTCTGTCTGTCTGTCTGTGTATGTGCATGTGTACGTGATTTATGTTTTCAAACAGAATATACTACTCAGTATTTTATTTGTAAGCTGTCTGCCTGTGTTGGGCAACACGACGGAGACTTAGGGCACCATCGCGTGAGATCATTCATGCACACGGCCCCAGGCCGAGGTCGATCGTCCAGCAGCACATTGTTACCGAACCTCCGATCGATAGAGGCTATACGTTCCCAACCAGATGCCTGTGTGGTAACACTAACAAAAGGTTCAGGACCTTGGACTACATATAACCTCTGCCCTGGCGTTAGGCCGCTGGTCATCAGTATATTGGCTGGAGGAAAGCCACTGAGGCCATTCCTTTGTTTTTCCATGGCGTATCAACAAGAACCGTCCTCATTCGCGCGCGCGTGTGTGTGTGTGTGTGTGTGTGTGTGTGTGTGTGTGTGTGTGTGTGTGTTGTGGTGTGTGTGGTGGTGGTGGTGTGTGGTGGTGTGTGGTGTGTGTGTGTGTGTGTGTGTGTGTGTGTGTGTGTGTGTGGTGTGTGTGTGTGTGTGTGTGTGTGTGTGGTGCGTGTGTGCATGCGCGCAGGCGCACTGTGTGCGTGCGTGCGTGTGTATGTGCTTTCGCGTGTGTGTGTGTGTGTGTGTGTGTGTGTGTGTGTGTGTGTGTGTGTGTGTGTGTGTGTGTGTGCGCGTACGTGTGTGTATGTGTGGTGTGTGGCGCACGCGCGCGCGTGTCTGTGTGTGTG
>JABMCL010001278.1:315000-317500 GCA_018857735.1 Alviniconcha marisindica | reverse complement strand
GGCCGTCCATGCCATGCCCTCGTAGTGACCTCGTTGCCTCGGTACCAGTTCCTGTCTCTTTCCATTCCTGGTGCCGGTCTGGCCACAGCCTTCAACGTCCGAGTCCAGATAGCGGGATTGACGGACAGGCGTCAATGGTGATTCGGCACCAGTGCGGATTCTCCTCCGGGAGGTAGCCTGCCAGCGACAGCGACACACGTGGCTCCCACGTGGTTCCCTAATGCTTCTGAAGTCAGCGCAGATAATTACTTAGTTGGTTCTTTGAGCCCAGTCAGCCACGTAGGGTTATATCAGAGCTACGTCGGCAAAGGTGATGGGACGGTAACAATAGAAAAATGTCAAATACAGTTTCATCAAAACTCACACGTAACTGATTAACAGCAGGCGATGTCTACATCCTCGACTTCCCGCAAAGTGTTAGTTCTTGGACCTATACATTCCGTAAACCGCACAGGGTTGCCTCAGATCAGGAAGAATCAATATTCACAGTTATCCACAAGATGAATCAATATTCACAGTTATCCACAAGACGAATCAATATTCACAGTTATCCACAAGACGAATCAGTATTCAGTTATTCACAAGACGAATCAATATTCACAGTTATCCACAAGACGAATCAATATTCAACAGTTATCCACAAGACGAATCAATATTCACAGTTATCCACAAAAAGTCGAAACGCGAGTCAGCAAAAGTCCGAAACAAGAATGACTGTTTGGAGCAAGTCGGCAAAACACAAGCATAAAAAGCTGGCTCAACTTTCTATACAAAACACAATCAATATCAAACACAACCGAGCCAAAACAGTCAAGACCTCAATAGTCATATTTCATTATTTTCAACCGAAAAAGCCTGATTCCCCAGAACGTATTCAGTACAGCACTAAAATACAACAAATCAAATCACAAGTGTGAGGGCATGCGACGTCTTTTTGCCCTTGTTGTTGCTGTTGTTGTTGTTATTATTGTTGTTGTTGTTGTTGTTGTTGTTTGTGGGTTGTTGTTTTTCTGTTCGTTTTTGTCTTCTTCTTTCTTCTTCTTTTTCTCTCTCTCTTTTTTCTTGGTCGTTTTGCCTCTTCACGGTTTCGCCTGTTCATATTAACTTTGCATTTATGTGTATGCCTGGTGTATGTACTGATTATAAAAACAGTATTGAAACATGAACAGTAGATTTACAAGTAAGTATTTAAGTAACTTGGTATTTTACGCACAGTCAACCAGTACGGTTATATCAGGGTTAGAGAGATTTACAAAAACATTAATAATTCTATCCGACATTTGATAATTCCTACTAGTATTAAATTTAATGACCGCTGTAACCTTTGCAAATATTAACTTCCGGTGAATGAAGCCTAAAAACAATCGCGATTTTTGTTAATGTGTCTATTCCACTGCACAACAAGACATGTTTTGGTGCCTATTTATATCGCGCAGACAGATTTGTCGGATAAAAACAAAGCCCGATTCAGTCTTCACAGCATGCATCACCTAATGTTTGAGCAGGATTCGGGATTGGTAGACGGGGGTTGGTGGGGGGGGGGGGGGGTGGGGGGGTGGGGGGGTAAAATTCAATGAACCGGAAAGGCAGAAAACAGGCAGATTTTCTGGCAGTAGGCGAAGCATGAAAAGCTGTATTCTAACCTACCCTACCCTTGGTCTAAACGAGAGAACCGTTCGTTCCTCAGACTTCGTTAACGTAGAGTTGTCTTGGGAGAGGTACTGATATCCCAGGAGGTGGAGGGTGGAAGAAACTATACCTAACGCTATACTGACACCGCCAGAATGGTTTCTATATTATTAAAACGCTATACTGACACCGCCAGAATGATTTCTATATTATTAAAACGCTATACTGACACCGCCAGAATGATTTCTGTATTATTAAAACGCTATAATGACACCGCCAGAATGATTTCTGTATTATTAAAACGCTATACTGACACCGCCAGAATGATTTCTATATTATTAAAACGCTATACTGACACCGCCAGAATGATTTCTGTATTATTAAAACGCTATAATGACACCGCCAGAATGATTTCTATATTATTAAAACGCTCTACTGACACCGCCAGAATGATTTCTATATTATTAAAACGCTATAATGACACCGCCAGACTGATTTCTATATTATTAAAACGCTATACTGACACCGCCAGAATGATTTCTATATTATTAAAACGCTACACTGACACCGCCAGAATGGTTTCTCTATTATTAAAACGCTATACTGACACCGCCAGAATGATTTCTATATTATTAAAACGCTACACTGACACCGCCAGAATGGTTTCTCTATTATTAAAACGCTATACTGACACTGCCAGAATGATTTCTATATTATTAAAACTCTATAATGACACCGCCAGAATGATTTCTATATTATTAAAACGCTATAATGACACCGCCAGACTGATTTCTATATTATTAAAACGCTATACTGACACCGCCAGGATAATTTCTATATTATTAAAACTCTATAATGACACCGCCAGACT
>JABMCL010001278.1:290000-295000 GCA_018857735.1 Alviniconcha marisindica | reverse complement strand
AAAAGAACAAGCTTGCATTAGGCACGCCAGAACCTGATGTTACAATCGCTGATGCTGACCCAGCACCAAAGAACAAGCTTGCATTAGGCACGCCAGAACCTGGTGTTACAATCGCTGATGCTGACCCAGCACCAAAGAACAAGCTTGCATTAGGCACGCGAGAACATGACGTTACAATCGCTGTTTATCTGATGTTGACCCCACCCCAAAAGAACAAGCTTGCATTAGGCACGCGAGAACATGATGTTACAATCGTTGATGTTGACCCCGCACCAGAGAACAACCTTGCATTAGGCAGGAGAGAACCTGATGTTACAGTCGCTGACGCTGACGCTGACCATGCACCAAAGAAGAAGCTTGCATTAGGCTGATGGAACGAGCTCCATCGCTACTTCCACAGCAGCGCAGGACGGACAGACGTCATGACGACCAGGGCAGCTCAAGTCTTTGTGGTTCCTATCGATCGCTTGCTTAGGTGTCAGTACAGGAATGGGTGGCCGTACATCATCATCATAGCGCGTATCGAAAGCGGCGCGGCAGATGTTTAAAGGGAAGTCGGACCGCAATGTTTAGTTGACAGGAGAAAGCCGTAAACATTTGTATTAGGCCCTGCATGACTTGCGCTGTTGTGACTGGACCGCTGAACTGACAGCAACGTTTTGATTTGCGAGCATGGACAGAAACAAGGGCTGATACCACCACCTGCCCGTCCCTGGCTACCACCACCATCACCACCAACCAACAACGTCAGTCAAACTGTCAGCCATCAACCCGTCTGGCGTGCGCGCGCGCGTACGCACGCACGCACTACGCACACGAACGTACACACATGAACGCATGCGCACACATACTCACACCAATACACACAAAGGCGCGCATGCACAACAACAAAAAAACGCGCACACACACACACACACACACACGCGCATACGCGCGCGCACACACACACACACACACACACACACACACACACACACACACACACACACACACACATACACACACACACACACACATGCGCATACATACATGCTCACGTATACACACACGTATGCGCAAACACACAGTCACAGAGTCTACAATCTCTATCTTTCGCTTTTTCACGCACGCACGCACGCACGCACGCACGCACGCACGCACGCACGCACGCACGCACGCACGCACGCACGCACACGCACCACACACACCACACACACACACACACACCACCACACACACACACACACCACAACGGGCATCA
The DNA here is from genome assembly GCA_018857735.1 of Alviniconcha marisindica. Lineage (NCBI taxonomy): Eukaryota > Metazoa > Mollusca > Gastropoda > Provannidae > Alviniconcha > Alviniconcha marisindica. The sequence continues at coordinate 293,760 of JABMCL010001278.1, read as the reverse complement.
CAAGAGAACAACAATAAAGAGAGGGATTAGAGAGAGAGAGAGTAGTGTGTGCGTGGTGCGTGCGTGCGTGCGTGCGTGCGTGCGTGCGTGCGTGCGTGCGTGCGTGCGTGCGTGCGTGCGTGCGTGCGTGCGTGCGTGCGTGCGTGCGTGCGTGCGTGCGTGCGTGCGTGCGTGCGTGCGTGCATGCGTGCGAGCGAGCGATTGTGCCTTCGTGCCTGTGTGTGTGTGTGTGTGTGTGTGTGTGTGTGTGTGTGTGTGTGTGTGTGTGTGTGTGTGTGTGTGTGTGTGTGTGTGTGTGTGTGTGTGTGTGACGAGAGAGAGAGACAGACAGACAGACAGACAGACACAGACACAGAGAGAGACAGAGAAAGAGAGAGACGGTGTTTCAGAGAGAGAGAGAATAAGTGAGTGGGTGAGAGACAGACAGACAGACAGACAGACAGACAAACAGACAGAGAGACAGAGACAGAGAGAAAAGCTATTCCTCTCGAGGGAAATAACGCTCAGCAATCTGACACAGCAATCGCAACAATCGGCTGCACATAACTGACTTACCAGGCCATATACAGGCACTCGCTTTCAATCAGCATGATCTGAAGAACAAAGCGGGCTCCTCCACCACCACCACCACCCCACTACCCCCACCTGATGTGTACAGCCATTTGTTACAGGCACGCCCTCTTTCGGCCAGCTCTCAGTGCGAGGATAGGGAAGGGAGGTAACTGCCACCGAAAGGGGAACAAGACGGCTTTACTTCCCTTCCCTCTCCAATACTGTCTAAAAGGACCATTCTCTTTAGCAAATTAGTTAGTTAGTTAGTTCTTGGATTTCAACATTCCGTAAGCCGCACAGGGTCACCTCAGGATGATCTCTTCAGTGGCGCAGTTGGTTGGAAATTAACTTGTATCGCAACGTTTCATTCAACTTCTGAAGACGGTTGGTTGCTTTACAGCATCACACGGAAATGAGCAGTATTTTGTTCATTTCAAGTGACATTTTGACAAGAGCCCGATGTTTGCCGTTGTTGTAATTTAATTATCTTTTATGATTGACGTGAATGTGTGATGAGTGTACTTGGCACCACAAAACATTCCTAGTGCTATTGTATTGACATTTGGCAATAAAGTTGTATTGTATTGAAAGAGCAATCGAGACTTGATATGCCGATGAGTTTCAACGGGTTCTTTTTTGGCTCCTTCGCTCTTCTTGGCGAAACTTTTAGCGGTGGAGGCAATTGTGCAGCTTGAACGAACGCTTGCTTTCCACTGTTTTTGGTTACACGAGGAACATTCATCTTGCAGACTGGACTCTCATTGTAGCGGCGATCGAGACGATTTTTTATTCCATTCATATCAATAGGGCACATGATGCTTTCCGGTTTGGTTGTCTTTCAAGCGATCTTTAAAATGCAAAACAAAAACACCAAAATGTGGAGGGGAGGGGGGTGGGGAGGAAGGGAAGACAAAGGGGATGAAGAGAGATCACAACCCACATGTCAATACATATTTACACTGTTCCATGCACGGATCCACACCTACGTAAGACAAAGAGGACGAAGAGAGATCACAACCCACAACGTGTTGATACACATTTACACTGTTTCATCCACGGATCCGCACCTACGTAAGACAAAATGGACGAAGAGAGATCACAACCCACAACACGTTAATCCATATCTACACTATTTCATCCTGTGATCCACACCTACGTAAGACAAAAAAGACGAAGAGAGATCACAACCCACAACATGTTGATACACATCTACACTGTTTCATCCAGGGATCCACACCTACGTAATTCCGTGGTTTCAGCCGACAGGACAAAACCCGAGGAGGAAAAAGTGCAAAACTCGTCACCAAAACAAAAAACAAACAAAAAGAACAACAGACAAACAACCTCTTACGGCTTCGATTTCAGGTTTCAGACTCAATCTCCGAAGTACTGCGGCAAATTTACAATCTCATACACCTAAACACATGAGACAACACGAATTCTATCAGAGGATCAGCGAAATGCGCGAGGGGAACCTAATCTCACACAATTAATCAATCCCAGACAGACCCCGAGAAAGGACCCGAGATGCGGCGAATACAGCACAGCACTGGCCACTCATCAATCTGCAACACAAGGAACGGTGTTTTACGGCGGATTTTCCGAGTACCGACGAGGATTTTCCGAGTGCGGTCGTCCAAGTCCCAAAGTGCCTCGGGCGCCGACTAAAAGCGAAACGCAATCAGCAAGAACTGAAGCAGGGTGAAGGGGAGGAGGGGGGTGAAGGGGGCGTGGAGTAACCCTCAAGAAGTCTGCTAGTCAACAGGTTGGGTTAGATCCGAGGGTGTCTGGGCGGGGAGTAGGGCGGGGGGGGGGGGGAGTAGGGCGGGGGGGGGGGCAAGGGGGCGGGGGTAACCCTCAACGAGTCTGCTAGTCAACAGGTTGGGTTAGATCCGAGGGTGTCTGGGCGGGGGGGAAGGGCGAGAGGGGTAGGGCTGGGGGGGGGGGATAGGGCGGGGGGGCAAGGGGGCGGGGGGTAACCCTCAAAGAGTCTGCTAGTCAACAGGTTGGGTTAGATCCGAGGGTGTCTGGGCGGGGGGGAAGGGCGAGGGGTAGGGTGGGGGCGGGGGGGGGATAGGGCGGGGGGGGACAAGGGGGCGGGGGGTAACCCTCAAAGAGTCTGCTAATCAACAGGTTGGGTTAGATCCGAGGGTGTCTTGGCTGGGGGAGGATGGGCTGGACGGGGGAGGCAAGGGGGAGGTGGATAACCTTGCAGAAGTCTGCAAGTCAACAGGCCGGGATAGCTCCGAAAAACAACCCCTCATAAAAGAGCTCGCATCAGCAGGATTGCCCAAAGAAGAAATGAGAGAGGGGGAGAAAAAGCCGCCAAACAAATCAATCAAAATAAAAAGCCAGATAACTCCCAAAAGAATTCCCATCAAGAAGATTGGGCCAAACGGAAGACTGGAGTCATCGCTTTTCTATCTGGCAGTAATCTTCGCAGCGGACGGTCAGCAGTGATTCTTTCCATACCCGCAACATTTTTGTTTCTCTTGAAATGCATCGTATTTAGGGCCTTCTCTTTCTTTCTATAGCTTTTATTCGGATTGGGCGTTGTTTGAAAAGAAAACGAATGTCCTGTTTAAAGTTCTTAGGGCGAGAGATGGAGACGAAGGGGAAAGTGTGCACTTCGAACCAGAGATAAGAAAGGGAGAACGCGTCTGTCTTGTCTTCTTCTTCTTTTTCCTCCTCTTTTTTCCCCCTTTAACTTAAAGGGAAATCGGACCGAAGACGCAACCTAGCCTGAAAACTAAAAAAAAAACTGTTTGTTTTGTTTTGTTATTTGTTTGTTTGTTTCGGGTTCGAGCTCATCAGGGCGCAAGATCCAGACACATCAAAGGTGAAAAAAGAACTTACCCAGAAAATTCGCATGTTGTGTTTTGCCACAATAATTTTTAACCTTTTATGTGTTTAGATCTTGTTTTAGAACGCTAGCAGACGTTTTTGTTTCAGATTTGTTTCCCCTCTGGATGCAGCCCTCTTGGTCCAATGTTTACCTGTGAAAAGCAGAAAGAGGCTAGCTTATGAAGTACTGGATACTTTTGCCACACACGCTGACCTTCTTTGTGACGTCACTGACACAGACTTCCGGAAACAAAATACAGAATCTATATCGTCTATGTGTGTAGACGCTGACCTTCTTTGTGACGTCACTGACACAGACTTCCGGGCACGAAATACAGAATCTATATTGTCTATGTGTCCAGAC
>JABMCL010001278.1:280000-285000 GCA_018857735.1 Alviniconcha marisindica | reverse complement strand
ACTGCCCATCTTAATGCAGGAGTCATTCTGGTGCTGACAGTGTAGCGATAGGTATAATAGTCTCCCTCTTCCCCCACCTCCATACCCCACCCCCCAACCCCCCCTTCTCCCCGTCCCTAATAAGCCTCGGTTTCTGTGGACGTTAAGCACCATGTTTACTTACTTACTTCGGTTTCGGTCGTGTCGATTCCGTAACACCAGCCGCTCTAAGGAAAACATGATGAAATCAGGTTGGACATGTAACGTGTGTGTCCAACCCGATGGCATTACATAGTTATGCGGACGGAAGTACGTGTTATGGCTGTCTGAAACGCCACCACTGTCTGGTTCCTAATATTCCGGAGAAGCGTTCTTCCAACGTTTATTAATAAAAACGTCTGACAGAATGACAAACGACAGTCCGCAGTCCCTTCGAATAGCCATTAAACGTCGCAACGTCAGCCAGCTCCGAAAGTGTGTCATGGCTGCATGAGTATATCACAAGTTTGAACCGAATACAAACACCGTTGGTGCTGGCTTCGCTTTGAGATTGGGTTCGGTCTGATGATGGGACTCGGCGTGTTTCCAGAGCAACCCTTCCGATGCTCTGTACGCTTTATGATTGAAACCTGTTGTGTATCAGCGGTTTAGAGGCGCCACTGGTCCAGCTCCTCCCTTTGTTAGGAGCATGACGAGGTTCTGGAGGCTTCTCTCCCTTTCTGATGGCAGTCACTGAGTACTTCGCGTTTCATTCTCCGGCCTGCGGGACAACGATGGAGCTGAATAGTTTGCTTAGTTTCTAATTAATTGGATTTTAACGTCCGGTCAACCGCACAGGGTCACCTCGGGACAAATAGTTTGCATAGGTTGTTACGAATAGACTTCGTATTCATAACAAACTATGCAAACAGCAGTCGGTGAATAGAGACCTGAAGAATAAATCTGATGAATAGACGGGTAAACGTGTATCTATTTGTATCACAAATGTTTGTTTGTATTGTCTTTATAATGTATGTATAAAGTCAGTAACAGAAAATTGTTTGTGTCGTCAATACAAACGCAAGACTCATGGCTTTCGCACCTTCTCCTGCTTTGGATCCCACATTTGGAATTCACTCCCACAAGACCTTAGACACTGCTGAATTCTTTCATCTTCTAAAGCCAAACTGAAAACCTTCAACTTCTCACAGTATTTTCATCCCAGCTAATATCAGTACCCAGTTTCTGCTATAGTCAGTGTGTGTGTGTGTGTGTGTGTGTGTGTGTGTGTGTGTGTGTGTGTGTGTGTGTGTGTGTGTGTGTGTGTGTGTGTTATTATTATTATTATTGTCTTGATGGTGTATGTATAAAGTCAGTAATAGACAATACCAGACAGCTCCAGTAATACATACGTGTATGTATCTTTGATGCATGAGTTTACGATAAGGCCCTAACCCTAGCATAATCGTCATGGCTGACTTTGTGTTAAAATCAATTATTTATTTACGATGGGACGATCATCCTCAACTGGGTGCGTCTTCGGGTGGCGGAGAGCGGAGTAACCTTCGGATACGGAGGGTGGCTGTGAACCAAGCCAGGGGCTTCAGAACTAATGAGCTGCTGTAGCGGATCTAACTGGCACTGGTCTTCATCAGAATGGGGCAGAACAACAACACGTGTATAGAACAACACGTGTATAGAACAACACGTGTATGGTCTTCATCAGAATGGGGCAGAACAACAACACGTGTATAGAACAACACGTGTATAGAACAACACGTGTATGGTCTTCATCAGAATGGGGCAGAACAACAACACGTCTATAGAACAACACGTGTATGGTCTTCATCAGAATGGGGCAGAACAACAACACGTGTATAGAACAACACGTCTATAGAACAACATGTGTATGGTCTTCATCAGGATGGGGCAGACACGTGTATAGAACAACACGTATATAGAACAACACGTGTATGGTCTTCATCAGGATGGGGCAGAACAACACGTGTATAGAACAACATGTGTTTGGTCTTCATCAGGATGGGGCAGACAACACGTGTATAGAACATGTGTATGGTCTTCATCAGGATGGGGCAGACAACACGTGTATAGAACATGTGTATGGTCTTCATCAGGATGGGGCAGACAACACGTGTATGGTTTTCATCAGGATGGAGCAGAACAACAACACGTGTATGTGCTACGAGGGCAGAACAACACGTGTATGGTCTACGAGGGCAGAACAACACGTATAAGTACTACGAGGACAGAACATGTAAGAACACGTGTAAGTGCTACGAGGGCTACGCGGGCAGAATAACACGTGTAAGTGCTACGAGGGCAGAACAACACGTGTATGTGCTACGAGGGTAGAACAACACGTGTATGTGCTACGAGGGCAGAACAACACGTGTATGTGCTACGAGGGTAGAACAACACGTGTATGTGCTACGAGGGCAGAACAACACGTGTATGTGATACGAGGGCAGAACAACACGTGTATGTGCTACGAGGGCAGAACAGCACGTGTATGTGATACGAGGGCAGAACAACACGTGTATGTGCTACGAGGGCACAACAACACGTGTATGTGCTACGAGGGCACAACAACACGTGTAAGTGATCCGAGGGCTGAACAACAACACGTGTATGTGCTACGAGGGCAGAACAACAACACGTGTACTTGCTACGAGGGCACAACAACACGTGTATGTGATCCGAGGGCACAACAACACGTGTATGTGCTACGAGGGCAGAACAACAACACGTGTGTGTGCTACGCCTGCAAAGCACCCTCATTGTACAATGATGAGGCCACAGGGCGCCTTCATTCCTAGCCCTATGATTAGATCCACGGGGTGGGAACCCAGAATAAACACACTCTCTCCCCCCCCCCCCCCCCCCCCCCCCCCCCCCCGAGATCCAGGGCAGGACGGATGGGCCGGGAGCCAAGGGTGACGCCACCCCGGCGCTCTCTCATAAATGTGTCACACGCACAGCTCCGGCTTATCTCTGTGACTTTCTTCAATTTTACACACCCTCCCGCACTCGCCGCTCAGCTTCTGATACTCTCAGCTTCCAGATTCCTCGCGTCAAACCCTCCACTGTTGGTTCCCCCGCCTTTTCTGTTTTCGGTCCATCTACATGCAATGACCTTCCCCTTCTTCACCGACAGAAACCCTCTCTGGACTCACTTAAGTAATCTCCAAAAAAATCTTTTCTCAAAACTGTACACCTGCCATGTTTTCCGACCCGTGCTACCGTCTTCATCTGTCTCAAGTCTCTGGTGCCCGTTTTTAAGTTTTTAAGTATATTAAGCTTTGTATAGTCAGTATGCGTGTGTGTGGGTGCCTGTGTGTGTGTGTGTGTGTGTGTGTGTGTGTGTGGTGTGTGTGTGTGTGTGTGTGTGTGTTGTGTTGTGTTGTGTTGTGTTGTGTTGTGTTGTGTTGTGTTGTGTGTGCGCGCGCATGTAACGCTTAAAATAGTCTCCACGAACAAGATTTTGCGCTTTATAAATACTTCAATCATTATGATAAACCATGAAGCCAAGTAATCAACCCAACAAAGCGGACGACAAGAGGAGGAAGTAGCAACAGACGGTCTTCCGCAGAGGTTGGTTGGTAGTTAGTTAGTTAGTTGTTAGTTAGTTAGGTAGGTAGGTAGTTTTGAGATTTTAACGTCCCGTTAACCGAACATGGTCACGTTAGCACGAATGTACCCTCATCATTGCTCTCAGCTAAATTCATTCACTTGGCTTGATTTCACTTGCTTGTGTTTGCCGTTCACTGTGTTGTGCTCGGAACTGTGGGCCAGCATTTTACTGTTGGTTTGGTGACTTAACCCCTTCACTGCCCCAGCCTGTAAAATTTCTGGGCTGAAAAGTGCACAAATACATGCCTGAAAACAGTATATTTGATGGTCTGATATCAAATCTACTTTCAATACTGTGCACTTTGATAGAAATCCTTTCATGTGCTCATGTCAAAGAGAGAAAAAGACAAAATGATTTCAAATTTGGTACTTTCTTTGGTCATTTTCTGAGTGATCCTGCAGCAAGCATGGCAGTGAAAGGGCTAATTGTACTTCGTTCCGGTATGGGATAATTTTTGTGCTCGAAACTGCGGGCCCGCTTTTCACTGTTGGTTTGGTGACGTGTTTCATCCTGAAATGGATTTTGTTTTGTTGACTGTTTGAGTTAGAGCAGTGTTTGTTCGTCCCTAAGTCATCTTGTGCGGTTGACGGGGCGATAACAAAGACTAACTAACAGAAGGACTGAACAGTGAGACACCCCCCCTCCCCCCCCCTCCCTCCCCACCCCCCAACCCCCTCTCTGACAGTGAACAGAGATGGGGGGAAAGGTTGCCTGTCGACCCCCGGACTCGAACCTACAACCGCTAGTTTCCGAGCCTAGTGCCTTTGGAAAAGCACTGGCCAACCACTCGTCTACGTCGCCTAGCTGCGTGTAAAAACTATATCTCGTTCTCCGGCTGATGTAAATTAAGTAAGACACCCTTCCAATAGCGCCACTCAGGCAACGAGCAAACGGCAACACGTTGACGACGACTCGGCGACTGTGAGAGCTGCCAGAGTGATGGCGAGAGACACTCGAGATCTTTTTGCACTGATGTCCCCCCTGTGTGATTGTTGCCCGAGTCAGAGCCCCGCAGGCATCGCGCTGATTGTCCACAGCTGCCGATTCTGCGGCACATCAATCAGTTTGGTCAGTTGGAAACTGAATAGAACAGCTCTAGGCTAACCTAAGTCGGAAACAGGCTCATTCGTGAAAGGAGAAACGCTGGATGTTCGATATGTGCTGTCACGCTGAAAACGGTTGTTCGTAAAAGGAGAGACTAATAATTATATAAATGGCAAATTCTGCTGTCAATCTGAACATGATTGCTCGCTGAACGATCTGCCGAATGGAAAGATAATTAGCTCTCAGCAAAATCTGTTTTTATTTGCAGGGGAAGGATGTGAGGGACTGGTTTACGTCATGTACATATTGTTGGTCAATATCTCTTTGGTTTGTTGGGGAAGGATGG
>JABMCL010001278.1:162500-265000 GCA_018857735.1 Alviniconcha marisindica | reverse complement strand
AATGACTGCTGGCGTTCTAAAAACAAGATCTGAAGAAAAAAATCTGAAACAAGAATGACTGCTGGCATTCTAAAAACAAGATCTGAAGAAAAAAATCTGAAACAAGAATGACTGCTGGCGTTCTAAAAACAAGATCCAAACACATATAAGGTTCAAAAGAACGCTTATTTATTGGGACACAAACACACAATCTGCACATTTTCGGGGTAATTCCCTTTGTCGCGCTACAAAACGACACTTAAACAACAGTTAAACGGTTAAGATGAAAATGAGATGGGAAGTGGAATAACTTATCATTTTGGCTGAACTATGTTGTTTTCCTGTCAAGTGCTTGGAAGAATGTTTCTTCCAAGCACTGAACCTGAAAACAACATAGCTCAACCAAAAAAGAAAAGTTATTTCGCTTAATTTTCATGTCATGTTTCATCTTTTTTAAACGTTTAACTGTTGTTTAAATGTCGTATTGTCGTATTGACAAAGGGGATTACCCGGAAAATTTGCAGATTGTGTGTTTGAGTCCTAATTTTTTTTAAAGCGTTCTTTTGAACCTTTTATGTGTTTGGACACGCCTCATGTTTACGTGCGTGATAAAGTGTCAGAGTCTTTCAAAATGTGAAAGTTGACACTATACGGAAGAAGAAAAAGGGGAAGAAGGAAGGAAAAAAACACGGAAGTAAAGATTTTTTTTTAGCAAACTTCATCTAAAAACAGGAAGGGACAAAATAATGTCGCCACTCACCTTTCTTCACCTCAAACTCAACGTGCAATTCAACGTGCCTTTCCGCATTGAAATTCAAATAAGCGCTACAGCAACCTGCTGCGTCAACATTTTCAACACGCAGGCACCTAACAATGACTAGCACTCTTTTCCATCACCAGTCTCAGACTTGAATTGTGCTAATAAGACGTAGGCAACCTTTTATTTTTGAATGAATACCAGGACGATGTTTTTTCTCCACAAATACACGCGTAGAAAATGGAACTGCTCAGTAAGAGAGAGAGAGAGAGAGAGAGAGAGAGAGAGAGAGAGAGAGAGAGAGAGAGAGAGAGAGAGAGAGAGAGAGAGCTGAGTAGTCCTGAGTTTTGTGGGTGAGAGAGATAGAGAGAGAGAGAGAGAGGGAGAGAGAGAGAGAGGAGAGAGAGAGAGAGAGAGAGAGAGAGAGAGAGAGAGAGAGAGAGAGAGAGAGAAAAGAAGAAAAAAACGCTCGGATGAGTGGTAGCAAACAAACAACAGGATGCAGTCTCATCAGTCAGTCATCTGGACTATGTGGTGGTAACCCCCATCATCTCAGTCCACACCCTGCTACCTTTCGCACTCTTCAGAGCACTAGGAACTTCCGGAACAGAAGTGTCAGCGTCCGACTGCGGTACAGTGCGGCGCATCACTACAGTGTGTGGCAGCTGATGACTGTCTGAAGCGGTACCACCCGCGGTCAGATTCGGAATAAGGATTTAGACGTTCCCTTTATCCTAAAAAAAAAAAAAAAAAAAAAATTGGGGCTCATTGAAATCTAATCTTAACACACTACTTTTTCCACACACAAAAATCAAGAAAAAAAAGGAAAAAAAAACTAAACAACAGATCTGCCCTGTTTTCCGCTCCGTGGTGCTATCTGTGTGTGCGTGTGCGTGCGTGCGTGCGTGCGTGCGTGCGTGCGTGCGTGCGTGCGTGCGTGCGTGTGTGTGTGCGTGCGTGTGCTGTTGTTGCGTCGTGTGCTTGTGCGGGGTGCGTGCGTGTGTGTGTGTGTGTGTGAGGTGTGTGTGTGTGTGTGTGTGTGTGTGTGTGTGTGTGTGTGTGTGTGTGTGTCCATATAATGCCTTATGTAAATTGTTTTGGTAGGACTGTCTTCTACGTGTGTATAGAAAATTGTATTTAGGTTAAAATGTATCATGTGAGCGCTCAGGGCGTTGATGAGCGCATGAACATTATTATTATTATTTTATTTTATTATTATTATTAATCTTCCTCCGCCGCAACTTACCTGCTGTTGTGAATTGTGTAGAGTGAATATGATTATATACATGTGAGTGCGGGTGCCTGTGTGTGCGTGTATGCGCTCAGAATATTCTCTCCGGACAAGACCTTGCGTTAAAGCAAACTCAAGACATTTCTCTTCTCAGAATATTTGAGTTAAGCAACATTGTCCTTCACCCCTATCAGTCTGTACAGTGTGTGTGTGTGTGTGTGTGTGTGTGTGTGTGTGTGTGTGTGTGTGTGTGTGTGTGTGTGTGTGTGTGTGTGTGTGTGTGTGTGTGTGCATCTTTTGCTTAGCTATGCTTGAACCCTTGTTGATGTTGATGTTTTTCCTTCTTCTCCTTTTCTTCTGATAACCATTTTCAATCTCGATGTACGTTATGTGTGTTATACTATGCTTGTTCAGCGCTTTGAGCGGCCGGGAGGTGCTTTACAAATTCCATTATTATTATTATTATAAACTATTTGTTGTTTATTATTAGTAGTATCATTATCATCATCATCACCATTATTATTATTATTACACTGAGCAAGTTACGTGCAGAGTTCCACCAGGTGGTCACCAATGTGGCAGTATCGCTTTCTGATCGAAGCAGTACCGTTGGTACAGCAATTGTGTTATAAGCAGTTGGTAGTTGGGAGTAGCATTAACTGGCCACTGTAGCATAAACCGATCACAGAAGTAGTCACGTCAGGTCAAAATACAGAGTGTCAAAATTCCTCTCAGGACAATAGCTAGCTACCGAGGGCTTACTAATTTACAAACGTGTGAGAAGAACACCAAAAGCATTATAATTTGCTACACTCATATCAATACTTAATCAATACAGATACTGGACAAAATTCCATAACACAAATATCGCGTTAGGCCCTGTCAATGCATGCTTCCCTTGACCCCCTGCCACCACCACCACCACCCCAACCACCACCCATTACAAACTTTTGCAAGAATCAATGCACACCCCCACCCCACTAACAACACACAACACAGACAGCACCACGATCACGCACGCACGCACACACACACACACACACACACACACACACAAAACACACACACACACACACACACACACACAGCGTGCAGCTCACCTCACCAAACCAACATATACCACATCCATCTATCTACTCCATCAACAAGCATACTCATCCATCCCGCCCCCACCACCACACCACCACACCCCCGCCACACCCCAACTTTGCCCTGCCCCCTTCCCATCGCACCCCCCACCCCACCCCACCCCCCCTAACCCATCCTTGCCCTCCCCCCCCCTCCCCCCCCTCCCCCAGCGCCCCCCACTCAAACTATACGAAATGGTTAAAACGCACCAACTGGTTCAGAGAGCTGATCATGCCTCGTTGAAGAGACGAAGTGAACCGCAGAGGGAATGAAAGGATTAATATCCTCTTCTGTCGATTTTCACGCCTGAAGGAGGACCACCAGCCGATTGCTCGTGCGGAAGTGTCGCTTTCCGGTCACAGCAGTGTTGCGGGACACTATAAGCGGTTGGCTACTGGTGCGGTGCTAAATGGACGCTTTAAATAAATTGATCAGAGAAGACTAACCAGTGATCCATGGCAGTACCACCTAGTCGTCACTAGTGTCGAATCGGCAACTGCGCGCAGAACAGCATCATCAACCGGCCACCGTAATGTTGTTACGGAATCATCACGAAGAGACCACAGTAGTATCAGCTACTGGCCACAGAAGTATCAGCAATAGGCATAATGGTAGTATCATCGACAAACTGGACAGAGTAGCATCACGATTCCGCTGCAGTGGTCAATATATAGTTTGCCTCAATAGTTCGCCCGTTGAGCTTGCCTCAATAGAATCACCAATATATAGTTTGCCTCAATAGTTCCCCCGCTGAACTTGCCTCAATAGAATCACCAATATATAGTTTGCCTCAATAGTTCGCCCGTTGAGCTTGCCTCAATAGAATCACCAATATATAGTTTGCCTCAACAGTTCCCCCGCTGAACTTGCCTCAATAGAATCACCAATATATAGTTTGCCTCAATAGTTCCCCCGCTGAACTTGCCTCAATAGAATCACCAATATATAGTTTGCCTCAATAGTTCCCCCGCTGAACTTGCCTCAATAGAATCACCAGTACCAAGCTGTACCACAAATTTGCCACAATAGTTTCACCACTGAACATTTGTCACATTAGAGTCACCAACTGACTGTCGTTGTCTCACAAATTGTCCACAGTTGTTTCACTACTGAACTTGTCACAACACAATCGCCAAAGGGCATACCACTTTTTCACACTAATATCACCACTGAACTCGGATATGATTTTAAAGACAAAGCTATTTTCAGATTATTTTTTTTGCCACTCAATTTGCCACAACAGTCACCAATTGGCCTGAGTATCAGAACGCCACAACAGTCACCAATTGGCCTGAGTACCAAAACGCCACAACAGTCACCAATTGGCCCGAGCAGAATCACCCACACCCCACAACAAAATCACCAGGTGGCCGCAGTCGGTGAATCAGCTTCTGGCTACAGTAGTACGTAGCACCAACTGGCTACAATTGGCTAAAGCAGCATCACCAAATAGTACAATCATATCACATAACCAACACGATAATATCACCTCTGAACAGGCCACAATAAAATCACCAGCTGGCCACAATGCCTTAGTAATGTCACTAATCCACCACAGTTATATCACAAAATCGCCACGATCAGTATAGTATCACCTCTACACTCGCCACCATTGAATCGCAGACTGACCACAATGGGTCATCAGAATAACCAATTCGCCACAGCGATATATCACAAAGGCGATACAATCTGCAGTATCACCTCTACACTCGCCACCCTTGAATCGCCGACTGACAACAATGGGTCATCAGAATCACCAGTTCGCCACAGCGATATATAAAAAAATCGCCACAATCTGCAGTATCACCTCTACATTCGCCACGGTGGAATCACCGACTGACGATAATGCGTCAGATGTATCACCAAATCGCCACAGTGATATCACAAAATCGCCACAATCTGCACTATCACCTCTACACTCACCACGGTGGTTAGTTGGCTGGTGCTTTGAACCCAGTTAACAACACAGGGTTATAGGCGAATCTCCGACTGGAGACAATGCGTCAGAAGTATCACCAGTTCGCCACTGGCCACAACAGTATTGCCAACGGGCAGCAAGTGAATGACAGACGGCATATACCATGCCACAGCAGTGTCACTAGCTTGCTGCGCGTCAGTCAGTAACAGGGACGAGCCAGAGGAGCGGTATTATCAACGGTTATCTGGCTGGCACTGTTCGGTGCGGTCTCCATGTTAGGCGGAGGGCGGGGCGAAACTTTCAGTTCAGCCAGAAACAAACAGCTAGTCCGCCGCCACACGTACAGCACGTGCAGTGGGAAGAGTTGTATCACACGAGAAACGTGGTTACATGGTGAATATTCAACAAGGGCAACTCCGGAGCCGGGCGGCTCAGTAGGTGCATGTACACACGCACGCACGCACGCACGCGCTCGCTCACGGTCGACACTACACGCACGCGCACACTTACACTTTAGCTTGACACTCACACACAGACAGCTGTTGGAGCTGTTTTCCACCTGCTTAGATGCTTTGTCGAGCGCGCGTGCGTTTTGTGACGACTATTGACCAGGCGGTGGCAGAAGCCGTAGTCTAAAAGCTGGCGCCGTATCGCGCCGTTCGCTGTGATCCGCGTGTTGCACGTGTTGGTTGGTGGCGGTGCTGGTGAGGTCACCGGCCACTCACAGAATTAGTGCTTGCTGGACACAGCCGTTATTTTACAGGGCTTTGCGCCCGTCCCCATAGTTCTTTGGCGGAGTCCAGTTTCTGTGTACACTCTTTTGCAAACGGTGCTTCCGACGACACTGTATGAACCGCGGTCATACATGCAAAAAGCTCACATACGCACGTTAAAGATCCTATGTAGTCCATGTCAGAGTTCGAAGGATTATTGAAACACGAGAACAGTCCAGCCATGTACATATGACATGTAAATGACAGTACTGGCCAAATCTCTTTCCGCTGTCTATAACAGAATGTGTACGTGTGATCCGAACACACGTGCATGTTGGAAAGCAGATGAGGGTGGGAGGTATCAGGTGTGTGTGTGTGTGCGTGTGAGAGAGAGAGAGAGAGAGGGGGGGAGGGGAGAGAGAGAGAGCCAGCCAGACAGACTGACTGACAAAGAAGCAGACACCGAGACATACACTGAGAGATAAACTTGAGAATATCCAGCAATGCTCTCTCTCTCTCTCTCTCTCTCTCTCTCTCTCTCTCTCTCTCTCTCTCTCTCTCTCACACACACACACACACACACACACACACACACACACACACACACACACACACACACACACACACACACACACACACACACACACACACACACTGCATACACACGCACGCACGCACGCACGCATACGTCGAACAAGGCTGAGTTAGAGGTTAAAGAAACGTGTTTTCAGAGCGAACTTGAAAGATTGTTGCAGCATTTCTAATGTGTGGTGGCAGAGAGTTCCAGACAAAAAGACATACTGCCTCGTCATAGGTTTGGTGCTCAAATGCGTTTGCAGGAAAATGGGTGTGAAGTTCCTTATCACGATGATAGTGCCCGTACCGTCCACTGACGTGTGTCGGAATCACTCAAGTCGAGTGACTTTGTTCAGCACCTGTCTTTCCGCTTCCTGCCCTTTGTCCAATGTCAAAACCCTAACAAAGATGGACTGGCTGTGTTCTCAGTGTTACAGAAGGCAAATATATAATGTACATGTGTGTGTGTGTGTGTGTGTGTGTGTGTGTGTGTGTGTGTGTGTGTGCGCGCGGCGTGCGTGTGTGTGTATGTGCGTGTGTGCGTGCGTGTGCGTGCGTGCGTGCGTGCGTGCGTGCGTGCGTGCGTGCGTGCGTGCGTGCGTGCGTGCGTGCGTGCGTGCGTGCGTGCGTGCGTGCGTGCGTGCGCGCGCGCGCGCGCGCGCGCGCGCGTGCCTGAGCTTCCGTGAAAGCTGAAAGAACGGATTGGGTAACTATAGGTATATGCATTTTCCCGAATAAGTAATCATGGTGCTTTATGTCCACAGAAACCATAAGGCTTATTAGAGACGGGAACACGGTGGGGGCGGGGGGGGGGGGGGGGGGAGGTACCTATGAGTAGCTCGTCCGCGCGCTCCCACCCGTAAGGACCACAGAGACCGTCAGCCATCGCCAGAACAACAATGTTAAGGAGATGGGAACAACAATACAATGTTTTATTTTATGACTGTTCACAGCAAGGTGATATCACACACACACACACACACACACACACACACACACACACACACACACACACACACACACACCACACACACACACACACACACACACACACATACAAAGATATATTAGTAAATTATATTATCTTACCCTCAGGACTAAGAACAATAACTTTAACAATCGAAGTTATAACATTAATATTATACAAAAATATCTCTTTTACATTATTGCAAGCATTGAAGTTTTTCAAGGCACTTAAGATATAATACAAGTTCCGTCTAAATTCATGGAACACTAAAAAAATTTTACAGAATGTGACATGCGTTTGTAAGAATGTCCTATCTGTTGACAACATAGTTACTACTTGAATGTCCTTTTACCACATAATTATTTCAGGTCAGGAGGTGGGGACCCCGCCAGTGCGAAGCAACTTGTGTACTACGCTAACTGCTGTTCCAACAGCTTTGCGGAACAAAGTCACAAGGACAGTGTCCGAAAAGCAACTGCTGGGGAACAACTCAGCAGCAAGAGACTCCATCCAGCTGTGAGAGCCCAGCTCCACCTCCCTCCTCTTGATCTCAACTGGCCTCTGTCAGCAACCAGACAATCCATCCAGCTATGACAGCCCAGCTCCACCTCCCTCCTCTTGATCTCAACTGGCCTCTGTCAGCAACCAGACAATCCATCCAGCTATGACAGCCCAGCTCCACCTCCCTCCTCTTGATCTCTCCTGGGCCACGAGTGCCAGCCTCCATAGACTGCACTCCAAATCTGTGGGCAGATCTATATTCCTGGCCCGTTTTGAACAGCTAAAGCAGGTGGCCCACAGCCGAAAGAGTATAACGACTTTTCCACTCAAGGTAGACAGCTAGGTTTGCACCGTCACCACCGATAGCTATATAATTATATAGAGCGTGTCGTGGCACATCGCTCAAGCCTCTTTCATCTTCGTCGTAAAAGTTCATTACAGGATGATGATCTGGATGATGATGGTGGGGAGGATGGGGGGAGGGGGGGGGGGGGGGGGGCTACCGGTGACCATGATAATATAATTATTGCGAAATGGCCGAGGCAGTGTGGTCCAGCGATTGAGAGCGTGGACCCGGGGCTGAGAGGCTTTGGGTTCAAAGCTCCATTTTGACGATGATGCGTACGTGTGTTGTGTGTGTGTATGTGTGTGTGTGGGGGGGGGGGAGCTGTGTGTGTGTGTGTGTGTGTGTGTGTGTGTGTGTGTGTGTGTGTGTGTGTGTGGTGTGTGTGCTCGTGTGTGCTGCGTGCGGGCGGGGGTGTGTGTGTGTGTGTGTGTGTGTGTGTGAACATGAAACTTGGCGTATCTTTTCACTGTTATATTATGTTTATATACATCTGCATTGATTGTATGTGATACTTTTGACCTTACTTTGCATTCATATTGTTGTTTTTTAAATCCAATCCTACCTATCTGTCAGGTACTTACCGATTTCCTAATCTTTCGTCGTTTCTCTTTAACTTCGTTTATTATGTGTGACTTGCTTGACTTGCTGATCCGAATTGCTGTTTCTCCTGTCAGAAATTAAAATTGTGATCTGAACTGGCATGATTTAAAATCCAGCCGGCAGATTTCGCAATCTGGATTTCTCCCGGGAGCAATCTACCGGTAGAATTTGAAATCCGACGGGATTTTGATTTTTACCCTGGCATGCACCTATATCTTGTACAACGGAGTGTTGACATGTCTACCGCAAAGCTCACCATTGGAGAGAGACAGACAGACAGATAAAGAGAGACAGACAGACTGACAGACAGAGACAGAGAGAGGCGGTGGGGGGGGGGGGGGGGGGGGGGCGGGGGAGAGAACCCGAGACGGAATACGCACAGAGCATGTTCACCAGCAAAAGCACGTGCAACAGGTGAGGAGTGTCTGAATAATAAGCCGGAACAGATATTCTCGTTTAGCAGCATCGCCCTGCTATAACCGTAATGCTTGACTGGGCGTAAAAACACCAGGTTACAAGTTTAGCAAGTTTAGCAGAAAAATGGGCTTAGAAAATCAACGCTTGCCAAAACGCCGACTTGTGTAAGTTAAGTGGTGCACGCCTTTGGACCAGTACGGTGTGAGAGAATAGTAAGACTATATTTTGAAAGGGAGGAAGCTAGGTGTTAGCTCGGTGAAACTGTTCGTCTACCATACATTTGTTGTTGTTTTTCCAACTGTATGTCGAAGCCTATAAGCCGAAGACGATTCATTGTATCTTGGTTTTGTCTCAACAACAACAACAAAAAGAGAGAGAGAGGGGGGGAGTTCTACATGTTAATTGTCATTCCCTTAGAGAGAGGGGGGAGGAAGATGGAGAGGGCTATACATTAACTGCCATTTCCTTTGAGGGGAGGGGGGCAGCGGAGGAAGAGTGTGTGAGAGAGATATACGCTTTTAACTGTCATTCCCTGAGAGAGAGAGAGAGAGAGAGAGAGAGAGAGAGAGAGAGAGAGAGAGAATGACAATTGAATTTATTGCTTCAGGCTACAAAGCCTCTTAAGCAAGCAAACGGAACCCAATACCAAATGCAAACAAACAGTTGAGCAAATTGACATTGAAACCACGGCAAGAATTTTTACAGTCCAGCATTTCAGTGACACTGTCACATTTTTGTATAGCGAGAATGTCACAGACGGACGGGCGGTCCCCACAGTTGAACGCCGAACGTCAGCAGGTCAGCCCAGGTAAAACTGGATCAGGTCTCGCAAGATGTGTAGCTTCTCTCGTGCACGTGCGCGGGCCTCCGTGTATTGCGCTCTGCCGAGTTGCTTCCACCTGTGCAGGTTGTACAGTATAGCACACTCCTCGGACAGCATGTTCCTGGCTTCTTGCTTAACGAACCAGTAGTGCACGCCACACCCACTTGTCGCTTTACAATCGAATTGGAAAACGAGATCATCAGACTCACACAGAATCAACTCTTCGCCATCCCCTGTTGTCCAGTGCCACTTTGGAAAATAACCGATTTCGTTTTGGGTTTCTCAATCGTCGCTGGACGGATCTGTCGGTTAAAGCTGCAACATAGTCTTTTACTATGTCAACACTGAACCCAGCGTCACGTCCTTTTAATGAATCGTTCATCTAACTCAGCAGATGGAAGAGTCAGACTGTCATCACACGCCGCAAAAAGAAGCGGCTCTGGTTCACAAAAGTCATGCAGGTTTGACACATCTGACCCATTTTCACTGTCGTGTTTGCTGCTACTGTCAGTCGTGATTCCCGTGCGTGCAGGCCGACACTTGTCTGTGGCGGTGTCCTGTGTTGTCATTTGAAGGTTAGTGTTCAGCGAAGAAAACGTCAAGGAGGGGAAGTAAAATATTATTGCCACCTGCCTGATCTGCTTTTGTTGACTGTTCATTTCGTAGCCTGGATCTTTCCTGGTCCCGTCGAATCTGGCTAGGGGGTTTCCTTCTGAAGTACTGGCCTTGGGTGTTGTGCGAATCCGCCGTGTTTGCTGATGAAGACTGGGCGTGGGGTTTGAGTCGCAAGACGATAACTGTGCTGTCCCCCTCTCCGACGACCTTCCAGCTGGAAACGTTGTTGTCTGCGAGCAGGGCATTTAGAGCTGTCTCCGCAGCTGCTGGTAGTCCAGCAACCGGCATTCTGAAGCGTGTAACTGATCAAACAGTTGCCAGCAATTTCAATGTCCGCCCTGCAGGTTGCACGCCAGGTCACGTGCCCCGAGAGAGAGAGAGAGAGAGATTAACTGTTATTCCCTTGGAGATAAGATAAAATTCGTTTATGAGGGTAATAGATAAGCATGTATGATTTGTTTTACATCGAGCCCTCGCCCAAACAAGGGACTACTCTAGATCTAATTATACATGTACCCATTTTCTAAGCTACAACATATCGATACACACATGGAATTACTTGATATGAGACAAACTTGATATGAGACAGGCAGGAACGAAGGTGGATACGTGGATACATGGGGCTAAGAAATCATCAGTAGCAAACATTATTTGGTGGGTAAATGCGTGATGAATGGGAGTCACAGTAATGGTAGAACGTTTCAGGCGGGTTACAATCACCAAATTTAACATATGAGAGACAGACAGACAGACAGAGACAGAGATCTACATATTGACTGTCATTCCCTCAGAGAAAGAAAGAGAGACAGAGATCTACATATTAAGTGTCATGCCTTTAGAGAGAAAGAGACAGAGATCTACATATCAACTGTCATTCCTTCACACACAAAGAGAGCTCTACATACTCACTGTCATTCCATTACGTGCGGCTTTAAGAGGCAATGGGTTTGTTTCAGGCAGTATTCATGCAAAAGGATTTGTTCCTTAGCGACTAAACTGAACGAGTACACTATTGATTTCTCCCTTCCCTCCCTTTCCCTCCCCCCCCCCCCCCCCCCCCCCACGGCCCCCTGCTCTTGGGAACTTGCTGGGTGACCTCATAAGCACTTGCTGTGGCCGTTATCTGTGAAAAACTTGACTGTTGGCCTCATGCTATATATATCCCGTTGCAAGCCGCTGTCATCTGACGATCACATCAGCGGATGAAGTCAAAACAGTTGCTGAGGTGTCCCTTGTGAACTTGCTCAATGAACTCACAGATTGTTGTGGGTTTCTTGTTTGTTTGTTTGTTTGTTTGTTTTTATATGCTGCAGCATGTATAATTAATTTGGTGGATGCGCTGATATCCGCTTGTTGTTTTAGTTCGTCGTATTCTGACGAATTTGGTGGATGAATCTGTACGCAGTTATATATTGGTGATTTCTGTATCGCGGTATCTCACCAACAGTGGTGATCACACCACGCTTTACAGGCTCAACATAAATGTGTACATAAAACCTCAAATGATATAAATAGATAGACAGATAGATAGATACTGAACAAGCTTTCAAAAGCAGTCACCCATGCCCTCGGCTGCATTGCCTCAAGAGGTGACAGTCGGACCGCACATAGTTATTATATATGCCATCATTCTCGCAGATTCAGTAAGCTTGCTGCAAAAACTAGACAGCGGAACAGGAAGCTCCGAACGGCGAGTGTAAATCCACCTTCCAGAACTCTTGTGGAAGTACTGCCCTAGACAACGCCAGAGTGAAAGGAAACCACCGAGCAGACAGACTGGCAGGAAAAGAAACCATCACATGTGGTGGCTTGCGTCTCGGATGATCTGAAGTGTTTAGGCGCTTGAGACACCACCTGCGTGCACAAAGCCGAGCGCATCACAGCATCAATCGCCTGGAGGAGAGACGCGTGAGAAGATATTCCTTGAAAGGACGAAAAAGGATCATCGTCAATAATGCGATCAGACGAACGTAGGAACTGTTTCAAAAGGCAGCGGTGGGATAACTTCTGAGATGCAGGATGGAGCGCACATGGACTTTTCCGAGCGCATAGATACAGTCGTGAACTGAACAGAATCAACACACAAGGGAATTAATGAACGCTCGAACTACGTCACACAAGTACAACAAACGAACAAATTAACTCCCTTGTGTGTTGATTCTGCACGAGCGCTCTGGGCCTCGCTCTGTTTCAGATTCCTGAACAGAACAGCGCCGAAGAGAGGTTGGGATGTAACAGACTGTAAGCAGCCCCTACTCTGCTCACCCTGAGAAAGAGGCTAGTAGGAGAATCTTAACAATGATTTACTCCGACGCTGCGGAGACCAGAAAGGAAAGTTCCATTTCGGCGGATTAAGACGCTGCGGCCTGCACTGGAATGATCGAGCCACGAGCACTAAGAGTGGGCAACGCCGACTTGACACTCCGTCTTCCCTCAGTATCGGCGCACCGGCGACGCCTCTGCTGCGTCTGTTGAATGGCCACCAGCACCAAAACCAGCACGTAGGTTAGCAATCATGGTGCTTTACGTCCACAGAAACCATATGGGTCATTAGGGACTGCGGAAGGTGGGGAGCACAGGAGAAGGGGGTGGATGGGGGTGGGGGTCGGGGGTGGGGGGGTGGGGGGGTGGGGGGTCGGATACCTATGACTAGCTCCTCCATGCACTCCGACCCGTAAAGACCGAACAGACCGTCAGCCACCGCCAGAACAACAACGTTAAGGAGGAGGTGGGGACCCCGTCAATACGAAGCAACTTGTGTACTTCGCCAATTGCTGTTCCAACAGCTGTGCGGAACGAAGTCACAAAGACGGTGTCCGTAAAGCAGCTGTTGAAGAACAACTCAGCAACAAGACAATCCATCCAGCGATGAGAGCCCAGCTCCACCTCCTTCTTATTGATCTCTTCTTGGCTCTAGAGCCAGCACCCCGGGGTGGCTATCGATATAAGCCAGCTACACCCAATTGTTTTGCGGCTTTCGGAAACATTAATTTGGCTTGATGCAAACGGTACCTTTTCTGCAACAGACAATTTGATTGGTGGAAACTGTACATTAAATATTGGATGGGTGGATTCCGTATATGCAAGCGGTACATTTCTGCAATAGACGATTTGATTTGTGGATTTTGTATATGCAAGCAATACCTTCGTACAACAGACGATTTAATTTGTAGATTTTGTATACGCATACGGTACCGTTCTGCAACAAATGATTTGACTGGTGGATTCTGTATATATCTGTAAACTGTACTTTTCTGCAACAGACGATCTAAATGGTGGAAACTGTATGTGCAAATGATTCCTGTCTGCAACAGATGGTTTGATTGGTGGAAAATGCATATGTGCAAACCTGCTTTTCTGCGGTTTGATTGGTGGAAAATGCATATGTGCAAACCTGCTTTTCTGCAAAAGACGATTTGATTTAAGGAATGTTTGTTTTGTTGTAATATTTGTGAGCCGGTTTGGCCTAGCGGTAAGGCGGAAGGACCTAAGCGGAAGGACCTCGGTTCGATACCGCTTCGGCTCTCCTTTCTCTTCAAAAAGGTTGTGGTTTGTGGACACCGTCTTGTGACTTTGTCCATCACTTCCTACTGAAACATTAAAATGGCTCTCATCGCTGCCCATCTTAATGCAGAAGTCATTCTAGTGGTGACAGTGTAGAGATAGGTATACAATCTCCCTCTCCTCTCACTTCCACCCCCCCCCCCCACCTTCTCCCCGTCCCTAATAAGCCTTATGGTTTCTGTGGACGTTAAGCATCATGTTTACTTACTTACTATTGTAATATTTATTGAATGTTTTTTTAAGTTATTGGTGAGCCAGAAGAATGCGTTTGTGTGTGTGTATGTGTGTGTGTGTGTGTGTGTGTGTGTGTGTGTGTGTGTGTGTGTGAAATTTATATACTGCCTGGATTTAATACGTTGCCTCATAAAAGCTGCTTACATATGTTGCGGTCGATTTTAGTGTTTTGGTGTTTAAGGAATGTTTCTTTTATTCTAATATTTATTGAATGTTTTAAGTTATTGGTGAGCCAGAAGAATAATGTGTGTGTATGTGTGCGTGCGCCCGTGCGCGCCCGCGTTAGCGTGTGTGCCCGCGTTAGCGTATGTGTGTGTGTGTGTGTGTGTGTGTGTGTGTGTGTGTGTGTGTGTGTGCGTGCGTGCGTGCGTGCGTGCGTGCGTGCGTGCGTGCGTGCGTGCGTGCGTGCGTGTGTGTGTGTGTGTGTGTGTGTGTGTGTGTTGTGTGATTTATTAAGATCCTATGTATAGTTCAATTTTTGGTTGTGCTTTAATGTATAAGGTCGAATGACAGTTTGTTTGTTTTTATCTTGGATGAATAAAGTATATTGTTGTTCTTACCTGGGAAACCTCTCTCTCTCTCTCTCTCTCTCTCTCTCTCTCTCTCTCTCTCTCTCTCTCTCTCTCTCTCTCTCCTCTCTCTCTCTCTCTCTCTCTCTCTCTCCCTCTCTCTCTCTCTCTCTCTCTCTCTCTCTCTCTCTCTCTCTCCCCCCCCCCCCTCCCTTTTAAACCTAGCGCCTTACAGCCTTCGTGGGGCGCCGGAAAGCCCTAAGCTGGCTCGGCTCCAGTTTGAATGAAGAGCGTGAAGGAAAAGGTGGGTCCAGACTTCTCGACGCTGCATTGTCCAACGTGAGCCCGTGAATGGGTTAAATGGCAGTCATGGTGCATAGCAAGAACCTGACCAAATGATGCATGATGGAGGAGCATATCTGGGCCTTCAGTGTGACTGACGTTTCTCCGCTATTGGGCCTGTTTCCAGTTGAAGTATTTGCAGTTTACGGGGGCCGGAAGTTCAGTGGGGAAGGGAGGGGGTCGCAAAGATCGAAATGTGTTCGTGTTGTCAGTTTCGTCTTTATGACAACCTGGAGGAGCGACGGGAGAATGTTCTTCTCCGGGGTCAGCTTTCTGTGTTGAGGCTAACTCGCAGGTGGAAAGGACATCGAAATAAGAATTTATTTCGGTATCCCGGCCGTTCCACCTGCGAGTTAGCCTACGGTCTTTCTGCCAAAAGTGCGCTGAAGTGCGCCAAACACACATGCAGCCTACGTATGTAGTTTTGAATAAAACTGGAAACTCGTGCATGGTTGCATGGTGCACACAGAACGAGACGGCAGCAGTTTTACGTACGAAGCACCAGCTATGTATATGTAACAAGCAAACACCGCTCTAAGTACATCACTTGGCCACACCATTGTTTGGATACACGAAAATATTACGCACACTGATAGGCTGAGTGGGTTCTTAATGCGACTGCTGTGCCTTACCCACGTAAAGCGACCCGAATTTCCCGCAAGGAAATGCTTCTTTTTAAAGACGTGACTAGGAGAGAGGGGAACGGGGAGGGCGGGCGGGGGGCGGGGGGAGACACAGAGAGAGAGACAGAAACAGACAGAGACAGAGACAGAGAGACAAAGAAACAGAGACAGAGACACGCAGAGACATAGACATACAGAGACACAGGCACAGACAGACAGACAGACAGAAAGCTGCCCAAGCCAATCTGAAAGATGGACCACACGCTAGCCCTTGCAACTTGAACGGATCCGGCGGATGCAACCGACGTCGCGAAAGGGATGGCTCTCAACCCTTCTTATCGACTGCTCCAGTCTTCACCGCACAGCAATGCGGCGATATAAATATATATCACAGTTCTTCCGTGAGTGGCACGGGTTGCGGTTCGAGTCGGTTCGGCCTAGCGGAAAGGCGTTAGGCTGGTAAACAGAAGGGCCTCGGTTCGATTCCGCTTCGGCTCTCCTCTCTCTTCAAAAGTTGTGGTCCCTGGACACTGTCCTCTGTCTTCGCCTCTCCAAATTAACGAGTCGCATTGCCCATCTGAATGCAGGAGTCATTCTAGTGATGAGAGTGTAGACACAGGTATAGGTCTCCCTCTCCACCAGCTCCTACCTCCTGGGATCTCCGCCCACGCCAGTACCTCGTCAGAGAAAACTCCGCGTTAAACACATTTAACCAAATAGCCAAAACGGCGTGGGTTTATGGGTTATCGTGTTGCGGACAGGAGGTTGCAGTCTGGAATGGTTCTTCTGCCCGTCCAGACTGCTGGGAGACGAGGGAGGGGGGGGGGGGAATAGGAGGGGCTTCCATTATCGCAAAAGTGCGTGCGGATAGAGATAGACAAAGAGAGAGGGGGCGGGGTGGGGGGAGCGGCAAAAAACAACAATCACACCGCCTCTTCCAAAAACAAACAAAAACGAGAATTAAAATCTTAACAACAATAATGCACACACACACACACACACACACACACACACACACACACACACACACACACACACACACACACACACACCCACCCCCCCCCCCCCCCCCCCCCCCCCCCCACACACACACACACACACACACCCCTTAAATATTCTCAACTGACCACGATTTATTAACGCAACAAACAACTGAGCACTGGGGGGTTGTTCCATTATTTCCTCATCATCATCTGACACAGGCGGAAGAGCCTCGTGACACTGAGTGTGTTGAGGTCTCTCCGCTACACAAGGGCTGTAGACTGGTGGCTGTGGTTTGTCCTAACTAACCCACCCCAACAGCCACAGGGAAGGGTAGACATTTCTAGCAGGCCCATGCAGTCACCACCATCGATAGAGTCCATCTCGCTTTGCGCGCTCCAGCTGGGACAGATGGAAGAGAGATCCCCCAGTGTGATGGGCCGCCCTGGATTGGGCTGGATGGCTACGGACTCCCCCATGGACTGGCGGACCATGCGGGGCCGCCCTGGTCTGGGCTGGATGGCTACGGAGTTCGCCATGGACTGGCGGACCTTGGGCTACGTGATGCACAGAGCGGCTTTCATGCCTGCCATGGTCTTCGTGCTACGCTGACTGAAACGTAACATTTTCTAGCAGTGTTGGAAACAAGTATGAAACATTACAATAATAACACTGTCTAGCAGTGTTGGAAACAAGTATGAAACATTACAACAATAACACTGTCTAGCAGTGTCGGAAACGACTGTGAAACACAACACTAACACGGTCTAGCAGTGTCGGTAACAACAAACTGGCGGGACCAGTGCCGGCTGACAGGACAACCCGCTGTGTCAGCTGACAACACAGTAGGACAATCAGCCACTGCCAGTTGACAACATAATAGGACAACCCGCCACTGCTAGCTGAAAACATAATAGGACAACCCGCCACCGCCAACTGAAAACATAATAGGACAACCCGCCAGTGCCAGCTGAAAACCTAATAGGAAAACTGACACGCCAGTGCCAGCTGACAAAACAATGGGCAAGTCTATCAGTGAAAGCTGATAACACAGTGAAACAGTCTGCGTCAACTGACTGCGCAAGGCAGTTCGCTGGTGTCAGATCACAACACCAAGGACAACCATTCGCCTAATCAAAGCCGACAAGGTGTTACAGAGACAGTCGGCCAGTGTCCGCTAACCAAACATTGAGACAGCCCGAACGGGTCAGCCGACAAAACACTGAGACAGTCCGCTAGTGTCCGTTACTATCCAAACCAGCGCTAGTCCATAGCACGATACACCAAAGACACATCAGTGTATTTAAAGCCACTTTGGTGTAGGGAGACATACGTGCGGCGCAGTAACCAGACAAACGGTCATCAGCCAGATGGCTCCAGTAAAAGCAGCTTTCCACATCTTCACTCGGTGCAGGGAACCTCTGCTACTGCTGGGAGACATGGGAACGGTGTATATATATAGACTTATTTTGCATGTCAGCAGATGTTGTCGGCCACTGACTTGCTGATAATTTCTCTTGAGAGAGAGAGAGAGAGAGAGAGAGAGAGAGAGAGAGAGAGCACCACGTCAGCGGGAGAAGTATCTTTTTCGTATAGCTGCTGACGTCAAATAAGTCTTGGAAGATTGCAATTTTAGATTTTTGTGGATATTCACTGAAAATGCGCTGGGTAAAACTACAGTCGTTTCGCGTTGTTGTGTGTCTATTTATGTAGTGCTTTATTTATGTACACAACATTCTTCCAAGCTCTGAACAGTAAACCAACATAGCTCAAACAAAAACAGACAAGTGGTTTAGCTTTGTATCTCATATTTCATCGTTTTTCGCCGTTTAACTATTAAGTGTCGTTTTATAGATTGAGAAAGGGGATTACCCCGAAAAATTGCAGGCTGTGTTTTGTCCTAATGAATAGCGTTCTTTTGAACCTTTTATGTGGTTGGATCTCTATTTATGTAGTGTCTCAGTTTTAGTACAGTAGATAGTACAATACTTGTGTGGTCGGTGTCTCACTACCAGTACAGATCCATTATTCGGAGCTTCATTCACATGGCACTGATTTAAAGGGAAAAGTAAAGTCTCTTTGGTAGAAAATCCAAAATATATCTGCGTATGTTTTTCGATTTTTGGATTGCAATCGTATTGATAGGGCCTGTGACTTTTTTCTGTTTCGATTCCTCTTCCAAGTCAAACACTGCAATCTTCCAAAATTTATCTGACGTCGGCAGCAATACCGCCAAAAAGGAGATGCTGACGTGGTGCTCTCTCTCTCTCTCTCTCTCTCTCTCTCTCTCTCTCTCTCTCTCTCTCTCTCTCTCTCTCTCTCTCTCTCTCTCTCTCTCTCTCTCTCTCTCGTTCACACACATCTCCAAAAGAAAGTACCAGCAAAATCAGTGGCCACCAGCATCTGCTGACACGCAAAACAGTAAGTCTATATATACACCGTTCCCATGAGTCTCCCAGCAGTAGCAGAGGTTCCCTGCACCGAGTGAAGATGTGGAAAGCTAGTTTTACTGGGGCCATCTGGCTGGTGACTGTTTGTCTGGTTACTGCGCCGCACGTATGTATGCCTACACCAGTGATTTTAAATATACTGACGTGTCTTTGGTGTATCGTGTTATGTGTATCGTGTTATCATGTTACGCACTGATGCTGATTTGGATAGTATATGCTTTCGTTTGAAGTGTAATTTGGTCTTGCTTTAGTGTTGTGTGCATTGATGTAGGTTTGCATGTACATTGCTGTGGTTCAGATTTTGGTGTGTGACTTTGAGGTTTCGAATGTCACTACTAACACACAAACAGGCGAAATGTTAAGTCTATCATTTTCGACGTGAAGCTACAATAATATGTTAACACAAGTTTGAATTCTATGCCCTTTTTCTTCGTCTTTCTTGTTGTTTGTTCTTATTTTTCTTAGTTTTATAATGCGTCATTCGCCCTTTGCGGTTGACATGATGTTAGCATCCATGAATTAACTAACTTTAAATGTTGTGTTAACTTATTTTCCATGAGTATGACTGGCTTCTAAATGTCATGGAGATTACACAACGTTTAACCCCTCCACTGCCCTGGTGTCACTTAAAAACGACCATTTAAAGTGCGAAATCTGAAACCCTTGAGCCTTTTTGTCTTCTTTTTCGCACTGGTATGTGAAAGGATTTTCATCAAAACGAATAACGTTGAAAGTAGATAGTTACAGGACCGGAAAATAGTCTGTTTGCAGGCGCGTCCGTGTATCTTTCAGCCCGCAAATTTTACAGACTGCGGCAGTGAAGGGGTTAACGTTTTAGATCGTTTTAGTGAACCCCGAGAGAAATCTGATCTTCAGACGCCCACAGTTTGTTTGGTTAATTCTGTTCTTCTGAGATCCAAACACATAAACGGTTCAAAATAACGCTATGCATTAGGACAAAACACAACATGCGAATTTTCGGGGTACTCCTTTTTCTTTTCTTGTTAAGCTACAAAACGACACTTAAATATAAACTACGACGTTAAATATTCTGATGTGGCTTTGGTGTATTCTTCCGAGGTTCTAAACGGGAATATGGGGCAAGCCACGGTAAACAACAACAAGCCTCGATTGCCATTAAAATTAGGGCTTCTGAAAAATAGAATTGACGGGGGCAATTAAATGAAGACATTTCGTCATTTCCTTGCCTGGTTTGTCGGCGGGATATCTATCTGCATTTAAAGGGACTGGCCCACGCAGATTAGGCTAAAAAAACGATATTTTTTGCATGAATTTTTATTGTTTTATGTGCGATTATTATGTAGCATTAATTTCTGCTTTGGTCCTTTTGAATGCGGCAATTTAAGAATAACTGTAGTGGTCTAAAAATAGACTGGGGATCCCCCCCCTCCCCCGGCTGCAGCTATTTACGGAATGCGTATTACGTCATTACATTTTGTTGTTTTACACAAGGTTTTGTAGACTCGGCCTACAAACAATTGACAATGGCGTCGGTCTCAGGTACATAATCTGCTCAGGCCTAATCATTTGTCGGGCGACTTAACTGATGATTGTGTGAATAATTTTATGTCTTTCTTTGAATAAATCTCCTGATCGTGCTATGTGTACTTCACTATAGTGGATGAGACCGGTAGCTGCCGTTTACTAATAATGCTCGGCGATGGACCGAGGTGCAAAGTGTTGGGTGACAATTTTTTCTCAGCGTATTGATCCGATGCTACTACAGGAAATATTTTAGACACCATAATAATAATAATGAAAAGAAAAGAAAAACCTACCGGCGGTGGCACACCAGAGACACACACTTACGCAAACAGGTAGTACTTAGTAGAATATTTAAACGTATGGTTCCGGTAAACTACTCCTATCAATCAAAAAAGAAGTATCAGGAACATTTTCTTTTACTTGTCCAGTAACAGCTTTGCCAGTTACACAGCTCTCTCCACCTCTCCACCTGGTCACGCAGGTTTACCAGCCACGATCTATGTCTACGTTGTCGGTCTCTTGCCAGTCGAGATAAACGTTATTTTTATTTTGGTCGTCCGAAGATAAATGGTAGTAACTCCAAATTATCTCTGCTTTGACTGCATAATCTTGAAAAAGTGGAGAAGAACTATGAAGATATAAACATCACTGTTTCATTCTCAGTTCTTCGTTGCTTTCGTTCAACGGGCTATTTGCTCCTTGCAATAGCACACGTGTCTCAATGTTTTGTTAGCCGACTCTATGGGGCTGTCTCATTGTTTTGCTGACACTGTGGGGCTGCCCCAATGTTTTGTTAACTGACACTATGGGGCTGTCTCAATGTTACCTGACACTATGGGACTGTCTCAATGTTTTGTTAGGTGACACTATGGGGCTGTCTCAATGTTTTGTTAGCTGATATTATAGGACTGTCTAAATGTTTTGATAACTAACTCTATCGGACTGTCTCAATGTTTTGTTAGCCGACACTATGGGGCTGCCTCAATGTTAGCTGACACTATGGGGCTGCCTCATTGTTAGCTGACACTATGGGACTGTCTTAGTGTTTTGTTAGCTGACACTATGGGGCTCTCAATGTTTTTTTTAGCTGACACTATGGGGCTGTCTCAATGATTTGTTAGCTGATATTATAGGACTGCCTCAGTGTTTTCCTAACTGACACTATTGGAGTGTCTCGGTGTTTTGTTAGCTGACACTATGGAGCTGTCTCAGTGTTTTGTTAGCTGACAGATTGGGATTGTCTCAATGTCTTGTTAGCTGACACTATCGGACTGTCTCATTTTTTGTTAACCGACAGCTGATGTGTAGCTAGCTGACGCCAGCGAAATGCTCCTTATTCTCTCAATGTTTTGTTAGCTGACACAATGGGGCTGTCTCAATGTTTTGTTAGCTGACAATATGGGGCTGTCTCAATGTCTTGTTAGCCGACACTATGGGGCTGTCTCAATGTCTTGTTAGCTGACAAGATGGGGCTGTCTCATTATTTTGTTAGCTGATATTATACGACTGTCTCAGTGTTTTGTTAAATGGCACTATCGGACACTGCTAGACCATGTTATTGTTGTAGTGTTTCATAGTTGTTTCCGACACTGCCAGACAGTGTCACTGTTGTAATGTTTCATACTTGTTTCCAACACTACTACACACTAGTACTAGACAGTGTTATTGTTATGTTTCAGTCAGCGCAGCACGAAGACCATGGCAGGCATGAACGCCGCTCTGTGCATCACGTAGCCCAAGGTCCGCCAGTCCATGGGGGAGTCCGTAGCCATCCAGCCCAGACCAGGGCGGCCCATCATCTGCCCCAACTGCTGCGAGAAAAGATACGTAAATTGCATAAATGGTGGTGACTGCATGGGCCTGCTAGAAATGTCTACCCTTCCCTGTGGCTGTTGGGGTGGGTTAGTTAGGACAAACCACAGCCACCAGTCTACAGCCCTTGTGTAGCGGAGAGACCTCAACACACTCAGTGTCACGAGGCTCTTCCGCCTGTGTCAGATGATGAGGAAATAATAGAACAACCCCCCAGTGCTCAGTTTGTTGCGTTAATAAATAGTTGTCAGAACAATTGAAAATGTCTAAGGTGTGTGTGTGTGTGTGTGTGTGTGTGTGTGTGTGTGTGTGTGTGTGCGCGCGCGCGCGCGTGCGTGCGTGTGTGTGTGTGTGTGGGGGGGGTGGAGCATGTGTGTGTGTGTTTGTGTTGTTGTGTGTTGTGTGTGTGTGTGTGTGTGTGTGTGTGTGTGTGTGTGTGTGTGTGTGTGTGTGTGTGTGTGTGTGTGTGTGTGTGTGATTGTTGTTGATTTTGTTTTATTATCGCTTCTGTTTGTTTTGGGGAGAGGCGGGTAGTTGTTTTGTTTCTGCTCCCCCCCCCCCCCCCCCCCCCTCTCTCTCTCTCTCTCTCTCTCTCTCTCTCTCTCTCTCTCTCTCTCTCTCTCTCTCTCTCTCTCTCTCTCTCTCTCTCTCTCTCTCTCCGCCCTCACACGCACGCGCTTTTGCGATGATGAAAGCGCCTTGCAGCGGCGTTTGATTCCCCTCCACAACACTCCCCCCCACCCCCCCCACCCTATCCGCAATCACACGCACGCACTTTTGCGACAATGAAAGCCCCTCCTACACCCCCCCACCCGTCTCCCGGCAGTCTGCACGGACAGAACCATTCCAGACTGCAACCTCCTGTCGCAACACGATAACCCTTAAACCCACGCCGTTTTGGCTATTTGGTTAAATGTGTTTAACGCCGCGTTTTCTCTGAAGAGGTACTGGCATGGGCCAAGATCCCAGGAGGTGAGGGCGGGTGGAGAGGAAGAACTATGGCCATGTTTGTTTGTTGATCGCTTTTATATAGCGCTATTCTCCGCTCTCGGACAGACTCATTGCGTCGCATGTGATTCTAGTGACTAGCCCTTTTCTATAGCGTGTTTTTGAATATCCACCGAAGTGGTGTACTTACAGCGCTGACATGGCTGGTGCCACATGAAACTGTTGCCCTTCCGGCGCGTCTGTCTACATCATACAACCATACACCATGCTACTTCATGCAAAGCCACATACGTAAGGTTACAGCGTGTTTAGCTGTAACCTGCCACTTGCACTTCGGGCAGAATGACCGGGATCTTTAACGTGCTACTGCGGTAACACGGGGGTGGAACGGATACCGAAATAAGAGTCACTGAGCACAGAAAGTTGACCCTGGAGAAGAAAATTCTCCCGCCGCTCCTGCAGGGATTCGAACCTGCGACCTTTCAATCACGAGTCCAGCGCTCTAACCGCTGAGCTATCCCCGCTCCCTTCTTTCTCATGTCTACGCTCTCATCACCAGAACGACTCCTGCATTCAGATGGGCAGCGGTCAGATCTATGTTAATGTGAGTCATTAATTTGGAGAGGCGACGACAAAATTCAGTGTCCAGGGGCCACAACTTTTGAAGAGAGAGGAGAGCCGAAGCGGAATCGAACCGAGGCCCTTCTGTTTACCAGCCTAACGCCTTTCCGCTAGGCCGAACCGACTCGAACCGCAACCCGTGCCACTCACGGAAGAACTGTGATATATATTTATATCGCCGCATTGCTGTGCGGTGAAGACTGGAGCAGTTGATAAGAAGGGTTGAGAGCCATCCCTTTGCCGTGACGACCGCCAGGTCCTTACACTTTGCCCATCCCGACGTCGGTTGCATCCGCCGGATCCGTTCAAGTTGCAAGGGTTAGCGTGTGGTCCATCTTTCAGTTGGCTTGGGCAGCTGTCTGTCTGTCTGTCTGTCTGTCTGTCTGTTTCTCTCTCTCTCTCTCTCTCTCTCTCTCTCTCTCTCTCTCTCTCTCTCTCTCTCTCTCTCTCTCTCTCTCTCTCTCTCTCTCTCTCTCTCTCTCTGTGAACACGCTGTTTTGTGTGAAAATTCTCATGCATAACATTTCACTCACTCATTCACGCCTACATGTATATAAATGATGCCTGTAATTTTATTATATTTACTCATCAGTAGCTTAGCCAGGTGTTTCTGTGCGTCGTACTCCAGATTTATGTAGAGAGACATTGTATAACTTCTCTATAATTGTAACTTCCTCTTTTTATGTTTTAAGAGCTGCACTAAAAACTAAAAACAAATAACTTTTTTATTAATATTAGTGAACAAGAGATGTGCCAGCATGTATCTGGGATGTGCAGCCCGAAAATCTCTCTCTCTCTCTCTCTCTCTCTCTCTCTCTCTCTCTCTCTCTCTCTCTCTCTCTCTCTCTCTCTCTCTCTCTCTCAGCAGATAAACCTCTCTCTGTCCCTCTCTCTTTCAACTCCTAGCAATATGCAGGCAGTTGCACGTTTTCCGTACAACGGGCTGAAAAGGAGCACGAAATCGAAGCTTCCTTGTAGCAGAATTAGGAAAGGAAAAAGAAGCCCTAACACGTCAGTTGCAAAGACATGGTGTAATATAGCTATTCTTATGTCGTCAGTTAGCCGTCAATTTCTGCGGCCTATTTTCTCGCTAGTTTTTAGCCTGTCCCGTGGAAATGATGGGAACCAAGGCATTAGCGATCGAGCCAGATGGGCTCGATTCTCGCGGCGTTCTCCGGCTGTTTCATTTAGCTTATTGACAATTCCCGACCTTTCAGATGGGACACGTGAATAGTTTATTGACAGTTTTCCAAAGATGTGGTACGCACACACAAAATATATAGAACTGTGTGTGTGTGTGTGTGTGTGTGTGTGTGTGTGTGTGTGTGTGTGTGTGTGTGTGTGTGTGTGTGTGTGAATTCACTGTAAATAACTCAACAGTGATAGCTCGGCATTTCTGTATTTAGACTGGGTAACACCCAAGGAGGCGGTCGGAAATTCCTGGGACATTTTAAACACTACTTTGGGTCACAAACGATATGAATAAAATCAGTGAAACAGGTTCATATCTAGCGAATAAAGCCAAAGTGTGCAACCAAAGTTAGTTTGATTACATTTACAGTCTATAAAAAGTGAGTCGTCAGTACACGATCGACTGTTTTGCCGACTGACATCAACACTGAGGAAGCGTGCACGTCGTTACTTGGAAACTGGATCTAGATGAAACATCAGTGGCACATTTGCGCGCATACTGAAAGACACAAATGTGATCAAACTCACTTTTTGTTGCAGGAATTTCCGACCGCTGGATATTATCTAAGACTGAAGCTCTAGATTCTGATGGTTTTCCACCTTATCTTCACTTTCTACTTCCATTGTTTGCAAGTTCTCCTTTGGTGTGGGCGGGAGTTGATTGGAGATTATGCTGCACTTTTGGGGGGTCCGCACAGCCCTACAAAGTGGTGAGAAAAAAAGTAGAAAAGAACATTTAGACAGAGGGAAAGTGTGCAGTATATATATCAGCTAATTTGGAGTAGGCTACCCGGTCACACCAATCCGGCTACCGTAGTGGTCCTTCTTCTTCTTCTTCCTGTGAAGCGACCGCAATCGTCATGTTGAGGGTGATGATGAAGTGATGCTTAATGTCCTCAGATGTCAGTTGACATATCAGGGACAAGCTGTGACCAATGCCGAAGCATGGTTCAGTATATCTTTACGTCCACGGAAGCCAGAAGGCTCGTTAGGACGGACAGCCCAGGACGGCCACCTCGACTCTCACACACAGCTCCTGAACTATGGCATCATGTTGATTATTTTGTCACTTTATGAAGGGTCAGCAGCGCAATTAAAATTTTAAAAAATTAATCACTGGTTTGTTTAGGAGTACTGTAGCCTGGAATAATAAAATGTGTGCAAGAAATAAAATGTAGTCCCCGGGAACTACATTTTATTTCTTGCACATATTGCTTATTTTAGTTAGTGTTACCCTGTTGTTTACTTGAAACAAAACTCACCCAAAATTGTGTCCTTTCTGCAAAAGTGTGATGTGTTCTCCAAATTCAGATATCTGGTAACGGTGTGTTGAAAAATAGATGCAGACGACAATGTGACGCAGACGACAATGCGACAATGTGACGCAGACGACAATGTGACGTCTTGACAATAAGAGTGGCTTCCCTTTAAATACTTTATTTATTTTATATTTTATTTTTTGTTTGTTTGTTTAATTGAAAAGCAAAACCGGTATGGACCAGCATGTACAGGGCCGGCCGGTACGGGGCAACCTGTGCAGGGCCTGTACGGGCAATGTATGGGCCAGCCCGTCGCCGTAGTCCGCCCTTACTTGCCCGTACGAGCCCATACTATGCCCGTACAGGCCCCGTACGGGCGTGTGTACGTCTCTCTCTCTCTCTCTCTCTCTCTCTCTCTCTCTCTCTCTCTCTCTCTCTCTCGTGCACAGATCACACAAACGCATAGAAACACGCGCGGCAATGCACACGCGCGCGCGCGCGCACACACACACACACACACACACACACACACACACACACACTCGCGCGCGCACGCACGCACGCACACACCCACACACACACACACACACACACACACACACACACACACACTCTACACGAACGCACTGACACAAACACACATAATCATACACTGACACGCGAACGCAAGCAAGCACGCATACATACACACACTGACACTGACTGTCAATTCAATCAATCATCTAGTCAGAAATTGGTCGGAGAAGTGAGACTGAGTAACTTTATTATTCACGAAGAAGACAAACCCACTTACTTGAAAACTTGAGAGAAAAAAACTCCGTCTCAGCCGATAAAAACAAGTTTAGTTTTACTTCTGCTGGCCTTAAGCAATGTGGGCGGTTATAAAAGAAACACCTGATATAATTTGTTTTGTCAAACTAACTTGTTGCCATTTGAGCACCAAACCTATGGC
The DNA here is from genome assembly GCA_018857735.1 of Alviniconcha marisindica. Lineage (NCBI taxonomy): Eukaryota > Metazoa > Mollusca > Gastropoda > Provannidae > Alviniconcha > Alviniconcha marisindica. The sequence continues at coordinate 237,437 of JABMCL010001278.1, read as the reverse complement.
GAGGCAGTATGTCTTTTTGTCTGGAACTCTCTGCCACCACACATTAGAAATGCTGCAACAATCTTTCAAGTTCGCTCTGAAAACACGTTTCTTCAGCCTCTAACTCAGCCTTGTTTGATTTATGCGTGTGTGCGTACGTGCGTATGTGTGCAGTGGTGTGTGTGTGTGTGTGTGTGTGTGTGTGTGTGTGAGAGAGAGAGAGAGAGAGAGAGAGAGAGAGAGAGAGAGAGAGAGAGAGAGAGAGAGAGAGAGAGATAAGATCAGATAAGATAAGATAATACTTTATTACACAGGGATAAAGATTTAAGCACGTGTCGGCTTTTTTACAAATCTGTCCCTGATGACAAGCACAGCAACACTCAATACATCAAACAAGAATTCCATTAAATACGCTAGAGAAAAAAACGACTTAAAAACAAAACAAAACTAATTTCTGTCTAAAACATCACATCATACGAACAGAGCAATAATAAGGCAAAGTAAGACCAGTTCAAACAATTTTTAGGAGAGAGAGAGAGAGAGAGAGAGAGAGAGAGAGAGAGAGAGAGAGAGAGAGAGAGAGAGAGAGAGAGTGAGAGAGAGTGAGAGAGAAATTACAAAAACATATTAACGAATAATGAAAAGCGACAGAATAGTGGCTATCTCACTATCTACGTATAAAACAAGATCACATCTAACAGGATTGGAAGCTAAGCAATGGCGCATTATACACACCTAACCAAAATCAAAGCACATCACACATACCAACAATCATATATATGCAAACATTAAATTTGAATTTTATAAAATAATAAAATAAAAATAAAATATGACCACGAGGAAAAAGAAAAGAAAATATTTCATGAAAATACAAACAAACAAACAAAAATCTAAAAGTTTACAAGAAGAGCAAGGAAGGGAAAACAATAACAACATTCTATACATTTTGTGTCAAGCTGTTTGACAAGCGAGAAAAGAAAAGAAAAGAAAGAACAAGAAGTATTCAAGGTGGCTTAGCGAGTGCCTGAAATACTTTCCTTTTGAACGTTTTTAATTCCATGGGGTATCTGAGATGATGAGCTAAACTATTCCACGCCAAGGAGCCTGAAAAGGAGAAACTCGTTTTAAAGATATCAATCCTTGTTCTGGGCAAAAGCTGTTTATTCCCATGAACATGAAGACGTTCAGATGGAATCATGAGATCTTTCAGATACTGCGGGGCTTTGCCGTGAACAACCTTTTGCATTAGAACACATTTGTTGAGCAATAATTGTTTGTCTAAAGGGAGTAGTTTGAGAGCACAGCACTTTTGTTTGTAGTCTAAATTCGGAATTGGCATCAAAAATTTTACGGCACGTTTGTGGAGAGAATACAGCTGCTTCATGTGCACATAGGCACATCCATCCCATGCATTTGAAACATAGTTCATATGTGACATAATGTGTGCAAAGAAGAAGGCTAATTTGGATTTTTGGCTGACAATTTGGCTCAGTTTCGAAAGAAGAAAAATATTTCTAGAAACGGTTCTGCAAATGTTGTTAATATGCGTTTGCCAGAGAGAGAGAGAGAGAGTGAGACTTCGTGTATAATTATGTTTGATTTTTGCCTTGAAGTTTGTTTGATTTTTGTGCATGTACATTAACTAACTTCCACGCCTCCCGTCATGTTCTTTATAAAGCGTTCAGGGCTTTTTACGAATCTGCGCTTGAGAATTGATCGTTGTCATTGTTATGTCGTAAACCAGTCAGGAGTGTGACAAGCCCATTACTGTTTAGATGATGAAAGATAACACCTAATATTCAGTAGCAGTGCTATAAGGACGTGGTTGCTTCCCTTGCACTGTTACCGCTTTTCAAAGGCACCGAGACACACAAGTTTTGATTACTTCGGCATACTTTTGATTTCCAAATAAGGACGACAGAATTTAGTGACGCTGAACGTGAACAAGTTACTTAGTCATAGAGTAATGCTTAATCTTCACTTCTGATTACGTGCGTGTGGTTTCTTGTACAAGTTTCCATGTCACAGATTACACAAGTCTCCAAGCCAAATACCAATAGCCACTGGCAATTTTCACAACTGACAATAAGAATCTAATAACAAATCTGTAATCAACTGCAACACAGACTAGCATGTAGTTCCCCCCCCCCCTCCCCCCCCATGTCTCTTAAAATTATAGTATCATTATCAAATTTCTCAAAGAAATAGCCCTTAGTCCACTGTGTAGAATATACCAGGGTAAAACACACAATATCATACCATCAAACAAAAATTAACAAAATGTCACCAACTTAGGATATCAAAATAGAGCTTCATTGACATTTAAAATCACAGTTTCTTAAAAATATGGTGCATCACTGAATTTCTCAATAAAATAAATCAGTCCACTACATAGGATATATCACAACGTGCCACAATTAAATTGAACAAAATGCTAACAAGATATATATATATACACACACACACACACACACACACACACACACACACACACACACACACACAACACAGATACAACATTCTGCTTCTCTGCTGCACAATCGGGAATTCTCTTCCTTTTGCTCCCCATAACAGCCTTTCCTCCCAGCCTTCAAAACTAGCATGAAAACATACCTTCATTGTCCATGCTTCAAACAGTATTTTGACCAGTAATAGATTCTCTGCAGCCCAAATTTTGAATTCTCTCCTTTTCATTCTCCATCACAGCTCTTCTATCTCTGCCTTCAAAACTAGTCTTTAAAACCGACCTTTTTCAGACCAGCATAGCCTCTCTCTCTCTCTCTCTCTCTCTTTTCTTTTTCTCTCTCTCTCTCTTTGTTTTTTTGTTTTTGTTTCATTGTGTGTCCATCTCGGCCGTGGGGGGGGGGGGGGGGCTGTGCATGTGTGTGTGGTGTGCACATGGTGTGTGGTTCTGTTACTGGATTGTGTGTTGTGTGTGTGTGCATAATTCTATATGTGTGCATGTGTGTGTGTGTGTGATCATATGTGTGTGGTTGTGTGTGTTTCACTGTCCGTTGGTTGTATGGTTGTTGTTTTTTGGTTTTTGCTGTATGTGTTTGTTTTTTAATGTTTCTTTAAATACTGTTTCTAAAAAAATATGGTATCATTACCAAATTTATCACAGATAAAAATCAGTCCACTGTGCATAATATATCATTATCAAGAGGAATACAATAAAATCAAAACAAACAAAAGTCTAATTACTTGCCTAAGGCCTAAACCAAATACAGCTCCATTAACGTTTAAAAATACAGTTTCTAAAAAATATGGCATCATTACCAAATTTATCAGTGATACAAATCAGTCCACTGTGCATAATATATATATATCAAGAGGTATATGGGATGCCACACAATAAAATCAAAACGAACAAAAGTCTAATTACTTGCCAAAGGCCTGAACCAAATATAGCTCCATTAACATTTTAAAATACAGTTTCTAAAAAATATGGCAACATTGCCAAATTTGTTAGTGATACAAATCAGTCCACTGTGCATTATATATATATATATATATATATATATATATATATATATATATATATATATATATATATCAAGAGGTATATGGGATGTCACACAATAAATCAAAATGAATGACAGTCTAATTACTTGCCAAAGGCATAAAACAAATACAGCTCCATAAATGTTTAAAATTACAGTTTCTAAATAATATAGTACCATGATAGAGTTCCTCAAAGATGTTGTAAATCAGTCCACTGTGTAGAATACATACATTATTATATATCACTGGGAACACAGGATGTCACACAATAAAATCCAAATGAAGAACACAGGATGTCACACAATAAAACCTACAATTAATGAAGAAAAGTATAACTTAACTAAATATAGCTTCACCAACATTTAAAACTATATGTATAGTGTCTTAAAAAGTATGGCATCATCACTGACTTTCCTGAAGACATAAATCAAATTACAGACTACATGTAAATCTCTGAATCACTGTTCATCACACATATTATTTCATATTTAAAGAGAAATTTTTTTTTTTTGGGGGGGGGGGGGGAAGTTGAATGAACTCATTTTAATATTCATCTTAAATCTAAAACCTTTGTTCACTGTTTACCACACACATTACTTCTTCTTTTTTAAACAGAACTGAGAAGGTGAGAAAAAAAACATGTTAAATGAGCTTATGTGTCCATCTTCAAGCTAATAATTTTATCAGTTTTACAGACATTGCATTATCATTGCAATTGCAACAGCTTCCCAAGTTAGGGTAGTTTTCTGCTCCCATCTCTTGGTTTGGATTGATTACTTATTTACTTCGTGTTTGACACCCTGCCAATTCATTATTACCATATATCAGGACAAAACAAAATACATAACTCACAAGTAGAGTCTGGTTCGCAGTTCATGACAAGGGTCATGTTAAACTGGCACAGAATTGGAGAGAAAAAACATTATCATAAGAATTTAACAATAAGGCCAATTTGTATAGCACCTACAGCAATTCAAAGTGCTTCACAACTTAACAGTATGGAATGCAAGATATATGGGGGGTGGGTGTAGGGGGGAGGATGGGGGGGAGGGGGGGGGTAATGTCATGATAGTACAATAAGTACACTTATTTATCAAATCCTATTCATTAAAATGAACCAGGAAGGTGAAATTAGAAAAGCGCAATTCCTGGCAGCACGAGAAGCTTGCAAAGCTGTGTTCTTCAACTTACTCCAAGCTCAACAGGGAGAACTTTAGACAACTCAAACTCAAAGTCTCAAAGGCGAGACAGAGCTTTAATTTTTGCATCCACGGGACCCCACCATGACAGCGTCTTGGTGAGGAAGGCACAATGTGGTAAGAGAAAAAGAAAACCCAGCAAGGGTAATAACTGAGAAAAACTGAAATCTGAAAAACAAGAATGACAACTAGCATTCTAAAGGGGATTACCCCAAAAATTTGCATGTTGCGTTTTGTCCTAATAAATACTAAACAGCGTTCTTTTGAACCTTTTATGTGTTTGGATCTTGAGAAAAAGAGAGCATTGATAATCAGGTAAAGTCTCCACAGAACGAGATGATCAAGGCTCTAATAGATACTGAGCTGAAGATCTGGGAGAAGAATGGCACAATTGTTTTGCTTGGGAATTGACCACCGAGTCCTCCTCCTGTCCACATCAGTCACCTTTTGTACACACACATATTTAATAGTATGTAATACATATTAATAGCTTAATACGCATATCACCCATGCTCAACAAATCAGTCTGTTACTAATATTAGATTCTGTCTTGTCTGTTACAGATGCACATACTCAAACAAACACACTATTCACAAGACTGTTTTCCATATTTCTAATTTTTGGGGTGAGCAACAGAAAGTTTCACAGACTGACTGATTCAGTCATGTCAGGCTGTCTATCATTTCAGCAGCAGGATGACAATCCCCTACCGAGGTGGATCACAGGTGTCAGTTAGTGAACAAATGCCTTCACATATATGTAAGCCAGCTGCGAATAAACTAGTTCTAACAAGCAATTGCGGGCCAAACTTGTTATTGTTTATTACGATTTTAATAAACACCCAAGGCACTGACCGTGACCACCTTTTAGATACACATCACTGCAGGACTTGCAATGCTCTGACAGAGCCCAGTACTTGACAGGGGGAAGAAGAAGAAACTGGAGATGCTCCAACAGGTTGGGGTGGGATAGCAAGTGGCTGTGCTATACTAAGGATATGCCCCGTGTGTTTGACAGTTCCAACAGGCCATCAGGCCAAGTCCTTAGCTATAATAATAATGTACATTTATTCCACACTCATCAATGCCCTGAGTGCTCACATAATACATATTAACCTAGATATGATATTCTATACACATGCAGAATCACAGTCCTATCAAAAACAATTTACATGAAGTATTATACAGAAACACACACAGACACGGGATGGGGTGGGATGGGATCAGTATCCATATCGAAAATTATAATACAGTAAGTTATTTAAGCTTTTTCTTCTTCTAAAGACCTATTCTAGGCTGAAAACAGGAACCTTTGGTTACTCTATATTCTCAAATGAAGGCACTACCCAAACGCGAGAGCATTTACAGGAACAAAACATAGATTGATTCCTAATACTCAATGTTCAGCAGTCCATGAATGGTCAGATCAGAGCAAAATAATTAACAACTGATTCAACAACACTTATATTCAGGTAGGTGCCCTTCTAATATATACCTTCAAAGTACCAGCGGCCAATTGTTCTCTCATTGCACTCACAGTCCAAGACTTTGTGGCTTGCTTGCATTAACTTTTTGACAACAGTTTACCTATGCATTTCAAAGTGAGGCAGTGAAAATGAACCACGGAATCAAGATTAAACTAAAGCAAGCAAAAACAAAACAGAATTTACTTTAGAACTTCAACTGTAACATTAAAACTTGGTTGTCTTCTTTTTGCCACTAGGGGTTGACAAAACTGAAGCAGAAATACACTGGATTTAATTAAGAAGTATTCAGTTACTTTTTACACATCAGCAACATGCCACTGAAAAAGTTTGCAGGGGATTTTTCAAAACTACGAAAGCCTGAGCAAGTCCTTAACCACACTTTCTGACCTCCCTCTAATGCCACCACGCAGTGACCTGTTCCTGATGTATTGGTCGAACTGCTGTAAGCATAGCCATAATCTTCATACTCTACAACAATGTCAACTTCAGCGACTTGGTTCTCAGACTTTGGACACACTGAAGCAAGAAAGAGATAGGTGCCAGCCAAAGGTGCAGTGAACACTCCTGTATGAGCATCGTAACCACTGCCCACATTGGTCACCACATCCTTGAAAATCAGCGTCCGGGTGTTTCTAGTTATAACACTGGCATCTAGTGCAGCATTGAAGTGCACAGATGAACTGAGTTTTGCTGAAAAAGAAGTACATATTAATTATTATATATATATATATATATATATATATTTTTACTTTAAGTTAGGCTTTAAGTGCAACAATAATTTAAAATAAAAGTACAACACAAACCTACAATCACATGCAAAAATAGTTATTGTCTTGTTGTAATTTATAAATCTGTGATCGCATTTATTTTTTCTATTTGTTTTAAATATATATATATTTGCTGTCTAGTGAACGAGATGTCACAATCAGTGTGGTTTAATGAATATGCCAGTAAATCTCCACTTTGTTTGCCTCACTTAACTTACTACTTCCCACTTCTGAAATGGGGACTAGCGCCCTCTCCATAAGACAATAGGTCAAATGATCCTGATCAACTTCTGGTACAATCAGTTCACATTAACACTATAACAGGTAGAAACTGCACTCTATGATAAAAACAAAAATGTATCTGTATGCACAATCATCCTGCAACTCACCTATTTCTGACTCCAGCTGGGTGATCTGTCCCCGATGAGCCTTATCCAACAATGAGCTTTCCAGGGATTGAAACTGCCGCTGCAGAAGCTGAATCTGACCCTGCGAAAAACTCACATCTCCTTTTAGCGACTGGATCTCTTCTCGTCCTGCATTCACATCTTTTCTAATTTTGGCAGTGCTGTCTGCAGTTGACACACCACTTTTATCTGTCTCGAGACTGTGGAATTGTTTTTGCAACTCTGCCAAACTTGAGCTTAGTTCTGCACTTTGTTTCGTCAGCAAAGTATAATCTTCAGAAAGATGTTGGTGGCCAGTTTGCAGCTTAGAAACATCTACCACCAGTTTGACATTCCCGCCTTGAAGTGAGGCCACCTCTTGACCCAAGACTGAATTCTTGTCTCGGATTGCCTGGACTTCTTCCAAAAGGCGTCTGTTTTCTCCAAGAAGTTTTCTCCCTTGACTCTCGCTCTCCACAAACTTTTTCATCAAAACGTCCACTTTCTCGGCAAGGTCATCCACCTTGGTCTTCTTGTCTGAGCTTAGGTCAATCTGGGGCTGCTTCATCGTCAGGCCATGTGCAGCCTCAGAGAGAAAGCACGGATGTGGGTCGCCACTGTCAGATTGCTTGCGTGGATCAAAGCCTCCAGCATCAGCCACATCACTGACACCCAAATCACCGCTGTCAGAGCGCGTTTTAAGCATACCAAACACGACTTCTTTTAGTCTTTTTACCAGCAAAGCGGCACTGCTATCACCAGGTTTGTGTCTAAAAAACTCTTGATGTCTGTCTTGGTCAACTCTTCCCTTGAATCGTGCCACGTCAGAATCAGAGAGTAAGGCTGCCTGTACTTCAGCTGAGGACATGGAGTTTGCAGTGCCCTGTGAAATGAAGCGTGCAAGAGTGATGTGCTTCTTCTGCGCAGACGTTATTTCATTCTTGAATTGTTCTTCTTGAGCTTCTGCGTGTTGCCTGACGCTACTCAAAAGCTCGTCACGTGCATCAGCCAGACAGGCAAGCCCAGCAGTATACTGAACATGAAGATTATCTTCTAAACTCTTCCTTTGCTTGTAGAGTTCTTTTTCATCTTCTGAAATGCGAGTCATCATCCTCTCCACGAGGCTCATCTGACTCTTGCCTTTTTCCAGCAGCTTGCCTTGATCATCCCTGCTGCTTGTGTCTGCAGCCTTAGCTTGAACTGACCCTGTTGACAGCAGGCAGCACTCACCATGGACACTGTGGCAGTGGAAGCAGAGCTTCATCTGGCACTTGGTACACATGTGACTGGCAACTTGACCTTGATCACAAAGGTCACAGATTAAGGGCTGGAGGTGACCTTCGTCTTCTTCTTGATCAAGGTAGAAGTTGGACTGCAAACAAGATCAATCATTGCTATACTCACACATGAACTTGCAGTGTGGCAAAGAATGCACTGTGTACAGTGTATGTATATCTTGTGCAAATTTCTTGATGATTTGACTTTAGCGAGCATTGCTCTGAGAATCAGCTAGCCACTTGCTAAAAACAACCTCTTTTCTCAGATTATTTATTTTCCACAAAAAAAAATTCTACCAAAACTATCATTATCATCTGATTGGAAATTGCATGCAAATGTGCAGGTGTAAGATTCAGCCACATAAAATTCCCATTCCCATCCCTGATGTATCATTACTATCAACAACACCTTGAGAAATAGGACTGAACCAAGGTTCAATTGCCATCTTGATTTGCTGTTAGATATTTGAACAGTTGAAGACAAAGGTCTACTCAAAACAGTCATGGTACTCAAACAGTTGAAGACAAAAGTCTAGTCAAAGTAGTCATGATACTTGAACAGTTGAAGACAAAAGTCTAGTCAAAGTAGTCATGGTACTTGAACAGTTGAAGACAAAAGTCTAGTCAAAGAAGTCATACTGTGCCACACTACATGCAGACAATGGGAGACAAGGTATAAAACAGAGAAATTTTACATGCACCAGACTGGTCTGGTAAACCCTGAAGTTAAATGTCTTTTCTCTTCCAAAAGACAGGCATAATTAACTCAGATTTTGAAAACTAAATTCACCTCTGTTAGCTTCCTCATTCTGGCAAGCCCTACATAACTGACTCGACACTTAAAACCAATATCTGTTAGCTTCCTCACCCTGGCATGCCCTACATGACTGATTGAACACTTAAAACCAATTTATTATCTGCTCCAGTGCTAGCTTCCTCACCCTGACATGCCGTACATGACTGATTGAACACTTAAAACCAATTTATAATCTGCTACAGTGCTAGCTTCCTCACCCTAGGCCGACATGCCATACATGACTGACTCAACACTTAAAACCAGTTAGTTTCCTTGCCCTGACATGCCCTACATAACTGACTGGACACTTAAAACCAGTTATAACTCTATTAGCTTCCTTGCCTTGACATGCCCTACATAACTGACTGGACATTTAAAACCAGTTATAACTCTATTAGCTTCCTTGCCTTGACATGCCCTACATAACTGACTGGACACTTAAAACCAGTTATAACTCTATTAGCTTCCTTGCCTTGACATGCCCTACATAACTGACTGGACACTTAAAACCAGTTATAACTCTATTAGCTTCCTTGCCTTGACATGCCCTACATAACTGACTGGACACTTAAAACCAGTTATAACTCTATTAGCTTCCTTGCCTTGACATGCCCTACATAACTGACTGGACACTTAAAACCAGTTATAACTCTATTAGCTTCCTTGCCTTGACATGCCCTACATAACTGACTGGACATTTAAAACCAGTTATAACTCTATTAGCTTCCTTGCCCTGATATGCCCTACATAACTGACTGGACACTTAAAACCAGTTATAACTCTATTAGCTTCCTTGCCTTGACATGCCCTACATAACTGACTGGACATTTAAAACCAGTTATAACTCTATTAGCTTCCTTGCCCTGATATGCCCTACATAACTGACTGGACACTTAAAACCAGTTATAACTCTATTAGCTTCCTTGCCCTGACATACCCTACATAACTGACTGGACACTTAAAACCAGTTATAACTATATTAGCTTCCTTGCCTTGACATGCCCTACATAACTGACTGGACATTTAAAACCAGTTATAACTCTATTAGCTTCCTTGCCCTGACATGCCCTACATAACTGACTGGACACTTAAAACCAGTTATAACTCTATTAGCTTCCTTGCCCTGACATGCCCTACATAACTGACTGGACACTTAAAACCAGTTATAACTCTATTAGCTTCCTTGCCTTGACATGCCCTACATAACTGACTGGACACTTAAAACCAGTTATAACTCTATTAGCTTCCTTGCCTTGACATGCTCTACATAACTGACTGGACATTTAAAACCAGTTATAACTCTATTAGCTTCCTTGCCTTGACATGCTCTACATAACTGACTGGACACTTAAAACCAATTATGTGTTAGCTTCCTCTCCCTGGCATGCCCTACATGACTGACCCAACACTTAAAACCAAAGTATTATCTGTTAGCTTCCTTGCCCTGACATGCCCTACATGACTAACACAACATTTAAAACCAATTCAGTATCTGTTACAGTGTTAGCTTCCTTGCCCTGACATAACTGAACCAACACTTAAAACTAATTATCTGTTAGCTTCCTCACCCTGGCTTGCCCTACGTACATGACTGAGTCACCTCTTATAAGCAATTTATTATCTGCTACAGTGCTAGCTTCCTTACCCTACATGACTGATTAAACATTTAAAACCTGAAATTGGGTCACGCCAGCAGCTGGCACTATGACATCCTTCCTGCAGGTAGGACAGGTGATGGTGACCTCCACCGTTTCATCTGCTGCACTGTCATCACCTGTTCCTGCAGTCAGTGACGACACCTGAGACACACACAACCACAATACTAATATGAATGTGAGCAAGTGCACTTCCACATTAATCCCACCCCAGCAATATATTGCTCAATAATAATACAAATGTCACCAAGTTCACTTCCACATTATTCCCACCCCAGCAATATATTTTTGCAATCTCATTACTGTACTGCTAGCAAACCAGGAACCTGAGCAGACAATACACTGAGGGAAGAGGAGAGACAGATTAGAGTGGTGCTGGTGAAAGTGATAATTCAGGTACCCTAGTGAAACATTCACACCCTCTGTCACCAGGTGGTGACACAACATGCGAAGGTGACAAAATGTGTAGGAAGAACCCCAAATGATAATGCCAGGGTGACAAAACATGCTGGCAGAACATCAAATGCAACTGCTGGGGTGACAAAACATGCAGGCTGAAGATCAAATGCAAGGGTGACAAAATCTGCAGGCAGAACATAAATTGTGCAAATGTAGGGGTGACAAAATGTGCCGCAACGCTGTGAAATTATGAGATCCATTTTATAACAAGTGTCAGCCAAATCTGCAGCAAAAATGTATCGTAAAAAAGTAATAGCATAGTTCCCAGTAATAACAAAGGACCTACATACAAATATATGTAAGTCTATGGCTATACCGGCAGAGCACTACGTCACCCCTGACAGGAACAAGAGAGACCTTGACCATCAAGGACCACAAGAACCAGAACATTGTAGCACAGCTTGCAAGAAACAACTCACACTGTTGAACTTGGCAAGACAGACATGTATCATACAAAAACCGCTCCTTCCCTGGGACTGCGACTGTGACAGTGAGAGACTGTAACAACCCGGATGATTCCAGAGACTGCCAAGTTGATCCGGCAGTCTATTTTCTGCCCCGTCGAATCAAATGGTATGAGAAGTGTGTGTGTGCGTGCGTGCGTCATGTGTGCGTGCGTGCGTGCGTGTGTGCGTGCGTGTGGGTGGGTGTGTACGGAATGATCTTTGAGTATGCACTACGTTGGCATATCCATACATATCAGTTAATTCCGTGCTATGCTAGTGTATACACACAAACACACCCATTCTCGGTCGCCGGAGCGACCTCCTCTCGACTCGCGATCAGAACTAAACAGAGAACAAACTGTTAGCCGTTTTTTAACAGTTGATTTCTGCAGAATAATTTGTGATCTCCAAATTTCTTCCCGTTGACGTATATGCCACAAGTGGTCCTGTCACTGACAGTGTCAAGGTATCCCATGGAGATCAAGACCAATGAGGGGGGCGGCCATGATCTCTATATCCTCCTGTACCTTGGCAGGATGTTGCGCCGCACTGTCGGCCATCTGAGTCAGGCATGATAAGCAGAACGTGTGGAAACATGGTAGAAGTTTGGGCGAACGACCTCTGAACGGCTCCAGACAGATGCTACAAGTACCGCGATTGCTACACATCGTACGGCTGCCACCTCCACTCGCCATCTTGCACCTCATCGAGTTGCGTCAAATAAGTAAAAACGTAGCGATTGGCTCGTTCATATCGTGACGTCCTCTTCGCCTGCTTTTACTTTCGTTTTCCAAGAAATAGTGAGATATGACAGTATGGTAGCGTGATATCGCGAAATCATGTCCTTTTACAGATGTACGGAACAGGGGTAGTTAGATAATGAGGCTAACTTCATTTCGTTTTTTCTTCTTTTTTTTCTTCCTTTTCCGTCCGTGTTTTTATCAAAAATTCTTATTGCTACTTCCTTTTTCTATTTTTGTTACCTACCTGATTCTTCACAAGTCCACATGTATGCCCATACATTTGTCACGATGACTTTCTGTTTCGGTTTTCTGTGTTTGTTGGTTGTTATTGCTGAGTTTTTATTGTTGTCTGGTTGGTTGGGTTTGGGTGTGTGGTTTGTTTTTCGGGGTGAGGGGGTGCGTTCTTTCGTCCTTTTTTGGGGGGTGGGTGGGTGGGTGGGGGGGTGATGTTTTGTTTCTTTGTTTTACTGTTTTAGGCTCGTGTGTGTGTGTGTGTGTGTGTGTGTGTGTGTGTGTGTGTGTGTGTGTGTGTGTTCATCTGTTCAATTTTGCGTCTCTCAGCTGCCAAGTCTGGTTACAAAAGGTTGAGCGACTCAGAAGATCTACACAAAGCCCAGACACACTAATGGACAGACACATCCACACGAGAATTGTCTCACATGCCCATTCGTCACAAATGAACAAGATTTGTTTTTCCCTTCGTTTATTCATTTCATAAAGATTGCTGTGCAAGGAAAGTGTGCCATGTATGTATACGCTTGATTATCCATCTCAAGTCTATCAACAAAACAGCACTGTACAGGCTATGAATGGTAATGTCTACAAAGTACATGTACATAATATACATGCACATGCGAACACGGGCAGTACATGATTGGGAAATAAAATACACAATTACAGAACAGACATTTCAATCATGCAGACATTTTATATTTTCACAGGACATTTTGTATTTTCACAGGACATTTTGTATTTTTACAATCACTGCGCGCACCTGCCATTTTCATCTTCTGCAAGCCAGGGCACAGCTTTCTGTTTCACTTTCACTCCTCCTGGCCTACCCACCAAAGAAAATGGGGGGAGAGGGGAGAGTAAACGGGGGGGGGGGGGGGGGGGGGGGATAACTGAATGGATGCAGTAAGAACACTACTGCAAATTAATCGGTCCAAGTTTCTGGTCAAATGTTTGCTCGCTTGCCAGATAAAATTAACCGTAAGATCATCCCCAAACTCCAGCACTGGTTTACGACATGCTTTCCCCTTGGAGGCAGGTGCCGGAATGCGATGCTGAGAGTGCAGATCAACCCCAGTGCACCAATCCATTGGAGTGTGGATTGACCGCAGTGCACCAATCCACTGGAGTGCGGATCAACCCCAGTGCACCAATCCACTGGAGTGCGGATCAACCCCAGTGCACCAATCCACTGGAGTGCGGATCAACCCCAGTGCACCAATCCACTGGAGTGCGGATCAACCCCAGTGCACCAATCCACTGGAGTGCGGATCAACCCCAGTGCACCAATCCACTGGAGTGCGGATCAACCCCAGTGCACCAATCCACTGGAGTGCGGATCAACCCCAGTGCACCAAGCCACTGGAGTGCGGATCAACCCCAGTGCACCAATCCCTTATCTTCAGTTTTTGTTTGCCGTCGACTACCACTGCTAAATGCGCTCTGACCCACAACTTGCAGAGGTGAGAACTGCTTGCCACAGAGGCTAGGGGGCTGTGGCAGCTAGCACGTATACCGTACAACTGAAACAGCAACTCAAAAAACCCATTTCATCTACAAACATCCATTAGTTTTACTTTATGACATCTTAGCAAGAGACACAACGACAACACTCAATGACACATCTTAAAACACTGGACACTTAGTCGCTGAGGTAAGTACGTACATCATTAATTAGCCAGTCCATAGCGTGACGAATGATACGTGGGTTAACCAAAAACGTCTATTGTGCGTATACGTATAGGAGATCCAGCCAGCTTTTAGTAATGGTTCCAAGCAGCAGAGGCAATATATTCACAGTTGCTTTCACCATCCCGCCGCCAAGTTCTTGTCATGGCACACAACCACAGCATCAAACAATGCAGCCACATTCCTACATTATATTACCCACACCAAACAACCAAGCAAACAAAAAAACACCAATCACACACCACTTTACACTCAGCACTTCTTCACCCCCTCTCTGTTCTGAACCAAAACCAAACAATTTGGCAAGACCTGTCTGTACCACACTATTTGGGGCTGAATGCCTTAAAAAAAAAAAATATGGTATTTAATAAACAAAAATGGGCAGCCTTTCTTAGTTCAAGTGAACTGTGACCACACAGGAACCAAATTCAAAAATTCTGCATGCCACGAAACTACAAACATATAAACATCTCATCATCAATCCTGGTGGGATGAGTTTATCCCAAAAGACTACAATGAAGTGAAAATTAAAAGCAAAACTGACAGGGGGGTAAAAATCTAAACCCACAGCAGGTTAAGACTGACCAGCTTTTAACTACGCATGACAAAACGTGCAGTCTTTCAGAGAGTCTTGCCTTTGTCAAGCAACAGACAATTGTTCGACAGGCACACAGCAAAAACAAAGTACAAATTAAAGGCAAAACTACCTATGCAATTGTGCAACGAACCCATCAACACATCCAGATAAGTAACTTCACCTCTTTTTTCATTTTTTTCATTTTTTTTTATACATGTAGAATAACTGTTTATTGCATGACAAAGGTGGTACCTTCCCCCTCATGTTTTGATCTAATAAAAGAAGTATTTTGGACTGATTAGTGGTATGACTGGGCAATGTGATAATTATACACAGAAACAGATCAAAATGGAAAGGTGTTAGTAAACATGCCGGATCCAATTCAGAAGCGTTTTGGTCATGACCAGTCATACAGCACGGAGCCAAAATCAGGCCAGATTGTATATGCCGGATCCAACTTCCTGCATCCGATTCTGTTCTGTTCTTCCAAACAAGGCCCAGATCACAATTACTGTGCAAAACCGACCTGGATTCAATCTTGATGGCCTGGTCAAGGTTTGGCCAAACACATCTGGTCCAGAAGCAAGTCAGTGTGCAAGAATCATAGGGCCCGGTTCTGGCAGAATGCAAGTGGCCCACCACCAGTTTCCTATTTTCAGACTCGGTTGTGTTCTTCCACAGATGGCCCAGATCATACTGTGCAAAACCAGCCCAGACCTAATTTGGTTCTGGCTGACTGTCAGGTTTTGGCCACAGGAATTGTCTCAAAGCAAGCCAGTGCACAAGAATTATCGGGCCCAATTCTGACCAA
Source organism: Alviniconcha marisindica (assembly GCA_018857735.1). Classification (NCBI taxonomy): domain Eukaryota; kingdom Metazoa; phylum Mollusca; class Gastropoda; family Provannidae; genus Alviniconcha; species Alviniconcha marisindica. Next base: position 221,432 of record JABMCL010001278.1, on the reverse strand, counting down.
CACTTCTGAGTCGATCCGGATCAAATCCAGCATGTTTACTGGGTAGTTGATGCAACATGACTGTCACCATACAGCACAGAACTCAATGCATAATACAATGACATGTCAATTACCTGTTACTAGTCCTAAAAAAAGGGCAGCTCTCTCCCAACATCTGTTACTGCTTACTTCACAAACAAAGGTGGCATAAATAATGCATTATTCTTCATTAGCAATACACCACTGAGGCAAAATCATGATCTAAAATGATGGATTCTTATTATGTAACAGGAAGTCTACCAGAAGAAAAAATTTACACAACTCTATACAGCTAAATATCGCATTCACTTCTCAAAATGAAACAATGATACTGTCCGATGAACGTAGAAGACTCTATGTGAAGTAATATGAAGCAGGCAAAAACAGTCCATTCACTTTACCTGCCTGCTTTACAAGAGAAGGTTAGCTGTCCAAGAAATGGTCACATGCCGTGAGCGACGAAAATATTATCAGAGCAGTCACAAGACGATTCTGACAGTCAGTATGCATCTGAGGTTCCTCACTAAGCTAGGGTTTATTTACATCACCATTGGTCTCAGTGCAATGACAAACAGCAGGAGGGGGTCGGGGGGGGGGGGGGGGGGGAGTAATGCACACATCAATAAATGTAAATTCTGGAAACCTTTTTTTTATTGTTCTCACAGGTGGAGCACACTGAACATGTAACAATTCAATCTTCCACGTTAGTAGCTGAAGGACTGAGAGAGAAGTGAAGAAACGTGGACACTTTCCAGCTGAAAGATTCAGGGTGGATTGGAGGGTAGAGGGGTGGGAAGACAGTTTTAACACATACCCAAAATCAAAAAAGGAGAAACAGGCAATGACCCGCGACATCACACTCAGGCCACATTGCCGTTTTGTCAATCAGTCACAACATTTCTGAGGCACAAACAGCTGGGTGCATGGACATTTTGTGAAAACATCAGGATTGTGTGTAAAGGAAGGAATTGATAGTGAATTTTGCCACAGTCACTCCTGTTGCCGCTACCAATTTTTATCTCAGCAAAGATCTCAGCTGGTTAGGACTATCACGCCATCCTGGCACTATCTGCCCAGGAACTGTATGCATAGCTTGCCAACAGCACACAGGCCCCAAACCCACACCTTATCTATTATTATTCACAGCTTTTATACAGCGCTATTCTCTGCTCTCGAGCAGACTCACTGCACACATGTCGCATGTGATTCTGAATGAGTGACTGCAACCGTTTATAGTGCGTATTATTAATATCCACTGAAGTGGTGTACTGATAGTGCTCTTTGGCTCTACTCATGCAAGTCGCTAGTGCAGTCTGTATGCATGACTCCAGGTTAGGCTTTTTGAAGGCTATTTGCATGCTTATATTTAAATAAAAGGGCTCCCTTGCTTTCTTGTGCTTGTGCACAAAGTACACAAAACATTTACCCTTTTCTTGCTACATTCCAGTGCACTGAAAATCTTGCTGTGAAGAAATCATCAACACGAGAGTCCCAGATCTTTTGCCTGCCACTGAAATCTAAACCTTCTGTACCAGTGTATGGTTTCACATCGTTATATACAACTTACCATTATCATTAGGACATGTGCTACCATCGGTGGGAGCTGCCAAAGTATAAATTTTGTTGCAGCAAAACACACGTTTGTCATGACAAGATTATGTTTGTCTGATATTTGTCAAATATATGTCGCAACAAACGTAATTTTGTCACGACAAGCCTACTTTTATTGCGACAAAAGTATGCTTTTTGCGACAAAACATTTGGTTTCACACTGTTATATACAACTTATCATTATCATCAGGGTGTGTGCTATCATTGGCAGGAGCTGCCACAAGTATCAAATTCAGACAAAACTTTTGTCACAACAAAAAAGATACTTGTGGCAGCTCCCACCAATGGTAGTGTGCAGTCTCTTCCAAAAAATCCTACTTGGAATTTTGGGGCTGAACACCCGTAGGTCTGTCGGCAAGTTATCGGAGAGGAGGAACAGCTCAAATGTTTCCTGCAAAGTAAGGCTTTAACAGCAATCTACAGTTACCAACTTTTGGGGTTGAACTGTGGGTCAGGGTAGCATCTGGCAAGACTCAGCAAGTTGCGATCACTGTGCATACAGCTCCACGTAAGCCAGTTTGGCTTAGCGGCAGGGCACTCAGTCGGCAAGCAGAAGGACCCAGGTACAAGCCTGCATGCTCTGTCTCACTCAAAAAATTGTGGTTTACAGACTCTGCACAATTTGGGGTGGGTTGGGGGTGGGGGGGGGAGATTCAAACTGAAGCCTTCACATTTCAATGCCTTGAGCATTCCTGGTCCAATCAAACATTATCAGCCACTTGCTCATCACACAATCAATCTAGAGGACTACATGGCTGCACAAACTCTCTCAGACATTTTGCTTTCAGAATCAAGTCTTAAAGCTCAGTCACATGCTATAGCTCCAAAGGAAGGAAGCGGCAGGGGACGCAAAGGGGGTGTGTGTGTGGGGGGGGGGGGGGGGGGTTAGAAAGAAATTAAGACATACTAATATTGTTCTGTACTTTCTGAGCCTAGACACAGTGAGAGTGAACATGCTGTGTCAACAGCAATGCAATTTGTGACTTCAATTATTAGAAAATTTCACCTCTCTCCCTGAAGAGCTTCTATCACAATTCCTGCTCAGCTGCCATTCAAACAGTCGTCCATTACAGTCATAACTGCAGCCCAGTGACCACATCATCAGGAAATCATTATATTTATAACCACTCATATTTCCCATTCCTGTAACAGGCATGTGACTTTGATTTTGCCTAAAAAATAATAAAATACTGAAGGGGGGGGGGGGGGGGGGGGGGGGGGCTAACTCAGTGGAGTTGCGGGGGTGGTGGTCTGGGCTTTGAGCTGGAAGGTGCGTGTGTGTGTGTGTGTTTGGGGGGGGGGGGGGGGGGGGGGGGGATAGGTGGCTAACATCATGAGGAGATGGGGAGGTTGTTGTCTGGGCTTTGCAGCTGGAAGAGGGGGGGGGGGGGGGGGGGGGAGAACAAGACTGCAGCAGCCTTGTTCCTTATGCCTAGTTCTTTTCCATTTAGGAGCAACTTCAACAAAATACTGATACTAACCCCCCCCCCCCCTCAAATTTGAGTCAAGCTGAAAAAAGACTGCACAAAACCACTGAACAGTTCAAAACTATGCCACTGAACAGTTCAAAACAATGCCATACCTATATTTCCTCCTTCTGGCCACCCAGCTGAACATTCAGGAGAGTAATGAACGACTTCCCGCACACACAGGGTGCATAAGACACAAAACCCCACATCACATCCACAAACGTTGTCATTTCAAGTTTACAGCCACGTGGCTATAAGCATCATGATGAGACTGTAAAAATGTCTTAGGATACAAAGAAGAGCACTGAACATCAAGGTGATTGGTTCGGTTTGGTTTGTTTACTTCATTTTAAAAAATTCCCCCAAAAAATCAACATTTTCTGCATACGATTGCTGTGATAGCCCGAAGCTGCCATTGTGTTTTGTATTAGCTGCAGTACATTTTTAGGTTGAGAATTCAGATTTCATCTTAATAATAGTACTCAGTAGCAGTAAAAGTAGTCGTAAGAATAGTTGCAACCATTACAATAACAATAAATAACCTGGCCACGCAGAGTGCTGAATTATGTTAAATGTAGCAAAATTCAGACAATCCAGCATAGATTCTCTTCATTTGAAAACATCTGAAAGATGATCATGGAAGAGACAACACTTTATCAGGTAAAGAGAGAGACGCAAAGCATGAGAGCAAAAATACAGACGTACACAGAATTGCCTGCGTTACAGCCACTGCAGACAGAGGCAACATGCCACAGCCACACAACACCAAAGCATCAACAGTTTTGTTGTTGGAGTGGTTCCATTACTTGTGTTTGAGGGAGCCGTGGCAAGCCACGCCGACACTGACGTCATTAGGACCTGCGGCGTGGACTGTGGCTACGGCACATTGCCTACATCTGCGCTGGCGACTAGATTCTCTAAAGGTGGCAGTAGGGAGTGGAAACAAAACAGGGGAGGGCAGGGTAGCATTAGGCTACAAAAGAAACAACATACAATTCGGACGTTGCCATTGCCATGACCCAATGGTACAAAAACTGCAAGTCAGAGACTCTTGTGGATGTTCTGTCCTGGACGTGCTAGAGTGATGGGATTGACCCAAGCAGGTAGACAGGCCAGGGCAAAGCAACCATCAAAAATGGGTTTGTGTCTTGAAAGATCTGAAGTGTTGAGGAGCTTGTGACACTACCTGCAGGCACAAAGCCATGGAAATCACACCATCAATGGCCTGAGGAGAAAAGTGTACAAAGAGGAAGTTCTCAAAAAGACAAGAAACGGCCACTGTCAATCAGGCCAACACTGAAACTGTTTCAAAGGCAAGACCAGGAAAACATCTGTAAGATGGCATAGACTGTGTGTGGGCATAGATAGCACACATTCTGAACTGAAGTGAGAGGGTCAGTTCCATGAAATTCAAAATCTTATCATTCCCATCCCTTTGCTGTTGCTGGTAGCCCCAAAGCAAGTACAGCTGAATCTGATTCAAGATCCAAACACATAAAAGGTTAAAAAGAGCACTATTTATTATGACAAAACCCAATTTGCCATAATAAATAGCACTGTTTTTAACCTTTTATGTGTTTGGATCTTGTTTTAGAACAGTAGCATTGTTTTAGAACAGTAGCAGCCATTCTTGTGTTGTTGTTTTTTGTTTTGTTTTTAAATCTGATTCAGCTGTATTTTTCTGGAAATGGATGTTTTTGAGTCACAACATTTTGCTTACTTCTCCTTGGTCCGACCATCAGGGTTGACACACTAAGTGTTGAAAACACAACAGCAACTTACCCTTATCTGAAAATGTGTACATTCTGTTCAAAAGACTGAAACAACACTCTCTGGAAGTTCATACAGTTAGAGCAATACTAGGTTGCACTGAATATTTTGGGAAGCTATACTAGCCACATCACACCTGAGGCAAGGTTACTGTCACCCACCTGTGTCAAATCATAACTGCACAGGTAATGGTCTCATCCATTACATCCAGTTCAGCTCAAGATGGTACCTATGCACTCGGAAAAGCCTATATCCACCCCATCTCTCAGAAGTTTCCCCAGCGTTGCCTTTGAAACGGTTCTAATGTTTGTCTGATTGATGTTGGCCCTTTCTTGTCCTTTCAAGGAAGATTGTCTAGCACTTCCTCTTTCCACGCCTCTCTCCTCCAGGCCATCAATGGTGTAATATCCTTGGCTTTGTGCCTGCAGGTAGTGTCTGAAGTTCTTCAACACTTCAGATCTTCTGAAGTGTTGAGGAGCTTGAGACACTACTGCACTATTACATTCACTGGTGCTTGACCATCCCATGACTTGTTAAACTGCTGACATCTCAGTCTTTCCACCTATACAGTTCATTCTCCCCAACCTGACACATGGATATCTGTGTTCCACACATACTGGAATGTCCACAGACTCAGTGTATATTGGTACAGATTTCCCCACTTCAGAATTACTTTCAGCAATACAACCCAATTTCAAAAGCAAAAATGAACTCCAGAAGTTGAAATACAGCTGCCTAAAATATGAGACAAGACACATTCAAGTACTGATGTATCTGCAGGAAAAGCGATAGTACATACAAAATCTCACCAGACTCAAAGCAAGTCATACACTATACAGCACCAGCAGAGGAAGAAAAAAAACACCACTATGCGATCAGTTTTGTGTCTGGGATGGGGGAGAGACAGGGAGAGCTTTGTTTTGTTTTCAACACTTGCTCTTCTGTTGTTTTCATTCTTCCTTTTTTTTCTTCTCTCCCTTCTGTTTCTTTCTTACCAACAGCTAGCTAGCTATGCACATCAAGTCCTGTGATTGCTGTGCACAGTAACACGAACAGCTCAGCTATACCATTTCCATGCTGAGGACCTCACACTGTGAAACAGCTAGCTAGCTATGCACGACAAATCCTGTGATCGCTGCAGTAACACAAACAGCTCAACTATACCATTTCCATGCTGAAGACTCACAGTGTGAAACCAGACAAAAAGAGAAAAAGAGCAGTCTTAATTAAGACAAATAGCATTATCTTAAGACTGGTGGCACAACAACATATACCTAAGCATGTGAAAAAATATCAAGGAATCAAAGAGTTCATGTACCTAACTCCAGAATGAAATGTAATAAAGATGCATGTTCTGTTGTCTCTGTTGTCTCCTCTGTTTGAGGGTTGAAAGAAAAAAAAACTTTAGTAAGATCTGATCATCTTGTTTTCAAAGGCTTTTCTGTTAAACACACATGTATGCACACTATTGAGCCATTCTGATGTCTCATTTATAAACAATCACAACTGCTGAAACAAGCAGACTGTAGCCTAAGCAGTTCTCAGATTTAATCTTGCACTTTAATTAAGTCATCCACGGAGAAGAAATTCTGCAATATGGCAAAAACGGATCTACTGGCCAGCCATGTACATAAGAGCAGAAAATGAGATCACTGCTGGCTGCTGGGAAACTGCTTCCGTCAGAACATTGTACCACAGGTTAACCCCTTCACTGTGAGCGCACATTCACCATGGTGCTTCACCTCCAGAACCAAATGGACGCGTCATGGCCAGCGATTAAATAAATGGCCCATGATGAACCGAGCACGCACCACTGGTTCCGGATGAGCGCTCAGTTCCTGATGCTGAGCATTTCATTTGTTGTTGGTGTTCAAACCCAGCAGGCATCAGAACCCAAGGCATGCCAACAACCAGAACTGGCTCTTAACGCAGGTCAGCAAATTGCTGATGCGTAAGTCGAATCAGTTGCAGGCTGTTGCAAAACCGCTGAAGTTTACATCACGTTGCTATGGACACTAGTTTAAGCATCTCAATGTAAGTTCAAAGAGACTGAAAATTCAAAACCATCAGGACAGCAGAACTGGGCCCATGTACAGCAAGAATAAATACGGAACCTGTCAGCATCACACTGAAGGGGCCAATGGATTTTCAGTTGTTACAATCTGTTTCATACATCACATCAGTACATGCTCCCCCCCCCCCCCTCCCCCCCACTCCAACACACAAACACATGCAAAATCAACCCATTTTTCACACAGATCGAAAGGTCTACCTCTTTCATAAGCAAACCATTTCATTTTGGTCCAAAATTCTGCAGTTTCGCTGCTTTTGGATTAGTTGCTGCGCTTAGTTAAATGGCTTGCAAAAGCGTCTGCAGCAGAAACCACCGTGACCCAGCCACCGATGTTAGCCAGCCCCTGCCCTCATGGCGCCACCCCTCACGATGCCATGTGCCTCTGCCTTCGTGACGCCACGTGCCCCTGCCTTCGTGACGCCATGTGACCCTGCCTTCGTGACGCCACGTGCCCCTGCCTTCCTGACGCCACATGACCCTGCCTTCGTGACGCCATGTGACCCTGCGCTCACGAGGCCACATGCACCTGCCCTCACGGTGCCACGTGCCCCTCGCAACACCACATGCCCCTGCCTTCGCGATGCCACGTGCCCCTTGCCTGCTCTCACAACACCACTTGCCCCAGGGAAAGGGGCTCCCACCAGCCTGTTACACATAGTACAACACAAGATAGAACTCATCTTTCCTGCATTCTCAGGTGGGGCAAAGTTCTGAAAATGAACTTCGCTGGTTAGCTTGCCCTGCCTCCGAGATTCGTCTTGGGGGAGGAAAGAGGCACAGACTGCAAGCACAGTATTTGGCTGAGAAAGGATCTAACTCGAGTCGCTGTCACGGGAGACAACAAATCTTGAACTACCATGAGCTTGGTTTCCCCACCTGCCGTTGGTTCTGTCATCAGATTGGTGGAAGAAGTGAAATGCACAGTACAGGTAGGTATGCACAGTACTGGCAGACAGATGATAAGCGGTAGTAACACCCAGTCAACCATGACGGTTACATCAGGCAAACAGTACACACAGCACAGTGCGTGAGGACACCTTAGCATCATAGGACGTTTTACAAACTCATTGTCATAAGCTACATTTGCGAGAAGCACACTCATATCATGTCAGTATCTCCAAGATCTTTTTACACATTGCACAGCAAGGCAGCAAGTAAGAAGCTTAACTCTCATTATAAGTTCACAGAAAACAATGGGCCACTCCTCCAGCAGTTTCTTTCCATTTATTTATAGTGGCCCAAAATCACTTGGAAAATTTGTGAAACTGACAACATAAACATTACAAAAAAATTAATCTGTGTAATTAAAGAGAAAATACATGCCCCTCCCCCCACCAACTTGCACAACTGTCTTTCATTATTGCTTTAACTTTCACAATGTTCCGTTTCACATGTGCAATTTCCAACATTGAAAAACCTGCACAAGTCAAACGCAACACTGTGAAAGTCGAAGCATTGATGAAAGAGAGTTTAAAAATGGTGCAAGTCAAACAAAACATTCCAAAAGTTAAAACATTGCGGAAAGAAACTTGTGTAAGTTGAAAAAAACGTGACAGAATATACCTAAATTTTTCTGACAGCCAATTTTCCAACTCAAAATCAACTATTTATGTCAGAAATGTCATTCAAATGGATACATTTTGGTCCTTTCTGGGTACCAGATCCAAACACCAAGCAACTGGCAATGCACTGTTTAATCAGAATTGTTTTTAAATCTCAAAATTGCCAAATGTCAACTTCAGTCCACGATACTGACAACATGTCCATGTAAATGTGCCCCTGACCCACAGAGGTCCGCCCCTCTTTCAAACCACACCTGCTTGATAGGGTGGTCCTAAAGGGGGCTCTCTCAGTATTACTCTGTACTGAAGGGCACAGCAGGTGGGCTTGTATGTATACACATGACTACATACCTGGGACTGACACGCCTAAGCAGACAGCAAAGTTACTGGGCGAGTGAGCTGGAGGTCTGTCGTGGGGTTCACCTGAATCAACTCACCTGGCACACCCATTTTTGTGCAAGTATTTTCAAAAGTTGGTGGTACATGTAGATAGCAGTGTTGGACAACAACAGCAACAACAAAAAATGCAAGTCACAGTCCATTTTGCAGGAGCATTCAACTGTGAAAAAATACAGTCATTGGCTCTGCTAGAGTCTGCTCCAACGAAGCAGAGTGGTCATAAGCATACACCCACCCATGCACAGTACTCACACACACACACACAAACACTCAGTCAGTCGCATAAGCGCACACATCGCTGCTCTCTTTCCCTGTCTGCCCGTCTCTCTCTCTCTCTCTCTCTCTCTCTCTCTCTCTCTCTCTCTCTCTCTCCCCCCCCCCACGCTCCATGCAGAGAACTACAACCCATTTGTACAAAACCCACATCCCAGGCCTTGAGAAGCCTGACTACAAAGTTTTACATCTGTACACCAGTGCGTCATCCATCATACATACAGCCCACGATGAAACAAAACCAACATGATAAAACTGGAGGGAGAGAAACTAGGAGGCCTGGTTTTTGGCCTCCTGCCTGTCCTGGCTGACGTCCTGAAGACGGCGCATGAACGGGTGACCGGTGACGCACGGGACCTTCGCGGGACTTTCCAGCGAGTCCTCATCACGGTCCACTTCCAGCGAGCGCTTGAGTGGGGTCACGACCTTGACTTCGCCCATGCCGCTGCTTATCATTCTGTTGATTGCCAGCAGATCCTGGGGAGTAGACAGATACAAAACTGTCAGAAATAAGATGTGATCCTACATTCAGAAAACTCTGACCCTAGGCATGTCTCCCAAGTTCATTTTTGGATAGTGAAATTACACTCCGATGTTGACAGTGAGTGACTTGAAGAGATTTAAATGGTAACTCAACAAAACAGATCCTCGCTATGAGGTGCAAAGACAGAATAGGTATGTTTGTTTTCATTGGCACTTCCAGTAATGAGATAGCAATGACAACAACAAAAAAGTCTGAAATCCGTTAAACCCTTTACTATTAATTAATTAAACCACAACAGAAGGATCCTTCCTTGAAAGAACGAGAGTGGGCCATCGTCGATCAGGCAGACATCAGAACCGTTTCAAAGGCAACATTGGAGAAACTTCTGAGAGATGGGGTGAGGCGCATATGAGTTTTTCTGAGCACATCAAGATACCACCCTGAACTGAAGTATTAGCAAATACCGATTGTTATCTCACACAGAGTACTTCCAGTTAAATTTCTAGACACTCTCATGCTTGAATTCTTTTGCTTATTCCCTGCACATGGCCTCACCCTTGCAGGAGACTTGTTGATGCAGTACGACATCCCCTTGGGTGTGGTTTTGGTGACGGTCGTCCTGTGGGGAGAGATGTAAACCTCGTGCTTGTTGGACACCCGCCGTGGGGACGACTTGTGGGGGCGAACCTGGGGCAAGGGGGACAACTTGGGCTGGTCCTGAAACGTGTATCAATACACAGACAATGGTTAGAAACAAAGCAATACAGAAAATCAATTTACGCCACAAACTTCAGTGACGCGCAAGTAGCACAACTAAATGACACTTTCAAAACACATCCATGCATAACTTTTGTAACTGTCAATGAGAGGCTGGAAGTCAAGTCAAGTGCTTCTCTATTCCATTCAAAGGAAAAGGTAGGTGCTACACACGAATAACAAAAAAACGAAATCTATGTGTATAAAAAAAAAATCACAGTCTAAGAGAGCGCAGTAACATATACAGGCAAATATAACACCACAAGCATTATTTAAACGGAATATATATCACTCATGGAAATGCGCTGGACAACAAACAGTAGCACACACACTAATGTAACTGACATGTATGTAAGCGGACATGCTGAAGATCATCTGAGGAGCAACCGTATCCCTTCCAAATAATGTCTACCGCTATTGCAGTTTCCTTCTCCAGAAGTCTAAATCAGAATGGCTGGGTGGGGCCTTGCACTGTACAACTACCTTCTGTTAAGTGTTACACTTACAGAAAGAACAAAACTGTATTGATCTGTTCTTCATGAAAGTCAACAATCTCACAAGAACGCAACATAACTTCCACAATTTTTGGACTGAAAGGTGGTAAGTTTTTCCTCAAATCTGACCTCTGTGCCATATAATACGCAGCACCTTATCTGTGAATAAAAGATAGAATAAAAAATACGAGTGAGCATGCTTTTCTCAGGAATGATAATAATTATTTAGAAGCTGAATCATTCACCACATCAAAATGAAACAGAAATCCCAAAACTGGCAAAGTGATCAGAGATATTTTCCAGGCAATCAATAGAAAGATCCCAGAAATGAAGTTTGGAATGACCCAACACACCTAGTCATACTGTCAGTGTATATAGCAGCATTTACTCAAAGGTGGAAGATCACACACAAAATGACAACTAAACACATGTTGACATCAAATACGAATGAGAGAAAATGGCGGCAGCCTCAAAATCCAAACACAAAAAGGTTCAAAAGAACGCTTATTTATTATGACACGGACACACAATATGCAAATTTCAATCTTCCTACAAGCAACAACAGATCAACCCCAAAAAGGTAAGTTTCTTTCTCATTTTTCATCGTTTTTAACCATTTAAATGTTGTTTAAATTTCACTTTGTGGCTTGATGAAGAGGATTTCCCTGAAAATTTGCATATTGTGTGTGTGTGTTATAATAAATAAGCATTCTTTTGAACCTTTTTGTGTTTGGATCTCATTTTAGAATGCTAGCAGTCATTCTGTTTCAGATTTTTGGGGCAGCAGCCTCAATTTCAACTTCATCTTGTTTCCAAGTCCCATGACAGACAAGAAATGGGTCAGCCAATTAGCATCTGCTGCACCGTTCATCTTCAGAAAATGATTCCACGTATGCTGTTCTGATCAGTTCAAACCTCTCCCGCTGGCCCCGCCCCCCTTACCCACACTCTGCACCCACCCAGACACTAATCAAAAGTGCACTCACTTTAGAAGGACAAACTTACCCCTGACTGATTTTGCGTAGAAAACTTCAGGGCAAACTTGCGCATTCTGTCTGTAAAAACCTAGAAGAGAGAACATACCAACAAATGTTAGAGCTTCAAGAGAAGCAGCTACAATCACACAACACCATCAAGTGAAACAAAAGGTGTGCATGCATGCACAAGCACATACGCGTTCTCTCTCTCTCTCTCTCATGACAAAAATGTCAGTCACTATAATCTACACACAAATTGCAGTCAAAAACTAAGATTATAGAACGCTGAATATATGATAAAAGTAACAACTGATCCAACACAACGTATAAACAACCAAATATTTAAAGTTTCACATACACACACACACATGCACGCACACACTCACACACACACACACAAAGTATAAAAGATCTTCCTAAATGAGTGTCCCAATAAAAAGTCTCCACTAGAGCACTTGCTTGGTCAGAGATCTTTTACTTATGCTGCACTGTCTATCTGAAACAGTCCCCCTTGTAAAGTTAGGTCCTCAAACACCTCACGTCTTTCAAATCATCTGAAAAATCTCACCTCTTCAAGCTGTCCTACTGGCTCTGTGTGTGTGTGTGTGTGTGTGTGTGTGTGTGTGTGGTGTGTGTGTGTGTGTGTGTGTGTGTGTGTGTGTGTGTGTGTGTGTGTGTGTGTGTGTGTGCGTGCGTGTGAGTGTGCGTGCGTGCGTGCGTGCGTGTGCACCCTCTGGATTGGTTCTTTGCTTTGTAATGTGCTCCAATGTGGAGAAATATCACCAAAAAAGGTTACATCATGACTATTTATAGTGTTAAAGCTGCTGCCACTCACTGTGTTGTAGAACTGGATGAGATCTCCCCTTTCCTCCGTGCTGAAGTCGAAGGCTGGGCCGGGCCCTAACAGCCGGGTGGGTGTGGGCGGCTGACTGTTGGGCTGGGGTACCGGCAGGGTGGACGATGACCTCATGTTGGCCAGCGTTTCCGTTCTCCCTGTGCACAGAAATGCTCAGAAGTCACTTCAGTGGCGGGTGAAAAACGCCAAAGCATCCATTTTCAAATGGAAACCGCGCTGCTTGAACTATCTCCGTCACTACAAGGTATCGTCTTCAAACTTGTACCGTCTCATATTACTTCAGAAGGCCTGTCACATCCCCTCCTCTCCTCTCTCTCTCCATCAATCCTCTTCTTTTTTTGTGTGTGTGTGTGGGGGGGGGGGGGGGGGGGGGTTGTGCATGCATGCATGGGTGTGTCTGGGTGTGGTGTGGTGTGCGTTGTGCTGAATACATGCACGTGTGCCAGTTTGCATACATCTGCCTTAGAGGATTAACATCAGGTGACTTTCGCTCAGGTCGACTGCCTGCTGATAACAAACCTCTATCTCTCTCTCCATCCCTCCTCTTTTGTGTGTGTGTGTGTGCATGTGCATGGGGGGTGGGGGTGGGGGGGGGCTCTGTGTTTGTGCATGCATGCATGGGTGTGGGTGTGTCTGTGTGTGGTGTGGTGTGCATTGTGCTGAATACATGCATGTGTGCCAGTTTGCATATATCTGCCTTAAGAGGATAAACATTAGGTGACCTTCGCTCAGGTCCACTGCCTGCTGATAACAACAAACCCACTGTAATGGCAAAGAAGGAAGAAAAGAAAAACGTACTGCGTTCCCTCTCCCCCTTGCTGTCATCCTTGTCGTTCATGGGCGAGGAGGAGCGGCTAGTACCGCTGCCGTTACTGCTGCCAGACGTGTGGCGCTGTCGTCCGGTCAGCAGCACACTGCGGTACACCTGTCACACACATCAAAGCAGTTAGCAACCATGACAACAACCAGAGGTGGGACTCAGTGTTCTGAAAGATGTCTCAATGCATGGTACACCTGCTGCACATATCGAAGTGGTAAATATTTTTTTACAATAACTGCACAGTGCCGCAAGTGTTCAAAACCTGGAAAGCTTTCCTTTTTTTCTTTTACAAGGATTGTTTTACACCACTTACTGAACACCCTAAACATAAGCTTTGAACACCCTAAACATAAGCTTTGAACACCTTAAACATAAGCTTCGAACACCCTAAACATAAGCTTCGAACACACTAAATATAAGCTTTGAACACCCTAAACATAAGCTTTGAACACCCTAAACATAAACTTCGAACATCCTAAACATAAGCTTCGAACACACTAAACATAAGCTTTGAACATCCTAAATATACGCTTTGAACATCCTAATCATAAGCTTGGAACATCCTAAATATAAGCTAAAGGTCCAGGGTGTTGCAACGGTAGTCAAGAGTCAGTACTGCTGCAAAGTTTTGAATTTATGTGAGTAACTCAGAACCATTTTACAAAGCAACAACAATCAAAAACAGGGAATATTGCTGCATCAGCTACCCTATGGAATTCTGTCAAAGTGAGCCTGCTATCATCAGACCATTCGCTGATTAAAACACACATATTGCAACCACACATTCACATTCAAGACTACTTTATTATCTCATCAGAGAAGTGAAATCATTTAACACTGAACACACACACACACAATGGTGGTTTGGGGGGGGGGGGACTTTAAAAAAATAATATTCCAGGACTTTTACAGGACTCTATCAAGATTTAAAACATCCTAGGCCTGGCATCCCTTGAGTCATTCGAACTCCAGGACATTTCCAGGTTTCCAGCCTGGAACGCTGACAGCAGCAGGCCACACACACTCTCTACAAACACCTCCCATGATGTTCTTCACGGCTGTACGTGGCCAGCAGACCCGACACCTGTGAAGACAACTCTTCAGCATTGTGGAGGAGCTACAGACAAACTGTTGCCTACAGGGAGAAAACTGGCAAGGATGAGCAAAGAGGCCTGGGAGAAGCACTCACGTGGCTCTGGGCCTGTGGCTGGTAGCGGTAGCACTTCATGATGTCCTGGAAGTTCAGCGGCTTCTCTGTCACCTTGGCCATGATGTACACGGCGCACATCAGCAGCTGGTCCAGGTGGCGGTCACACATCAGGTCCGAGCACTCTGTCAGCGCGTGTTCAAAGCAGGTCCACATCTTGCTGCGCAGATCTTCGTCCTGCACCTGCAGCTGGTCACACAGCTCTCGTAGCCGCACTCCCGCCAGGTGGTAGACCTGGAAGAGAATGACAGATGTGTCACTTGCAAGCTCACAGAGCTGTACCACATGCACCCCCAGCTGGTGTTAATTGTCGTCAAACTGTGAAAGATGCATCACCTGCAAGGTCACAGAGCTGTCCCAGCTGCACCCCCAGCAGGTGATAATTGTCAAGTTGAACTGTGAAAGTTGTGTCACCTGCTAGGTGTACATTTCTGGCAACTACACCCTATCCTGTGGGACCCTTGTGAGAAATCGTGGGTCAAGTGATAAAATGATGGGTCATGTCCTGGGTCACAGAGCTCTTTCAGCTGCACCCATACAAACAATGTGGCACACGTGGTGAGAACAGTTACTGACTGGACAAACAGGACAGTCAAGCTCTGTCATAAGCAAATGCAGATTTCAAAATTCTGTTTCATATTGTACATGTAAACCCTTTCTCAAGTCAAATCCCCAAAATCAATCCCTACCGGATATAAAACAAAACATACACACACATATATCAAACACAAATTTCCAAAGAGATAGTCCCTTCAATGTTGTCCTTGTTAAAAAACAATAAGCATTTAAGGCTACGACAGGTCAGTATCAGTGACCATACCATCTGATTCACTGATAACCAGATTAAACAAAGACATAAAAATGGAACAAAGCAACAAAATATTTAAGAAAAAATTTAGTGCCTTATGCCAGCAAGCAGCACATGTAGCACACCAACTATCATCTCCTAGCTGCTCAACAACAGCCATACAGAAAGCTTCTCTCTCCATGAAAAATTGATTTATTTTTTATTTTTAAAGACAAGACAGAAAGAAGCAAGAGGACTGGGCAGAAAAATCAGAGAGGGGAATCAACCGACAGAGCTGTCCACATGAAATGTCATTACCATTTTAACTTGGCTAAAACTGCAAAAAAGAGGCTGAGCGTGAAAATGGAAAAATGTTAGGGAAAAAAATCTTGGGCTGGCATGTAGTGGTAACGATTCCTTCACGCGCGTGAATTCTCATATATTCCTTACGCCAATGGGCTAGCAGACGATGCTCAACTTTGATACACAAACAAAGGCAAATGAAAATGTGCCAAGCATTTGCATTCACACTGGCCTATGGGGTGAACTAGCAGGTGTTCATTTTCAAGTCGAACTGTGAAAGCAGACGGCATGATATTTACCTTCCTAAAGAACAGAGCAAGTGATCCTGTTTTCTTGGGTTTGATGGACTTCTTGGGCGACCGTGTGACCGTGGCGGTGATGTTGGCCATGCCGCCGGTGCCTTGAAGCATGTTCATGGGTATCAAGATCTGCACAGCAAAGGCTTTATTCATAAAATCAACCTAATTATTCATGTGGATCAAGATCTAAACTGGCTAACAGTACAAGCTTTACTCATAAAATCAACCTAATTATTCATGTGGATCAAGATCTAAACAGGCTAACAGCACAAGCTTTATTCGTACAATCAGCAGACTCATGTGGATCAAGATCTAAACAGACTAACAGCACAAGCTTTATTCATAAGATCAGCATACTCATGTGGATCCAGATCTAAACAGGCTAACAGCACAAGCTTTATTCATAAGATCAACATACTCATGTGGATCAGGATCTCAACAGGCTAACAGCGCAAGCTTTATGCATAAGATCAGCATACTCATGTGGATCAGGATCTCAACAGGCTAACAGCGCAAGCTTTATTCATAAGATCAACATACTCATGTGGATCAGGATCTCAACAGGCTAACAGCGCAAGCTTTATGCATAAGATCAGCATACTCATGTGGATCAGGATCTCAACAGGCTAACAGCGCAAGCTTTATGCATAAGATCAGCATACTCATGTGGATCAGGATCTCAACAGGCTAACAGCGCAAGCTTTATGCATAAGATCAGCATACTCATGTGGATCAGGATCTCAACAGGCTAACAGCGCAAGCTTTATGCATAAGATCAGCATACTCATGTGGATCAGGATCTCAACAGGCTAACAGCGCAAGCTTTATGCATAAGATCAGCATACTCATGTGGATCAGGATCTCAACAGGCTAACAGCGCAAGCTTTAAGCATAAGATCAGCATACTCATGTGGATCAAGGCATGCACAGAGCATTCATAGATCAGCACATTCACAAGGATCAAGAACAAAAGGTTTATTGTTAATGAAGCCATTAAGACCTAAACAAGCTGGCAATGTCCTACTTGACTAGGCCCCACAGGAAAGGGAGGGCGATAGGGGGACTATACTTAACCCACTTTGCCCCAGACTGCCTTTCATCGCCTGCTCTTTTTCTTACTTCGTAGCCCCAGACCGCCCGGTAGAGGCTGGCTAGCAGACACTCTATACTGGCATCCCAGCTTATGCAAAAAGGAACAGGATTCTCATGAGACTTGTAGCCTCATTTCCGCTATTGTTCACTACTTCCAGTGATGGCCTTTGTTCAAAGTTCAGTGGAGTTTGAGAGACACTGTGAATTTCAAAGCTGCAAGATGGATGCACGATAGATGCATGAAAATAATCAAAAGCCCCACTGTTAGCAATGGCGTCAGAGCTTCATCCTGTGAGATTTGAACTGCAAATTTAGCTCAGGCGCTTACCCTGGGCACCCTAACAAACTCACCAAGCTTCATCTTTGGCGATTCAAAGTGGACATTTTGCAAAGCTGGTTACCCTGTGGGCACCCTAAAACCTGACATTCAGATGCGAACATTTCTGATTTGGGATTAAATTTTTTCATGCTTTTATATTTGAGTGAAAAAAATCAAAGCCTGTTGGATAGACAAAAACAATGTATTCGCAAACTGGGAAAATACAAAGTGAGCTGAAACTTTTATTTGGTGTTTATTGTTGATTTTTAAAGATGGATACGGGGATCATTTGACCCAGTTACTTCCCTTCACATGGGATTTCATAGCGTAAGGGCCGCGGCTGGTCGGGGGCCAAGCGGGTTAATGCGACACTGTCAGCACCAGAATGACTTTTGCACCAAGATAGGCAGCGATGAGAGCCATTTTAACATTTCCTTCATTGTTAGGGGCAAAGTCATAAGCTAGTGTCCATAATATCCACACACAACTTTTGAAGGTAAAGGAGAGCTGAAGCAGAAAACCGTACCCATGTCATCATCCACTTACCAGTCAAACACTGTAACTTACCAGCCAAACGCTGTAACTTACCAGCCAAACACTGTAACTTACCAGCCAAACGCTGTAACTTACCAGCCAAACACTGTAACTTACCAGCCAAACACTGTAACTGCCAGGCCAAACCAGCTCACAGCCCATTTGCATCTTTGCTCCAAAAACG
Organism: Alviniconcha marisindica; assembly: GCA_018857735.1. NCBI lineage: Eukaryota > Metazoa > Mollusca > Gastropoda > Provannidae > Alviniconcha > Alviniconcha marisindica. Next base: position 203,144 of record JABMCL010001278.1, on the reverse strand, counting down.
AAAACACTGTAACAAGTTCTCACCTGTCTCCCGTCGCTGGTGACAGCCATGATGGTCTGCGTGGTGTTGGACGACACTTGCTGCGCAGCGCTGCGAGTCCCTGCCGCCACGGTGTCGCCAACGCCCGCGTTGAGCTGCTTGACCAGCACGGACTCAGCGCCAGGCTTGCTGCTGGCGGCAGGCTGAAACAGCCGTCGCTTGGCGTTGCCTGGCTGGGGGGAGCTGAATATGTCTGCTGCCGAGGGACCGGTGGGGGAGGACATCGGGTCTAAGAAGGGAGACACACAAAGGTTAAGGATTATATCCAGGTCTGTTTACACTCAAACACAAGGGAGACACACAAAGGCTAAGGATTATATCCAGGTCTGTTTACACTCAAACACAAGGGAGACACACACACAAAGGCTAAGGATTATATCCAGGTCTGTTTACACTCAAACACAAGGGAGACACACACACAAAGGCTAAGGATTATATCCAGGTCTGTTTACACTCAAACACAAGGGAGACACACACACAAAGGCTAAGGATTATATCCAGGTCTGTTTACACTCAAACACAAGGGAGACACACACACAAAGGCTAAGGATTATATCCAGGTCTGTTTACACTCAAACACAAGGGAGACACACACACAAAGGCTAAGGATTATATCCAGGTCTGTTTACACTCAAACACAAGGGAGACACACAAAAAGGCTAAGGATTATATCCAGGTCTGTTTACACTCAAACACAAGGGAGACACACAAAAAGGCTAAGGATTATATCCAGGTCTGTTTACACTCAAACACAAGGGAGACACACAAAAAGGCTAAGGATTATATCCAGGTCTGTTTACACTCAAACACAAGGGAGACACACAAAAAGGCTAAGGATTATATCCAGGTCTGTTTACACTCAAACACAAGGGAGACACACAAAAAGGCTAAGGATTATATCCAGGTCTGTTTACACTCAAACACAAGGGAGACACACAAAAAGGCTAAGGATTATATCCAGGTCTGTTTACACTCAAACACAAGGGAGACACACAAAGGCTAAGGATTATATCCAGGTCTGTTTACACTCAAACACAAGGGAGACACCACAAAAGGCTAAGGATTATATCCAGGTCTGTTTACACTCAAACACAAGGGAGACACACAAAGGCTAAGGATTATATCCAGGTCTGTTTACACTCAAACACAAGGGAGACACACAAAGGCTAAGGATTATATCCAGGTCTGTTTACACTCAAACACAAGGGAGACACACAAAGGCTAAGGATTATATCCAGGTCTGTTTACACTCAAACACAAGGGAGACACACAAAGGCTAAGGATTATATCCAGGTCTGTTTACACTCAAACACAAGGGAGACACACAAAGGCTAAGGATTATATCCAGGTCTGTTTACACTCAAACACAAGGGAGACCACACAAAAGGCTAAGGATTATATCCAGGTCTGTTTACACTCAAACACAAGGGAGACAACACACAAAGGCTAAGGATTATATCCAGGTCTGTTTACATCAAAACAAGGGAGACAACCACAAAGGTAAGGATTATATCCAGGTCTGTTTACACTCAAACACAAGGGAGACACACAAAGGCTAAGGATTATATCCAGGTCTGTTTACACTCAAACACAAGGGAGACACACAAAGGCTAAGGATTATATCCAGGTCTGTTTACACTCAAACACAAGGGAGACACACAAAGGCTAAGGATTATATCCAGGTCTGTTTACACTCAAACACAAGGGAGACACACAAAGGCTAAGGATTATATCCAGGTCTGTTTACACTCAAACACAAGGGAGACCCACAAAGGTTAAGGATTATATCCAGATCTGTTTACACTCAAATACAGACTAGAGTAAAAACAGTCATCTCAACTGTCGTATTTTTGGAAAAATTAAAGTGTTTTCACTTTTTCACCACAGTCCATGGGCAGTGCTTTTTATCGATGTAATTTTTGCCACCATGGGCTACTGAAAAGTCTGAGTGGCGATACTGGGAGTATGCTGAAGATTTGGAAACAAAAAACTCATTACACCAGGCTCAGATTTGTATCTTGACAGGAACACTTGTTCCCTCACTGCTTTGGCACTTTCTCCATCAGTTCTTTTCCGTTTTATTTTGTTCTCAGAGAAAGTAATTGAAAAACAATTCCAACATGGCCTCCAGAAAAATGGCAAACATTTGTACTTTGCAGCAGAAGTACAAGCCTCGCCTTGAACTGCCCGAGAATTTAGTGCCAAGACTACACAAGGTGCAATACAGAAACTGACACTATAGCAGCGAGAGTTTGAAAGACTTACACATACGCCACCAAAAACCCAGTACTCGGCATATTCAGGACTAGAAAACAAACAAACCACAAAACAGGTCTAGCAATATTTATGACAATTTGGCTGGGGGGTGGGGGAGGTGGTTGATTTCATATCCTGAAAATTCTGGTGTACAAAATATGCCCAAAGCATACAAGAAAACTGGTTTAATATCTAACCTCAAGACATTTTGTACAAAGTAATCCTCAGTGAGTCGCTTCCCCTAGCTCAAAAAAATGCTGGGGCTAAACAGAGTAAAGACCGGGGGGGGGGGGGAGATAAAACTGCTCAACAGTTAACACTGCACTCTGACACATTTTTGCCATCCTCCTCCACAATTTATTCAGCATCCAGTCCCCATCCATCATCCAAGGCATCAACTGTATGCTGTCATCATCTAAACACCTATATCTGATGCTTCAGAATACTAATATTTCTTTGACCATCCTATTTTGGCCAGTAGGAATGTCACCACAACATACAGGAATTGATAAAGAGTTCTCTCCCTCCCAGATCAAAGTTCATTTAACCAGTTTCAGTTTTGCTAGTTTCCAAGGCACTGAAAATACAGATCGCAGCATGAGCGCAACTGCAAGGAGTATGGAATGTCTTAATACATGGCTTTTTCCACAGTAATGGACCCGCCATGTTTTCTGCTCTGCATGCAGCTATCATCCTCCGCAAAAAGTCCCTGCTTATTATGAGCTGTTGTGAATTGTGTGTAGTGTGTGCCGGTGCCTGTGTGTGCATGCATGTGCTTAGAACAGTCCCTGTGGACAAGATTTTGCACTATATACAATGTTTCAGTCCGTTTTATTTTATCTGTATCCTTTTACCTTTATTATTTTAAATTGTCCTTTTTGGGGGGTAGAATTCAAGTGACCCTAAGAGCACGTTTTCACTTTATGAGTTCACTATGAATAATAAAAGTTCTTTTGTGTTGTACTTGTACATAAATTATGCCATGGGGGTGGGGTGACGTACCTTTGGGCAAGATGGAGCGTGCTGCCGGCCTGGCAGTCAGCCCCTCTGTGACCAGGGATCGGACCCGGGGATGCTGCGCTGGGGAAGTGGTCACTGCCGTCAACCGTGCTTCTGGCGGCTGTGTGGAGGGTGTCACCTGTCAGATCACCACACTCGTAAACATCAAAGTCTGTGCCAACAGTGGGGAGGGACAGGGTGAGGGCGGGGGTGGGAGGTCAAAGGGCAGGGGGCATGGGCAAAAGGCTAGTGCCAGGTACTCCTGCTTCAATAGCATGGGTAAACTGTTCCACACACAACAACTCACAAACATCCAGCACTGCAAAAACAGGGCAAAAGGTGGAATGTTTTTTGTTTTTTTTAAATCCAGTATACTGTAACTGTGTAGGAGAATGGCATGAAACCAACAGAGTACTGGTAAACACTATTTCCTTCTTCTCAAAGTATACGAGATAAAACAGAAACATTTGAATCAATTTCAAACTAACAAACTTTTCTCTTTTTCCTGTGTTAGCAACTTGAATCATTTTCAAAATAAATGCAAAGCTCACCAACAGCAGTACTGAGATCATGTTAAATTCATAAAAACTTTAAAAAGTGTTGATTTTTTTATTTGATTTTTTAAACTTCTAGGCAGACAACTTACATCTTCACAGGAAGGAACAGAGGTGCTTTCCTTGATTGCATCCCACAGCGGGGAATGACTTCTCCATGCGTAGCACTCAAGAATGCTCTCCTCAATCTGCACAAACAAAAGGTCTTTACCTTCAGTCAAGGACGTGCGTGACAAAACAAAAGTTAAAGCAGCAAATGGTGGCTGGCAGCCGACACTGGCTGGGTGAAGCAGACAGCATGATAAAGGGTACAGAACACTGTACAATCCACTGAACACTTTTTTTTTCTTGCTTTTTTCTATGTTGCCAAGGATATCATTGTGGTGTGTTTACTCTGAAACACTCATCCATCATTACAATACTCCTCTCACTCATTCATTCACGTGTCTTTATGTGATCTTTTTCCCCCCCACATGTACATCCTGCACTATCCCTCTTCCCCTTGGTCACAGTATACACATTTTCACAACACTGGAAATTTTACTGGCTGAGGCAGTGAAGGAGTTAATGTTGTTGTGAGGTTCCCCAGCTAAGCACTCTGGGGGTCACCAGGTAAACGAAGCTGGACTCTGACAAAGGCATTCCATGGGGTGAGAGGATTGCGTGTGTGACCAGCTTTTACAACCCTGCCACAAGGGCAGCCACAAGCTGTCGTCAGAGGATTTACCTCCATTTCTGTAGGGTGGATGCTGTTACACAAGATTTTTCTCCATTTCTGCAAGGTGGATGCTGTTACACAAGATTTTTCTTCATTTCTGCAGGATGGATGCCGTTACACAAGACTTATCTCCATTTCTGCATGGTGGATGCTGTTATGCATGACTTATCACCATTTCTGCTGGGCAGATGCTGTTACACAAGACATCTCCATTTCTGCAGGGGTGGATGCTGTTACGAAAGATTTATATCTCCATTTCTTCAGGGTGGATGCTGTTACGCAAGATTTATCTCCATTTCTGCTGGGTGGATGCTGTTAGGCAAGGAGCTTATCATGGCTAAAGACTAGTAAAACCAGTAAAGACTAGTAAAACTAGTAAAGACTAGTAAACTTCAATAAGTCCATAAATAAGCATATCAGCAGTTCTTGTCCAGACTGATTCTTCTCTCGATACATGTGCAAACGAGCACGCACGAAAACTGTCACACCGCGAAGGTGAACAAATGTGTGAAAAATAGGTCTGGTAAACATTTCGCCCAAATAATTTGGAGCAAGTTTTCTTTCCAGGTCGGCAAGCAGACCAACCCCTCACACTGTGAACTGCTGATGTAAATTTGGAGCAGTCATGCTATTTTTACACTCCAGCGGATGTGACAAGACGTGCTGAATCCACAGTAAGGCCATGCCTGCTTTATAATAATGACGGGTCATTTGGGTGAGCACAAATCTAGACACTGACACCACGTGCAAAGCTGACTGAAACCAGCTGGAAGCTCTTGCACTGACAGCGGACTGAGATTGCTCCTGGCTGCCAATCGCCCAAGCAGATTTAAGCCAATCAGATTGTCACAAATATTACAAAGCCTGATGAGTTGCTGCATGCTGGTCTCAAAAGCTAAAGCATAGCAGCAGAGCGAAAAACTGATGGACACATAGCCCATCATTTTAATAATAACAACAATAACAATACATATATTTTCTGTAGTGTTAGTTCACACTGAGCGAGCTCACTTAAACATTAAGAACCAAAGCAACGGAAGACATTATTCGCTAAGTGGGCCTAGGCACAAGTCAGCAAAGCTGCATTAAGAGCAGCCTTAAGAGATAAAAGGGAGAGGAAGAAACATTACATGGTTGAGGTGTTTGACGACATCACGTGACAATCCCTCCTCTGCTCTGATGATGATTTCCACCACCTTGTAGAAATGGTACGGTGCCAGCTCAAAGATGTCCACTATCCACGGAAACATCCTGCAAATCAGTTGTCACATATGTCGTATCTTCTACAGGTGAACAGACTGTTTTCTTGCAGGTTACTCTAGAAAATATATTTCCTCAGACATCATAGTTTTCAAAATAAATACACATACGCACATGTGCGCATACACTCACACCTGTGCCAGTCTGAATGCACATGTGCACACACAAGCTCACATGCTTATATGCACAATTACTTGCATGCCTAACTGCACACACACACACACACACACACACACACACACACACACACACACACACACACACACACACACACGCATGCACACACACACACACACACACACTCACTCTCCCTCACACACACACTCACTCTCTCACACACACACAGAAACACACACACACACACACACACTCTCTCTCTCTCTCAGCACACACACTTGCAAACTCTCCCTGCTGTGCAGCTTGCTTCAAGACTGACTCAGTGGGTCCTGGGTTCCCAGAGTAAGAAGCATTTGTCTCAGTGTATGGCACACTACCTTGTTCGCCTTACTCCACACTAACCTCTGTGAGTTGTAGGAGAAGATGACGATTTCCAAGCAGCAGGCTAACAGTGAGCGGTGGAACAAGTCATGGCCTAACAGGCCCTGTAGAGAGAAACCAACTGTCATTTAAACGTGCATCAAACCTGACCGGAAATGGGTGGGCATATGGTTATGTGCGTGCATGTGCTCATGTGTTCCTGTGGGTTTGAGTGGGTGGGCATCTGTGCGTGCATGTCAGTTTGAGTGTGTGGGCATCTGTGTGTGTGTGTTTGTTGGTGTGAGTATGACAGCATGTGTGTTTGTTGGTGTGTGAGTATGAGAGCCTACTCTGTGTGCATGTGTGTGCGTGCGTGCATGCGTGCGTTTGAATGTGACGAATGCACGTGGGGGAGGGGGGGTTGAATGTGACGAATGCATGCATCTGCATGCCTTTGTATGCACCCCTGGCTCTTATGAAATGAGGAGCCAAACATGATCTATTTAAATAATGTATATAAGTGCAAGGAACACCACATTAGTCCCTTACAACACCAGACTACATCAGACTTAACTATGCAACTAAAAATGCTTTGTTGATTTACCATCAACACAATTCGCTGCAATATTCTGTAAAATTCAGGAAAGATGGACTAAAAAAAATAAAGCCTTATTTTGGGTATGGCTTTCAAAGGTGGAATTGTAAAAACTGTGAGGTGTCGAACATCTGCTAAAAAGATCTTCAAATATGGGCAATATTATAAGGAGCTCTACATTGACATACAAGTAAATCCATGTCCCCCCCCCCCCCCCCCCCCCCCCAAATTAGACACATAAATATGGGCAGTCTTTCATAAGGAGCTCTACACTGACATACACAAGTAAATCCATGTACACCCCCCCCCCCCCAAAACCAATTAAACACAACAGGTATCTTGTTGAATGTAGGTTTGGTTATGTTGTGGTTTAACAGATCAATGCAAAACACCTGCAGGCAGTTTAAGGTTGAAAACTGAATATGCTCTTATCGACTCTAGTCTATGATTATTATTTTTGGTATTATTATTATTATTATCATCATCCCCACCTGAACCTCAAGCCCAAATCAACCTCCTACCGTGAGATCCACTTTTTCTTTGGGGTCCCTCCCTGACGCGGAGAGACGTTTCTTCTCGCCCATGACGATGGACTCCAGCGTCTTGAAGTACAAGCTCTCCCCAAGCTGAAGACGCTTGCGAGCAAAGTCGATGTGAGCACCAGGGTGAGTGTCTGACGGCTGTGAAGCAGATACAATACAATACAAAATAACTTGATTATTCATAATAAACACATAAAATGAAAATTTGCCTTTTGGGTCACTTTAAAATGATGATTATGAAAATGAAAAAAGATGCAGGAAAAAAACTCAATGTCTGCTGTTGTTCTTGTTTAGACTTGTTTAAATGGGAACTAAAAACTCAATGTCTGCTGTTGTTCTTGTTTAGACTTGTTTAAATGGGAACTAAAAACTCAATGTCTGCTGTTGTTCTTGTTTAGACTTGTTTAAATGGGAACTAAAAACTCAATGTCTGCTGTTGTTCTTGTTTAGACTTGTTTAAATGGGAACTAAAAACTCAATGTCCCCGCTGTTCTTGTTTAGACTTGTTTAAATGGGAACTAAAAACTCAATGGCCGCTGCTATTCTTGTTTAGACTTGTTTAAATGGGAACTAAAAACTCAATGGCCGCTGCTATTCTTGTTTAGACTTGTTTAAATGGGAACTAAAAACTCAATGGCCGCTGCTATTCTTGTTTAGACTTGTTTAAATGGGAACTAAAAACTCAATGGCCGCTGCTATTCTTGTTTAGACTTGTTTAAATGGGAACTTAAACCTTAGAGACTGCTGTTAATCTTTTTAGACTTGTTTAAAGGGGAACTAAAAACTCAATGACAGCTGTTCTTCTTCTTTAAAGGGGAACTAAACCAAAGAAGCATTGCAGGGCCCTATCGTTGTATCAATAGGAATGGAACAACAACAAAATATCCACAATAGTGCATAACTTGATTCTTAATCCCATTTGTTAAAAATTGACATTTGAAATATGTGAAAACCCTATGTATTGTGCTCTTCTGTACGAAACATAACGGCATGGCATTCTAGGGTATTAAATGAAGGGCGACATCCCACTCACCTGTACATAGTGCGTGCAGAAGGTCTCCCCCATCTCCTTCACCCTGGCTACCACTTCCTCCGTGGGGTTCTTGCTGCAGTTCCTGCACATCATATCACATCACACTCGCTCAGCACCATTTCAACACACTCAGTGCCAGCACACCCAGGAGGGCAGGCAAATGTGAGACAAAAGCTTCCTCCTTAAAGTTCCTCTGAGGCCTTGTCAAAACGCAGCCAGTCATTAGACCACACTACTGTATTAGTATCGTACGTGACCAACAGACACCAACTTTTTATTTGTTTTCTGGTGCCGACTCTGATCTGAAAATGTGTAGCCTGTCGGACAAAGACGAAAGTATGCCCGCTCCATGTACTTGAGGCCACGCGTTTAAAAAAAAGCCCCAGCAGTCGAATCTCAAAACAGGCAGGAGAACTTTATCCGGCTGTGCTTTGCATTATCTCGTGCCCACTAAGTACTAAACTGCACAGGGAGAACTTTATGCAGCTTCATTCTGCATTACCTCAGGCCCACTAAGTACCAAACTGCACTGCACTGGGAGAACTTTATCTGGCTGTGTTTTGCATTATCCGGCTGTGTTTTGCATTATCCGGCTGTGTTTTGCATTACCTCAACCCCACTAAGTACCAAACTGCACAAGGAGAACTTTATGCAGCTGTGTTTCACATTATCCAGCTGCATTTTGCATTAGCTCATGCCCACTAAGTACCAAACTGCACAAGAACTTTATCTGGCTGCGTTTTGCATTATCTGGCTGTGTTTTGCATTACCTCATCCCCACTAAGTACCAAACTGCACAAGGAGAGCTTTATCTGGCTGTTACCTCATGCCCACTAAGTACAAAACTGCACAAACGGGAGGTCTGAGTTACACGCTCTCAGTCATGTTTCCCATAGACTTGGACTACAGCCAAATAAGGACCTTATAAGGACTTGTAAGGACCAATATTAGATTTTGTAGGACCATCACAACAGTAAGGAACACAAAAAATGAGCTGAAATTTACATGCCACGAATTGAGAGTAGTGTTTGTCCAGCTTATCTTTTAGAACCCACTCCTGGTATGCATTGTCCTTTAGCCAGCGGTCTTGGAACAAACTACAAAACAGCCAAAATATAATTGGAACACCCACCTGAACTCCTCAATGAGGAAATCTGAAGGGGACGTTTTTCGCCCTGACAACAGTGCCTGCAGTCGACTGACGCTCTGCGTGGCTGTGGAGACGGGTGTCACGTGACACTGGTCCTTGTCCTTGAGGTAGCGACGGCCAGTGAGAGGGGTGGCTGGAGCCAAGCTGCGAGTCTGTAACAGGCCAATCCAAAACACTGTATTTAGTGATGCTCACAGTGGCAGGAAAATAATAAATCCAAACAAGCTTCCTTTCACACTGACTTCTTGCAAAAATACGCTGTTGAAAAAAATGGACACCGCACAACAGGCAGCATTAGTCTCTAGAACCTCAGATGAGGTTACACAAGTTTACAAAACTAATTATGTTTTGACCAGCTGTAATAAAAGCAACCCAATATGTTTCATGCGAGTCAGGCTCACAATCATGCATCACCATATCAAGTCTGGTCACAAGGGGTCAAGTGGCAAACTATGAGTACCTATCCCCAACCATAAAAGCATGACTATATCAGACACAGACACTGACAAAGACACCTGCACTAAGTGCAATCATGCATGCCACATTATACAAGGTGGTGGTGGTTGTGGCTTTTTCCCTGTATGGGAGGGAAGATCTTTTATCGATCACCCCACTTGCACCTTTTTTGTGTGTGTTTTCAAGTGGAGACCAACGTTCCCCGGTAAGCTGTATGTGAGCTTGTTTCCCTGATGGGTTCCAACACTATGCCTGGACAGCCCACTTGGATTTCGTTGGGTCATGGGTTTTACTGACAGAGTACCCTTGTTTAGCTGTAGCCTGCTGCCACCTGTACTCTCGGCAGAATGGGGAGTGGGGATAGTTCAATGGTAGAGTGCTGGGCTCGTGACTGAAAGGTTGCGGGGGTTTGAGTCCCTGGAGGATAATTTTCTTCTACAAGGTCAACTTGCTGTGCTGATTCTTATTTCAGTATTTGTTCTACCCCAGTGTTACCGCAGTAGCACATACAAGATTGCAGTCATTCTGCCAAAAAGTGCAGGTGGCAGGTTACAGTGAAACACACGTATACACTATATGTATGTGGCTTCAAATGAAATGACACTGTAAACTTAACTGGTGCATGGTTACATGGGGTACACAGAACATGTGCCGAGACAGCCATAAAACAACCAGACAGTACTGCAAGTACACCACTTCAGTGAATATTCAAAAATGCACTTTTAAATTAATAAAAAGGTTACAGTCACCGATTCAGAATCACAAGAGATGTCTGCTCATGAGCTGAGAATAGTGCCGCATAAAAGTGACCAATAGGTGCTACTAGAGTAAGATTTGGGGGGGGACAGAAAAATAAATAAAGAGTCAGCAGAGAAAGTTAACTCAAAAGTGTTTTTTTCTCTCCACTACTTCTGTCAGGTATATAGAACCGAGCTCTACCACTAAGCTTTAAACCCCATAAAGAATTACTTCTGTCAGGGATACAGAACCACGCTCTACCACTAAGCTATATCCCCATAAAGAATTACTGCTTGCAGGATCATCATGACATGGGAGGCAACCCTGGGCGAGTTAGTCAAAAGGCTGCAGTCTGGTGTTCTCCATTTACACTTGCACACCAACCAGTTTAAAGCGGCCACCTGCTTGACACTGCCCAGATGTAAACTACCCACTGCATGTCTGGTCACGGTCTACACTTACTGGTCACTGTCTACACATATCCCGCACCCTCATTGTCCTGGGTTTGGATGCAAAAATAAGATCAAATTCATAATTTTTTGGTATGACTTTGTTTTGGGGTTGAACAGTAAGCAATGAGTGATGTTATGTCACCTAAAGCAAAATGGATTAAAAAAAAAAAATGAATCAGCTACCAAACAGTGTGCAAGAAATGGTATGGACCTGCTACCTTGGGAGAAGTGCTGGTTTTTGAAAATGTTGGGTTTTATTGGTCAAAAGTTGGTTTTTCTCTGGTTGCACGACCCAAAAAGAAGGGGCATCCAAATACCTGAAAACTACCTGACGGTGCAAACCGTCTGTCTGACCATCTGAGAGACCAGATGGCTGTCAGGGGTGGTCAGTGACAGCTGCCTCATGAGAATTTGATGACTTGTGGTTTAAAGGTGTAAACACGCCCTAACTCTGGTCCCAATCCCCCTCCAGACCCCCTTACCATAAAATATACGCACAAATTTAAGGTCCCCTCTGCTGAGAACCTAGAGCTATCAAAACTTCTGTCTTCCAATCCCAAAACAGGTCAGAATCAACAAAGGGAGTTGATCAGCACACGATAAGATGTCCCACAAACACAACAACAAAGGCCGTACTCAGCTACAGTAACTCTCTTCTGGCATGTAACTACAATGCACATAAACTCCATCAAAGGTACCACCTCAAAACAGAACACATTAGTCACAGTCTCAACTGCATGCTCTGCCTCAAACTTCCACCTCAAATTTGTCTATGAAAACATTCAAGTCGTTGGCTTCCATCACTTTTCCCCCCCTGATTTCCTCTTTTTAAATACATGGCATTATCAGATGGTATACTTCAGTGCCGCCATCAGTGACTGGTATTAAATCCATGAATCATCAGTCCTCTCTCCTCCTCATCTCCCTCCCTCACCTCAACATATGCATTGAAGTGCAGTTCCAGCATGGAACCTACAGACTAGGCATAGCTTCACCTGAAACAATCCATGCATTTAAACTCCCCCCTCAGGTACCCCTCAACCACCACCCTTAGTCACATCTAACTGAATGTCCCCTAAATCCCCGCTACGTATTACACAATTCTTGCTTTCCAACCCCCCGTAGTTTCCATTATTTCCAAGTAGCAATTTTGTTCATCTTGTACAGCCAAGCCAAGCTTTATAACTAACAAAATCTTCCATTAGATTCCCAGCTTTGAAGTGACCCAGCTAACATTTTCTGTCAAAAATGATTTAAAAAGACCACACTTCACTTGCCATGCAAACAGAGGAAGAAGCAGACGTTGTAACAGTGGTGGCTGAACTACAAGCCGCTGTCGTTTTTGTGGGTGAGGATGATGCTGTAACCTCATCCTGGGACGTTGCCATAGCATTGACAACACTTAAATCCGACAAAGGAAACATCAACACGTAACAGGGGCCATCTGACGTTGGCCAAGACGCACCACTGCCCTGCAGGCCTGGCCAAAGACAATCTGTATCAATCATTGATGCATTTGCCTTGGCAGAAATCGAAGATAATCCAGTTTGCTTCGAAATCAAAGAAACTCTGTTTGGGGCACAAACAGAAGACTGAGAATAAACCAATGCCATGTTTTCAGGACACCCCCCCAAGGCAACTGCGGAGTTTTTTTCTTCTTCTCTTTTTCTTCTTTTTTGGAGTCAGGAATGGTGTGAAGATCAAGACCTTAAGCAGAAGAGGCACCAGTTCCTAAGAGATGAAAATGTTTCCCATACACACCGAGAAGCCTTTTGCACACAAGGCTGGCACCAGTTTCCTTCCATTAATTTCAGCCATGGAGAATGATTCTCCCCCCACTCCAACACTGAAAAGCCTTTTTCTGCCTGTGTGGTTCCACCATACAGTTCCCTTCCTTCGCCATCAGCCATCACACATGCTATGCACGTCTCTTTCCACTTTCTGAAGAATTCAGTATTTTCCAAGCAACTGTAATCCAGCAGATAAAACTCTCAAGACAAAGTGGCTCAGACGATCAAAATCTCTTCTTCCCTTGAATTCATCTTCAATTACAAACGCCTCACTTCTTGATAGTGCAAAGTTCATGGAACATTACTCCGTGTCCATAGCCCTACAGGGCCATTGATTACAAAGGCATACAAAACTCACAATCCACAAAACATTTGGTTAAAGCGGTAAATGTTTGTTTTGCTTCACACGTCAGACCTCCAATCCCGGGTAAATCCACAAGGCGATGAGTGTGCTTGTGCATACCTTGATCATACTTTTCCACAAAAGTCAAACATTTGTCCAGAAACAGCTGAATTGTTATGCATGATCCGATCCATGTCCTATCTTTCTTTTGGTGAGTACAATTTCCTATCTTTCTTTCGGTGAGTAGAATTTCCTCGTTCTTTTCCACTAAAGCCAAAGCTGAATAAACACACTGTAGAGCTAGATCTTCTCCTCACAAACTTCCAGGAAGGTTACAAAGGTCTGATATATTTAAAGCCAAAGATGAATAAACATGCTGTAGAGCTAGATTTTCTCCACACAAACTTCCAAGAAGGTTACAAAGGTCTGATATATTACATATATTTGTAGTATGACTAATGTAAAAGCTGTAATTTCTCCATGAAAACTTCCAAAGAACCTTACACTTAGGTTTGGTATGTGTAAATAAGCTACAATCTTTCTGCGCACATTTCCAAGAAGCTTGCAAAGGCTTCACAGGGAAAAGCGGTTGGTGCACAGGAATCAAACCTACAGTTTTCCTGAACTGTAAGTGCAAGATGATAAAGGGAGCATAGGGGGACGTGTGGGGGGTGGGGGTCCACACCTTTCACAATCTAGATCAGTTCTCTGATCTGTATGTGAAACCTTCTGGTTGGCTGAACAGACAGATCACACAAGTTTATCAGAGTCAGCTCAGATCTCTTCTGTCAAAACTCCAGCCAGGTTCAACACCAAACAAGAAACTACACTCCCAACTACTAGCTCCACAAGTTTTAAGTCACTACTGCACCACAAGTGCCACCACCACCACCACACCACACAAGCACCAACCAGCCCTCCTATCTTTCACAGAGGCACTGACGACTACAAACCAACCACCAACCACCCAGTGAAACACCCAAAGCATTTTGGCAGTGTCTAGTTGAGCAGTCACATCGGAAGGACCCCTCCCCCTTCTCTCGGTCCCTCCCTCGCCACCCCCCCCCCCCCTCCGCCTCCCCCCACCCACTCTCCGCCTGCCAGAGGAACTGACAGGGCTAGTGCAGGGGGCTGCCTGTTGGCGATGGTATCAAGCTTGTTGTCCATTTCCTCTCTCTCTAAATCCCTATTAACCACTGACGAAAGCGGGCTCACGGCCCGCGCTGCACGCTTTGGTTTGTCTCCTGCCTGTAGACCTCTGGCTAAGTCTCGCCATGCCATGCCTTGCCTTGGGCTGGGCTGGTGGTTGCTGGCTCTTCTCTTCATACAGATATGGGGGGATCTGATCCCCCCCCCCCCCCCCCTCCGTCCCCCTCTGAAAAATGTGTGTGTGGATTTTGCATCTATTTGTTTTTTGCTCTCTCTCTCTCTCTCTCTCTCTCTCTCTCTCTCTCTCTCTCTCTTCTGTGCACACGCACACAAACACATGCATGTGCTGTATGTGTGTATGCATTTGGACATGCAAAAACATGCACCTCTCTCTCTGGGCAAGTGTGTGCATGCATGTGTGTGTGGGCATGTGCACGCGCACATTTGGCTGAGTGTGTGACAGTGAGAGAGAGTGTGTGTGTGTGTGTGTGTGTGTGTTTGAGTGTGTGTGCGTGTGAGTGTGTGCGCGCGCGTGTGTGTGTGCACGCGCGCACATGTGTGTGTGCGTGCATGTATGTGCATGCGCGCGTGAGAATTTAAAAAGACCCCCCTCCAAGCAAAAAAACACAGGAGAGACGGACTCCATTTCTTTCTCATGCTTGATTTACCTGGCCCCAACCTTACTTTTAACCCCTTCTGGGCTTGACACTAACAAGCATTATCAAGTGCAGGCTGTGCATATATCTCGGTGCCTTTTGCTACCAACACACACAACTGCTCTCCTCCTGGTGGCTGACCTGCTTCCTCTCTTCTTTAGTTGTTACATTACAAACAGCAAAATCTCTGATTAATAAGCTCTAGCTCTTTCAGTGGGTGGGGGTGGGGGTGGGGGGGTGGGTCTGTGTTTCTAACCTGCACATGTACATGTATTCATTTGCTTTTATTATACATACATTCTATGCTAAAACTAATTAAACAAAATAAAATTCACAAAATAAATGTATATATATATATATATATATCCATCCATACAAAAAAAAAAAGCAAAGTAAAAATACTTTTTTTAACTTGAATGCCCCCCCCCCCCTCCACCACACACTCCATGACCTTTAAAAAAAAGTGCCCCCCCCTTTTTTTTTTATCCTCATAATTCATCTTCTTCATGGATGAACCTTCTCAGCCTTGCTTTAATGCTTTTACAATGTAACACTGACACGGTGAATGAACAGTGACAAAGCCTTATCAAATACATGCTGCAGTTTAGTGTTAAGCATGAAAAATATGCATGCTGCAGTTTAGCGTCCATTTTTACCATGCTTCTGTTTAGTGTCAATTTTTAACACACTGCTGTTTAGTGTCCATTTTTACCTCGCTGCAGTTTAGTGTCCATTTTTACCACACTGCTGTTTAGTGTCCATTTTTACCACACTGCTGTTTAGTGTCCATTTTTCCTACACTGCTGTTTAGTGTCCATTTTTACCACACTGCAGTTAAGTGTCCATTTTTACCACGCTGCCGTTAAGTGTCCATTTTTACCATGCTGCAGTTTAGTGTCCATTTTTACCACACTGCTGTTTAGTGTCCATTTTTCCTACACTGCTGTTTAGTGTCCATTTTTACCACACTGCAGTTAAGTGTCCATTTTTACCATGCTGCAGTTTAGTGTCCATTTTTACCATGCTGCTGTTTAATGTCCATTTTTACCACGCTGCAGTTTAGTGTCCACATTGCAGTTTAGTGCCCATCTCCACCAACATGAAGCACATTATCAGACTGCCATGACTAACACCCAAATGCTCAAAGCTCCCCGCTCAAATCTCGCATGAAGTTTACAATCCTCTCTGTCCTTCCAATTTCATAAACCTCTCCCTCCGCCTCCAATAAATCTTGTACAAACAGACCTCCCCAGAGCAGTGATTAGGCAGCGTTAATTCGGAAGGAATAGAAGTCACACTTTTAAGTATCAGGTTCTGCCTGTTCAGACACCTGACACTAGGGACAGCCAGTGAAATACTAACACTTGGCTGTCTACCAAGCCAGTGTATATTTAGGTGCAAAGGTGCCTGTGTCTTTACTGGGGAAAACCATGGTGTGTTGCCCCCCTGCCCCATTTATTACCAATGTAACCTAGCTGGTTCGTTTACTTTCTCGAGTCAACCAGCTCCGAACTAGTGAAAGGAACTGGTTCAGAACTATCAACACGACTATGAAAAAAACAAGTCCAAGTTTTCTGCATCGTCTTTGATGACATTATGCAGATATGATGAAGTAATGTTGAACTGTTTCACAACTATCAACACGACTATGAAAAAACCATATCTGAGGTTCTGCATCGTTTTTCATGACATTATGAGATTACGCAGAGCTGCAAAGTGTGGTCAAAATGATGCAAATGAATGGTGGGAAATTAGTAACACAGCCAGAGACTGACCTAGACAGTGAACTACCACTGACCCTGTTCAATGTAACTTAACCTGGCCTGGAAGCTGCCAAAGTTGGTTTGTTCTGACAATCGACTTCACACCCTGATGCCAGAGAGACAAAGAATGAGTGAGAGAGGGACTGCTTAAAGCCTTTAACTGAACTGCATTGTGTCAAGTGCCATACAGATCTGGACTTTTCTGTGTGTTGTAAACATATGGGGTGTGCGCAATTGCACGAGAGGGGTTTCTTTTGCATTAAAAACACAGTTGTGTGGCATATTTGCAACCCGTGAATTAACTTTTTCATCTGAAACTGATTTGAAGGCAGGTCTGCATACACGGGAACACTTCAGGCTGCTCTTAACATAGCTTCACCCAGCTGTCAACGGCTCACAACACATCTTGGGTCGCTTCAGTTTCATATTAAAACAACAGCAGGTACACAACCCCACACCCACCCCACCCAAACCCAACAAGGGTCCACTCTAACTCCTACCAAATCAGTATACCAGTTTGGGCCAAAAAGGAGGTTAGGACGGCAGCCCCAATATGCACCAGGGACCAGATGGAGTGGGTGTGTTGGTGGGGAGGGATGAAGTGTCAACCATCATTATCCCGGCTCGGAGGACAGCAGAAGAGATTTCACAAAGGATCCTCCTGGTTGGCACTCAGCCAAATGGGCCTCCCAGGGGGAAAAAAACACACACCATTTAACCCTTTCTTGCCCCTCTGACACACATTTTCTGCACAGGCCCAGTGCAACATGCAAGCCAGCAACAGTGTAGTGCAAGCTTCAAAGGCTTCCTGCCTGTCCCACCCAGCACTTAACCCCTTCAAGGCCACACCCCATAATGTTTCCACAATGAAAACTGCACACAGGCTCACAGGCCCAGTGCAACATGCAAGCCAGCAACAGTGTAGTGCAAGCTTCAAAGGCTTCCTGCCTGTCCCACCCAGCACTTAACCCCTTCAAGGCCACACCCCATAATGTTTCCACAATGAAAACTGCACACAGGCTCACAGGCCCAGTGCAACATGCAAGCCAGCAACAGTGTAGTGCAAGCTTCAAAGGCTTCCTGCCTGTCCCACCCAGCACTTAACCCCTTCAAGGCCACACCCCATAATGTTTCCACAATGAAAACTGCACACAGGCTCACAGGCCCAGTGCAACATGCAAGCCAGCAACAGTGTAGTGCAAGCTTCAAAGGCTTCCTGCCTGTCCCACCCAGCACTTAACCCCTTCAAGGCCACACCCCATAATGTTTCCACAATGAAAACTGCACACAGGCTCACAGGCCCAGTGCAACATGCAAGCCAGCAACAGTGTAGTGCAAGCTTCAAAGGCTTCCTGCCTGTCCCACCCAGCACTTAACCCCTTCAAGGCCACACCCCATAATGTTTCCACAATGAAAACTGCACACAGGCTCACAGGCCCAGTGCAACATGCAAGCCAGCAACAGTGTAGTGCAAGCTTCAAAGGCTTCCTGCCTGTCCCACCCAGCACTTAACCCCTTCAAGGCCACACCCCATAATGTTTCCACAATGAAAACTGCACACAGGCTCACAGGCCCAGTGCAACATGCAAGCCAGCAACAGTGTAGTGCAAGCTTCAAAGGCTTCCTGCCTGTCCCACCCAGCACTTAACCCCTTCAAGGCCACACCCCATAATGTTTCCACAATGAAAACTGCACACAGGCTCACAGGCCCAGTGCAACATGCAAGCCAGCAACAGTGTAGTGCAAGCTTCAAAGGCTTCCTGCCTGTCCCACCCAGCACTTAACCCCTTCAAGGCCACACCCCATAATGTTTCCACAATGAAAACTGCACACAGGCTCACAGGCCCAGTGCAACATGCAAGCCAGCAACAGTGTAGTGCAAGCTTCAAAGGCTTCCTGCCTGTCCCACCCAGCACTTAACCCCTTCAAGGCCACACCCCATAATGTTTCCACAATGAAAACTGCACACAGGCTCACAGGCCCAGTGCAACATGCAAGCCAGCAACAGTGTTGTGCAAGCTTCAAAGGCTTCCTGCCTGTCCCACCCAGCACTTAACCCCTTCAAGGCCACACCCCATAATGTTTCCACAATGAAAACTGCACACAGGCTCACAGGCCCAGTGCAACATGCAAGCCAGCAACAGTGTAGTGCAAGCTTCAAAGGCTTCCTGCCTGTCCCACCCTGACCCAGCACTTAACCCCTTCAAGGCCACACCCCATAATGTTTCCACAATGAAAACTGCACACAGGCTCACAAGCCAGATATTTTCCAGTTACAAAAATATATAAAAAGTCTTTGTGGCTTTATTTCAGTACTGTGTATTTTGACACTTATCCTGCCTCATGCAACTGGAGAGAAAGAAAGAAGAAAAAAGCTAAAGGTTTATGAATTTTGCTTTATACTGCCTGGTATACAGCGTTCATGTACGCACAGCAGTGAAGAGGTTACGGCTCAACCATTACCTATCATGGGGCACTTGGATTGCACACATTTTCCCCATTTATCTTATTGGATGTATGGTACACTGTCCTAATTCTGAAGAGTGTGTGAGGTTTGTCTGTCCTAATCATAAGACATAGGAATGATATTCTCACCTGTAAAAGTACAGGAAATGTATGTTGGTGTTGGTTCATTCATTCATCATCACTATCACTGTATCAGTGTATCAGACCCATACAACAGTACAACTTTATCACCCAAAATGAACAATACTGTCAAATGCTACTATTTAGCAATAAGTCCATTAACAGTAATGACACCTATATGCCAATCACAACAACAAAAAGGGCAAAAAGCTCACAATGTTGTATATATATATATATATATATATCCTTCCTCTTTGCCTCTGAACACTCTCCAGCCTATCTCAACATCTGGCAAACCTCACACACTCTTCAGAATCAAAATGTTTCAAAACTTTGAAACCAACACCCATGGTAAACTAAAAACCATCAACCAATCAACAGCCTTGCCTGAAAGTTTGCTCTCTCCCAGTAAACATGTCAGTTCTGATTCACATCTGATCTTGATCGGCTCGGAAGCATTGGCCTGAAGCAGGGCCAAGAGATTTTTGCACAGTGGCTTGCTTCCAGACTGGATCCATTTGGCTAAAACCTGACATCGTAAGCCAGAATCTAATCGGACCCAGGCTGGTTTTGCATAATATGATCCAGGCCATCTGTGGAAGAAGACAACGGAGTCTGAAAGTGGGAACTGGTAGCGGGTGGGTTCTGTTCTGCCAGAACTGGGCGCAATGATCCTTGCACATCAACTTGCTTCCGGACCAGATGCATTTGGCCAAACCTGAACAGGCCATCCAGACTGGATCCAGGCAGGGTCTGCACAATAGGATCCAGGCCATCTTTGGAAGAACAGAACTGAATTGGATCTAGGAAGTCGGATCCAGCATATACAATCCAGGCCGATTCTGGTTGCTTGCTGGTCACATAACTGGCCATAACCAAAATGCTTCCAAATCAGATCCGGCATGTTTACTGGGTTTGTGCTGGAATCAGCTTTCAATGTCCACACACACAAAAATGACAAAGCTGATTTTCTCCCCACACGAAACACGAAATAAATTTTTAAAAACATGCAGAGACATGCATGTACACAAACACACACACAAACAAAAATGCTTCAGAGAGAATCATACAAGTGGATCACATGTCAGAAAGTGTGTGGCAAATAAATTACATGAACATTTGTGCATTAACTCAACATCATTTATACAATACTAGTTATAATATAGACATATGAACCTAAGCACTTTCAAAAGTGTCCATATATTTACAAAATCTTGTTAAAAATATCACTGCAACTCTCTTAGTCTTATGATTTTTTGTAAATGGTTCAAAAGTCCCCAAAGCACATGTTCTTTGCACTTTCAGTTCTTTTAGCACTACAAAGTTCCATTAAGAAGAATCTATGTTGATAGTTCCAGATGCTTTGTTGTAAAAGGGGTTCCACAGCCCCAAGTTAATAATGCACAGGACACACCCAAAAGATATAACAAAATCCACAATGACATACAAACAGAAACATTATGTGCATTTAATCACACACACACTCCCGTAATAAGCACACGTGTACATGCATCATACTACATGTGAGCCAGTCAGTGTGAGTGACAGAGGTTGAGCACACAAAAAAAAACCCTTCACATAAATGTGCATGTATAAACAAACACACTCACATAAAATACATGTATGCACACACACCACACAATGGCAAGCATACAAACACATAAACATATGCAAAACATGTATGCATGCACCACACACACACTACTCACCTCCTCAACGTGTTGCTTCAAGGATCGTCGATGCATCTCATCTGACAGATTTGCAACACGCTGACCTCCTGGTGTTCCAATCTCCTCTTCTGCATCTTCTCCAAGGAATATTCTCTCGTCGAAATCGCCCACACTTAAAACATACTCCTCATATGCGTTGTTAATAGCTTTCCTGTGAGACAAATCAATCATCTTGTTGACGGACTTCCTGTGGGGACAAATTGAGCACAAAACGACACGATGTGATAATGGTTGACAATGACCATGAATTTGCCACCATGACACTGACAAACAAAGGACGCTTCTTTCATTCATGACAATTACCATGAATTTACAAATCTGTGACGTACACCGACATACAGCAATGACAGTGATCACAACATTATGACATAACTGACACTGGCAAAACAATCAGAAAAGACACTTTCATTTACAGTGGTCATGAACTGATGACACACAAAGGACACTGTTTTCAGTCATGAGAATGACCACAAACTATGGCTGTGACTCTGGCAGAACATCAACAAAGGATGCCATTTTCATTGACCACAATGAACACTAACCCCTTCACTGCCATGATGGTGATGTCATTTCAAAACAACCAATAAAACTACAAAATCTGAAACTCATTTCTGTCTTCTTTTTCGCACTGGCATGTGGAAAGATTACCATAAAATGCATAGCACTGAAAGCAGATGTTATAGGACAATGAAATATACTCTCTGCAGGTGCGGTCATGCATCTTTCACTAGTTTCAGCCTGGATATTTTACAGGCTGGGGCAGTTAAGGGGTTAATAATACTATATGACTGTGACAATGATACAACAAAGACTACTGCTTTCTTTCCACTCCAGTGATTTATTGATTTCCTAACCCAATCACATTCATTTTGCAGTTGCCTGGACCGAAAAAGTCCGAATTTTATTGAAGTTGTTTTTATTGTTTGTGAATTCATGCATTTTTCACATACAGCAAGTGAAAAACATCAAGCAATTTTATGTATTCATCAATCTGAACACTGACAGTATAAAAGTTCAGGGGAGTCAGTTTTATATCATTTAGCATCCGTTGTAAGCAATGTAGCGTTTGTCTTTGTACTTCCCTGTAATTTGTTCATTTTAATCAATACGAGTTTCCAAAGAAATCTTGTGCAGCTTTACTTTTCGTCACAGAGTGTCTATTCTGGCAGCACTTGGCAATTCAAACTGAGACGCTGACCAAATGTGTGGCCTCCTTTAACTGTGCCTCTCAACTCTTGATGTTCTCTTCTCAAAAACAGGGGAAATGTATTCCTGATTTTCACAGAATGTTAAACACAAAATTATTTTCACAGACTGAACACAAAATGACGGTACAGCTTCAGTGAATGAAATCATTCTGAGAACTAATCTTCCTTCAGATCAGATTGGTTTCTTCCATGCAAGTACTCTGCATAATGGCCTCAGATTAACAGCTATTAAAATAACCAGTGTGATCCCACTCAGCATAATGCATGGCCTTAGATAAACAGCTATTAAAATAACCAGTATGATCCCACTCAGCATAATAGCCTCAGATAAACAGCTATTAAAATAACCAGTGTGATCCCATTCAGCATAATGGCCTCTGATAAACAGCTATTAAAATAACCAGTATTCAGCAAAATGGCCTCTAATAAACAGCTATTAAAATAACCAGTGTGATCCCACTCAGCTGACTCTCAGACAGAATGGGAACATAATGAACTATCTGGCAGGACACTTCCACACACTCCCTCATGTTCTCAACCCCCCCCCCCCCCCCCCACACATTCTCTCTACTCAGCCTGAGGTGACCCTGTGCAGTTGAGGGGAGGTTAAAATCAAAAAACTAACTATTCCTCTTCCCAAATCCCCTCCACACACACACACACAAAGCAACAGTACTTACACGTTGGCCTCAAAGTTTCCAGTCTCCAGTATTGAAGACAACGTCTCTGCTTTCCCCTTCAGTACCTGTCAAACAAAGTGACTGACTGTTTAACTGACTGCTTATCTGAATTGACTGACTGAATGACCGACTGACTGGCTGATGAACTGACTTGATATGATTTTGACTAATAAACTAAATTTGTTCAGATACTGATAGTGATATGGTTATAGTTTCATGACAAACATTGTTTTTGTTTTTTTAACATGACTGTACACCCGTTCCAACAGTGGATAACATACATATATATATATATATACAAATATACATGTAATGCATACATAATAGACAAAAAGGCACATCCATACAGACATCCATACAGACAAAGTACTTCAGAGACAGATATTTGCCTTGCACAATGACTGACTGACTGCCTGCCACATGTGTATACATTCTAAATCTAAAATAACTACATATGCACTGAGGTTATCACAATATCAGTTTTCTCTTGTCAAAATAGGCTTATAACAGAGCCAATTCAAGATAAAGGTGGGCAGTTTGCCACTGATCTTTGCATTGTATTATCTATTTTGTATTTCAGCATCAGTTGTTGATGGAAGCAGGAGAGAGTTGGCAAGCACTTGTGAGTTCGCATTTGTATATAAATTGCTTAGCTTGAAGTATCACTAGGTCAAAGACTGTGTCAGTTTTGATGTTTATTTCTGTTCCAAACAATACAAGATTTTGTGTAAATTTTACATTTAGCGCTGTCTCACATTTTTCTTTCAATATTGTTTCCAGCGAAGTCCAAAAACATCTGATACAATCACATTTCCAAAACATATGTTCAATGCTATCTTTTTCGTCATTGCAGAAGCCACACTGAGTGTTAGCAGTGACTCCCATTTTGTTTAATACTATGTTAGTAGCTATTATTCTATGTATAATGCGCATTTGTAGCCATTTAAGTTTTACATCTTTAATTTTTTGTACTTTTATGAAAACTGTATTCCAAGAAATATTTACTTCAGTTTTTCACTCCATTTCAAGCAACAATTTGGCATACAGTTGTCGTTTATGAGAATGTTGTAATAGAGCCTTGTAGTTGTACCATGACAAACATTATGTTGTAATCTAAATACATCAGAATACATAAAAAATAAAATTTAAAAAATGTCAACAACTCGTCAGCTGCAAAGATTATTTCAGGAAAACAGAACTTGTCAAAATCTCGAGAAATAACATAAAGTGTCAAAATACTTTAATCATCCCTCACAGGGCAACATCACATTGCCCTTTCATGTTTGAAGAGGACACTGGATGAAAAAAATGAAACTGTGAATAAGCCACTCCAGACATTCAAGATGAAACGATGGATTAACAGTACAGATGACCTTATTCCATCTTAGCTACAGTACCCCACTGTTACTGTGCCAAAACTGTTGAGGTGCACACATGTAATTTTGAATTCAAACAATTTAAGTCAGTAAAACTAACAACAGGGCAAGACTGATATCTCCTAATATTTCATATTGTGTAACAAAGCATTCTGATTTATTCCAAACACTCTCAAATTCAAATCAAAACCTAACCTTGTCAATTCACTAAATGCATGACTATGCAAAGATTCCTGATCAAGTTCATGCATGACTGGAGATCAAAGTGTGCACTGCTCCAGTTCTCATGGCCATTTGAGTGAGACATAAACCAAATCATCTACACCAAAACGACTGACAGTGACACTAACATCCCCCACACGCAATTTGCCGATTGGTCTCCAAACTCCACAAAGAGAAGGAAAAAATCCACCAGACCCAAATCGCGCAAAAAGTACATCTTTCACCAAACACACACACACCTCAGCATTAATCCAAACTCAAGGGGACATAAAAGGTTTTGTGCTTCGCTGACCACATCAAGCATAACACCACCCATCAAAAGGTCTGGCTGCCGCCATAACAAAGCAACAGAGGAAAGGTCCCAATCCGACCAACAAACAGTGGATACAAAAGACCTTCATTTCTAAAAGAAATATTCAATACCTCTGCACCCACTTTGCAAACATGAAATAGGCATTAGGGAGAACTGACTGGCTGGGATGACTGAGCATCAGATTGTAAATCAATGACGACCAATGGCAGCAGTTTTTGACTGCTTCAGTGGTCCTTCCTGTAATTAACTTTTTTTCTTCCAGTGGATACTTTTCCTCCTTCTGGTAATGCAATCAAATAGGAGGTTTTGCATTGCAGACACATGTAGCTCATTTCCTTGTTTTTGACTGTTGGCTTGCTTGCTTCAAGTGCCTGCTTGTTACAACAGTGTTTTTGTCAGTTGCTGACTGTGTGTAAAACACCAAGAACATCACCTTATTTACTTGTTAGGTTGCTTTTTCTTGGGGGGGGGGGGGCCTAAGGATCATATAGACATTTCATTCGCATTTCCCTGAATGAATAAATGATGACGTGGTAAAATTAGCATACTCAGCAAAAGACCAATCACAAAACCAAAAGAATGCAGACCATCTGAAGTCAAACGCTGTTGCACTAATGCAAATAATTCATTTGCAATGCCTAGTGAGCCATGTACTAACTAATGTAGATTATGTCAGAAGAGTGAAGCATAATGGATAAAAAATAAAAATAAATCCATATTCATGGTGATTCAACAACAAGCACAACTTCAAAAACAAACAACAGCTAATAAGTCAACAACACTGTCCTTTGTTGGACAATGGTGTCAATGCTTTGCCATCAGGGTGAAACAAAATTCATCAAATCATGACACAAGTCTGATCCACTATTCATGATATAAACAACACTCGTTTGAAAGGGGACTGCAAAAAACGACAAAGGATGGCAGAAATTACAAAGCAAAATTCCTGGCAGTAAATGAAACTGAAAGTATATCCTGACTGATCCTTTGACAGCACAGATCTTCCAGCTGAGGACACCTCAACGTCTGTGGCACAGGGGACCTCAGTGTCTTCAACCACAGCTGTGGGAATCTCAGTCAAAGTCTACATCAATAGCTGAGGGAACCTCAATGTCCACAACCACAGTAATACCTTTGTGGTAACAGAGGGAACCTCAACCAATATCTACATCCATAGCAGAGGGCACCTCAATGCCTACATCCATAGCAGAGGGAACCTCAACCAATGTCTACATTCATAACAGAGCGAACCTCAATGTCAACTTCCATAGCAGGGGGAACCTCAATATAACCCATAGCAAAGGGAACCTCAATGTCTACAACTACTGCAGAGGGAACCTCCATGTCAACTTCCATAGCAGAGGGAACCTCAATGTCAACTTCCATAGCAGCGGAAACCTCAATGTCTACAACTACTGCAGAGGGAACCTCAATGCCTACATCCATAGCTGAGGGAACCTCAATGCCTACATCCATAGCAGAGGGAACCTCAATGTCAATATCCACAGCAAAGTAAACTTCAATGTCTACATCCATAACAGAAGGAACCTCAATTTCAATGTATACATAGCAGAGGGAACCCCAATGTCTACATAGCAGACGAAACCTGAATGTCTGCATCCACAGCGGAGGCAACCTTAATGTCTGCATCCATAGCAGCAGGAGCCCCAGTGTCATCATCCATTACAGAGGGAACCTCAGTGTCTACATCCAT
The DNA here is from genome assembly GCA_018857735.1 of Alviniconcha marisindica. Taxonomy (NCBI): domain Eukaryota; kingdom Metazoa; phylum Mollusca; class Gastropoda; family Provannidae; genus Alviniconcha; species Alviniconcha marisindica. The sequence continues at coordinate 176,345 of JABMCL010001278.1, read as the reverse complement.
AGCAGCAGGAACCTCACTGGTAATTGTCTACATCCATAGCAGAGGGAGCACCAGTGTCTACATCCACAGCACACAACCTCAGTGTCTCCATCTACAGCAAAGACAACCTCAGTGTCTACAACCATAGCAGTGGTAACTTCAGCGTTTACATCGATAGCAGAGAACCACAGGGTCTACATCCACAGCAGCAAGAGCCCCAGTGTCTACATCAACAGCAGTGGGCACCCCAGCGTCTACATCCATAGCACAAGAGCCCCAGCGTCTACATCAACACCAGCATCCAGTGTCCACATCCATGGCAGTGGTAGTCCCAGTGTCTACATCCATAGCAGCAAAGAACCTCAGTGTCTACATCCATAGCAGCAGTAGCCCCAGTATCTACATCCACAGCAGTGGTAGCCCCAGTGTCTACATCCATAGAAGTGGCAACCCCAGTGTCTACATCCACAGCAGAGAACCTTAATGTCTGCATCCACAGCAGAGAACCTTAATGTTTACATCAACAGCAGAGAACCTTAATGTCTACATCAACAGCAGAGAACCTTAATGTCTGCATCCACAGCAGAGAACAATGTCTGCATCCACAGCAGAGAACCTTAATGTTTACATCAACAGCAGAGAACCTTAATGTCTACATCCACAGCAGAGAACCTTAATGTCTGCATCCACAGCAGAGAACAATGTCTGCATCCACAGCAGAGAACCTTAATGTTTACATCAACAGCAGAGAACCTTAATGTCTACATCCACAGCAGAGAACCTTAATGTCTGCATCCACATCAGAGAACCTCAGTGTCTACAGCCACAGCAGAGAACCCCAATATTTACAACCACAACAGAGAACCTTACTGTCTACATCCACAACAAAGAGAACCCCAGTATCCACAGCAGAAAACCTTAGTGTCTACATCCATAGCTGAGAATCGTATTGTCTACATCTACAGCAGAAAACCCCAGTATCTACATCCACAACAGAGAACCTTATTTGCTACATCCACAGCAAAGGTAACCCCAGTATCTACTTCCACAGCACAGAACCTCAGTGTCTACATCCACAGCAGAGAACCTTTAATTTGCTACATCCACAGCAGAGAACCCTACTGTCTACATCCACAGCAGAGAACAATGTCTGCATCCACAGCAGAGAACCTTAATTTTCATCCACATCAGAGAACCTCAGTGTCTACATCCACAGCAGAAAACCCCTTAATGTCTGAAATCCAAAATCAGAGAACCTTAGTGTCTACATCCAAAAGAAAAGAAAACCCCCAAAGTTTTTCCCAAAAGCAAAAGAACCTTAGTGTCTACATCCATAGCAAGAGAATCCCAGTCTCCACAGCAAAAAACCCCTTAGTGTCTACATCCATAGCTGAGAATCTTTTTTGCTACACCCTACAGCAAAAACCCCAGTATCTACTTCCAAAAGCAGAGAACCTTAGTGTCTACATCCACAGAAAGGGGAACCCCTTAGTATCTACTTCCACAGCAGAGAACCCCACTGTCTACATCCACAGCAGAGAACCTTAATGTCTACATCCACAGCAGAGAACCCCACTGTCTACAGCCACAGCAGAGAACCTTAATGTCTATGTCCACAGCAGAGAACCCTACTGTCTACATCCACAGCACAGAACCTTAATGTCTACATCCACAGCAGAGAACCCCACTGTCTATAGCCACAGCAGAGAACCTTAATGTCTATGTCCACAGCAAAGAGAATCTCACTGCCTACATCCACAGCAGAGAACCTCATTGTCTACATCCACAGCAGAGAACCTTAATGTCTACATCCACAGCAAAGAGAACCTCACTGTCTACAACCACAGCAGAGAACCTTAATGTCTACATCTTCAGCCTAGAGAACCTCACTGTCTACAACCACAGCAGCAGGAATCTAGGTGTCTACATCCAAAATACTTCAGTACAGATGTTACATCACACAAACACAAGCACACTGACTGAAACAAGAGAGAGAGAAGATAAAGAATAATAAACACTTCACAGTCATGCAGCAGGAAAACAAATCAGCACAGTCACTTTCCACAAAACAGAACCACACCTTGCAGTCACTTTACATAATAATAATCATAGGGAATTTATAGAGTGTTTTCACAGACTCAGAGCACTTTACAACTTCATTAAAGAAAAACATGTGACAGGCAAATACACACATGTACACAAATTAATGATACAAACAAACACAAAAGCAGTAATAAACATATTCATACAGAGCATAGTGAAACATACATACAATCATGTGCACATTCACTCACAGGACTGCATGGACACGCATATATATACAATGCTAATAAAGAACACACACGCACGCATGCATGCAAGCAGATGCACACACACACACACACACACACACACACACACACACACACACGCACACACAGGTGAGAAGGGCATTGGGGAGAAAAAGAAGAAGAAAAAACACGAGAGGAAAACCCCCAGCACAGTCACATTACATATAAACAAAGCAACAGTCACTTTGTGAAAACAAAATCAGTTACTTTGTGAAAACATAATACCAGTTGCTTTACACAAAAACAAAACAGCACTTTACATGAAAATGAAAACAGCACAGAAACTTTAGCGTGAAAATAAAACCGCACAGTCTTTACATGAAAACAGAACAGCAGTCACTTGACATGAAAACAGAACAGCACAGTCACTTTACTGTGAAACCAAAACAGCACAGTAACTTCACCATGCAAACAAAACAGCACAGTAGCTTCACCGTGAAAACAACACAGCACAGTCACATCACTGTGAAAACAACACAGAACAGTCACATCACTGTGAAAACAAAACAGCAGTCACTTTACATGAAAACAAAACAGCATTCATTTTACATGAAAACAACACAGCAGTCACTTTACATGAAAACAAAACAGCAGTCACTTTACATGAAAACAACACAGCAGTCAGTTGAGGTGAAAAAACAACCACCACAGTGCAGTCACATCATTGTGAAAACAAAACAGCAGTCAGTTTACATGAAAACAACACAGCAGTCAGTTTACATGAAAACAACACAGCAGTCACTTTACATGAAAACAAAACAGCAGTCACTTTACATGAAAACAACACAGCAGTCACTTTACATGAAAACAACACAGCAGTCACTTTACATGAAAACAAAACAGCAGTCAGTTTACATGAAAACAACACAGCAGTCAGTTGAGGTGAAAAAACAACCACCACCACAGTGCAATGCACGGCAACTGACCTTTCTCTCAAAGAGGCGCTTGATGTGAGGTTTCCACCAGTGCTCCTTGATAGTTTTGGCCTCCACCACAAGACCATCATGCTTCTCACAAAGCAGATCCATCAGGCATGGCGCCTCCATCGGTGGTTTCCAGTCACGGTTGTTGTAGTTCTCTGGCAAACCTGCATGTACATGTACACAGGTGTGGCATTAGACATCCAATCTTCAAACAGATGTCAGGCTCTTCAAACTGAGATGTCAGGCTCTTCAAAGCTGTCACTGTTAACAATTATTTAACGTGATGTGCACATTGCTGCTAACTAGAGAGAAAGAAAACACACCTATACACACACACACACACACACACACACACAAAAACACTAGATTTCAGGTATTTACTTGGCCAATCCAGCTACAGTAGCAGTCCCTAGGGCTATAAGGCATGGGAACTGCTTCATGGGAAAAACTCTTAAAACCAGGGAGTCGGGGAGCACGCCACCCCACCCCCAAAATCAATGCAATCTGAGGCTATCCTGAGGTCATCTTTGTGGAAATAAAAACATCACGAAACCACATGCCGATGCATTCCTTCTTCACGACTTACAAACTTTTGCTTCCACCTCAACTGATAGCCACTCCCACTTATTTGCACAGTTGCAGTCATCAAACTTTACGCCATGGTTGACAACTCAAGTGACAGACATGGTAAATCTTTCAAACTTGCAGAATATGTTTTCTCTGTCAAAACATGGTGCTGAAGCATGTAGGAGTGACTGTGTTCAGTGCTAATGCCTGCCCGTGAGAGTAACAGCCAGATGCTGTGTTCACAATTGAAGTGACTAAGACGGGCAATAGACACGTGTGAACACACTCTGAATGTTTCATGGGTATTCGGAGTGGAGCTAAAACTGGTGCTTCCTTTTTTCTTTTCGTTTTGCACCCCCCCCCCCCCTCCCCCCGCAGACAATTATTTTCCCCTTCAGAAAGTCAGTTGCACTGCCACAGAATTTTCATTTTCATGGACAATTCCTATGCCTGGGCTATATCCCGACCAGCACAGCTCTGTCTGTTCTAACCCACTTCTAGTTCTATCCCCTACCCAACCAGCACCCAATCTCACCAACCCTCTAAGTAACTCAAACCTACCACACACTCTCAATCTCCCCTGCCCTCTAAGTAACTCGAACCTGCCACACACTCTCAATCTCCCCTGCCCTCTAAGTAACTCAAACCTGCCACACACTCTCAATCTCCCCTGCCCTCTAAGTAACTCAAACCTGCCACACACTCTCAATCTCCCCTGCCCTCTAAGTAACTCAACCTGCCACACACTCTCAATCTCCCCTGCCCTCTAAGTAACTCGAACCTGCCACACACTCTCAATCTCCCCTGCCCTCTAAGTAACTCGAACCTGCCACACACTCTCAATCTCCCCTGCCCTCTAAGTAACTCGAACCTGCCACACACTCTCAATCTCCCCTGCCCTCTAAGTAACTCGAACCTGCCACACACTCTCAATCTCCCCTGCCCTCTAAGTAACTCGAACCTGCCACACACTCTCAATCTCCCCTGCCCTCTAAGTAACTCGAACCTGCCACACACTCTCAATCTCCCCTGCCCTCTAAGTAACTCGAACCTGCCACACACTCTCAATCTCCCCTGCCCTCTAAGTAACTCGAACCTGCCACACACTCTCAATCTCCCCTGCCCTCTAAGTAACTCGAACCTGCCACACACTCTCAATCTCCCCTGCCCTCTAAGTAACTCGAACCTGCCACACACTCTCAATCTCCCCTGCCCTCTAAGTAACTCGAACCTGCCACACACTCTCCCATTCCCACCTCACGGTGGCACTGCAAAAAGTATCAAGTTAAAAACACCGCAAGAGATAAAGGCATCAAGACTGAGAGAATTCATGGAAAAGGCCCTTCAAAATGTCCACACTTTCAACGTTCGGTGCAAACCCTGGGTGCAGACCACCCACAGGCCCTTACCGGCAAAGTCCGGCTTGAGCAGATCCTTGCGGGCACCCAGCAGAGCATTAGCGAAGAACCAGTCAATGCAGCACAGCAGCAGGTGGTAGGAGTTCACCAAGTCATCGCTGATGGCAGGGAAGTTGCCTGCAAATGGACGACCATAATGATGTTTTCTCCACAACTGACAAGGCACAGCAAGAAAGGACATAATTAAAAAGTTTCTGTTGTCAGGAATTTTTCTGTGTGTGTGTGTGTGTGTGCGTGCGTCTGTTTGTGTCAGACTGTCAGTTTCTTTGTATGTGTTTTTTGTTGTTGTTGTTTTTTTGCACTTTTGTTTGTTTTGTTTTGTGCTTTACTTTGTCATCCTGTCTCCTAGTCTCAATGAACAACCAGTACCTTGTATAATCAGTAAATCACAGTTTTGACACCCTCTAAAATACACCCGTTCTCAACTTCATACTCCCCCACCCCCTTCAACAAACAAGAATCAGTTAAGATGTACGTCAGCAAAAGACACTGTGCGACTTTGCATGAATAATACCTCCATATCGACTACAATAAATAGCACAAAGTTGGGTATGAAATATCATATAACTTTTATTTATTAATTCAACTCTTAGATGATCTTTAAAAACAGCTGGTCTAAGTTCAACTCGGAGTAAGGACTGCTCACTGACCTTTGACTTGCACAAACATGGTCCAAGCGAAGCTGAAGACATCACTGACTGTGCAAGGCAACCGCCTAGAAGAACAAGATCTACACATCTCACATTCAGTACACAACATACAGGTATCAATCCTAGAAGAACATGATCTACACATCTCACATTCAGTACAGAACATACAGGTATCCATCCTAGAAGAACAAGATCTACACATCTCACATTCAGTACACAACATACAGGTATCAATCCTAGAAGAACAAGAGCTACACATCTAAACATTCGGGTAAAACCAAAAAAAATAAAAAAGGTATTCAATCCTAGAAGAACAAGAGCTACACATCTCATATTCAGTACACAACATACAGGTATCAATCCTAGAAGAACAATGATCTACACATCTCACATTCAGTACACAACATTAGGGATCAATCTTCCTGGCCTTCACTGGCAACAGCACCTCTATGTCCTCCTTCTCCGTCACAAAGCACACATGAAGTCTTAGCCTTCTATATTAGGAATCACATGACATTTAATGCGTCAGAGCCAGATCATTAGCCTGTAAAAAATAATAATAATAAAATGGCACAGCGAAAATTGGAAAAATATGTAACAAACTGGCTCTGCAAAGTCCAAAGACAGCCTGTCATTGTTAAATGCTGACTGGCCATGTGGAGAAAGCGAAGTAGAAGTGGCTCTGCACTAATCTGACACTAGTGACAGACAGCAGAAAGTCTTTTATCTTTAACACTGGCCCCGCACAGTTTTTACACTTAACAATCTACAGGGCCAGTTTTTACACTTAGCAAGCCCTCTCTACTGGGCCAGTTTTTACACTTAACAAGCCCTCTCTACAAGGCCCTTTTTTACACACAACAAGCCCTCTACAGGGCCCATTTTTACACTTAACATGCCATCTATCAGGCCCATTTTTACACTTGACAAGCCCTCTCTACAGGGCCAGTTTTACACTTAACAAGCCCTCTCTACAGGGCCCTGCAGAGATGACCCGTGAAGTATAACAGTTGGCCCTGTAATTGTGTAAAGAGGGCCAGTACCAGTCTGAAGTGTAAAAATGCCCTGTACTCTGCAGAAAGGGCATGTTAAGTGTAAAATAACTGGCCCTGTAGAGATGGCCTTTTAAGTGTAAAAACTGGCTCTGTAGAGAGGGCCTTGTGTAAAAACTGGCCCAATAGAGAGTCTGTTAAAACTGGCCCCATTAAAACTGTTCCCAAGGCTGAAACTAGCGATAGTGGGCCAGTGAACATCCAAGTCATCTACGGTTGCATGCACCCGGTCAAACTTGGGCTGTGATATTATCAAAGCTTTGGTTGACCTCTTTCATCTCAAACCACTTCTGACACACTCATAGTACTAACAGCAGAGCTGACAAAAGGAAAAGCAAAACTGCAGTGTGGAAAGTACACTATAAAGTATAATAATAAAAGTTAGAAACCTGTTCACACTCTCAACTCACACCGAGTCACAATCTCGAAAATAAGCTGAATAACAAGTTGCAAGAGACAAAGATTGAAAGAAACGCACTGCATAAATCTGCAATGCAAAGACACACCCCCCCCCCCCCCCCCCCTTTCAGTCTCAGTTTTGTTCTGCAGTCAATAGCATTTCTGAACAGATAAATCTGTTCAAATGTCAAAGCAGTGTGTCTGTGCATGTACATGTGTAAATTACATAAATTACTAGTTTATTATGAAACTTTTTATTTTCAACAACTGTTCTTTGAGTTTTAAAATGTGCAATACATGTTACTGTGTACCGTGATGTGGTTAATGACTAATGTTCAGCCACGTTTTATCTGATGAGATAATAAAGTAATCTTGAATCTTGAGCTGAATCTTGAATCTACCCCTCTGCCCCACTACCTTGCCTTCACAAGCCTCGATCCTCACCTCTGCTTTTTGTTGCGTTGCTGTCTGGGCATGTCCATGGCCGGGTCTCTGAAGATGTCCAGAAAGATGGGCTGGAACTTCTTGAAGATGACAGTGGACACAGCAAAGTTTCGCTCCAGACGGTCCACTTTGTCGCGAAACTCCTGGTTCAGGTTTGCCATGTCCGACCACTTGCGCATCTTGTTGAAGAACTGGATCAAACTGGCCAAGCAAGGAAACAAACATGGAAAAATAATATAAAACTTTAAAAGATGTGTCGCTGAAGGTTCGGTGTGGTTAAGCAGTGCTGGTACTTGTAGTGTAAATTCCATGTCAGGCTGATTGAGGAAAATGAAATTTGTGTGTGTGGTACCATAATTAGCAAGTAACAGGTACTGCAGAGTTGTGCCAGGAACAAATCAAAATAATATCATGTTGTGGCAAACATACACACAATAAAGAACGAATCAAATGTAAAGTATTGGGAATGAATCAAACTGCAAAAGTTTGCAAAGTTATACCTGCGGCTGGAATGAACCAAACTAATGCTATAAAGTTACACCTGCAGCTGGAATGAGTCAAACTTATGCTACAAAGTTACACATGCAGCGAACTGAATCAAACTAATGCTACAAAGTTACACCTGCAGCTGGAACAACTAATGCTACAAAGTTACACCTGCAGCTGGAATGCAAACTAATGCTACAAAGTTACACCTGTAGCTGGAACAGGTCAAACTACTGGCAATGCTACAAAGTTGCACCTGCAGCTGGAACAGTCAAACTTATGCTACAAAGTTGCACCTGCAGCTGCTGAGCTAGAATGAATCGAACTAATGCTACAAAGTTACACCTGTAGCTGAAAATGGAATGGATCAAAATGAATGAAATTATTTCTGTCAAGTTGTCCTTATAAAAGTCATTAAATATCCAAAGTAGTCATGGTAATTTAACTCTCTTGTTCTCTCTCTCTCTCTCTGGGTTTTTGTTCTTGATGTTTTGTTTCCTCAAGTGGGGGGGGGGGGGGGGGGGGGAGGCTCCAATGACCAATGAATCATTAATATTGGAGTTCGCACAACAATGTAAGGTGTGGAATCTAATCTCCCTGACATAACTGTCATGGCTGACTGGGTATTAAAAATAATATTTAAATAACTAATACCAAATAGATTATTTATGGCGCCCCACTTTGCAAGAGCCCAGGGTGAAATGTTTACAAAGGCCTACAGATGCACACATTCATCACATTCACAGTAAATGAGTAATCAAACACACAATATATATATGAGCATGTGCACACACAAGTATATATATATATATGTGCTTGTCCCTCACCCACAGTTTTCAAAAATACATTATCTATACTCTATAGTCTTGGGAACAACCTAACCTTTGTCTAATTCATTTAGTGATTTTGTTAACTGAAAATGTTCTGCCTCTAGTGCACAAAAAAAAGGTGGGTGGGTGGTTTGGGGGGAGATGACCTTTGCATGTACAGAGATATAATATATACTGTGCATTGCAGGGTGAGGTCATTGTGCCCTCACCACAATCCTGACCTCTGAGCCTGACCCCTGGGTCATGACAGACTGCAAGCAGGTCACTTCCAGTGCCACACTGATGCCACCAGTTCGCACCATGTTACCATGTACTCCAAATAAAATGCCATCAGCCCTTATCTGATTGGCTATTTCCCCCCACTGCAGTTTTCAAAAGTCCGAGCATCAGTGCCTTTGCATGGAAAGATGTGACATGAAAATGTGCCATGACATTGACAGATTTCTTTTGTAACTTTTTGCCTGTCACAGTTACACAGAAAAAGAACACTGTTGCAGCGTCAGAACAAACCGTCATTAAATCTAATGTTTGTATAGAAAATTTAAATACTCACTAACTCAGTTCCAGTTACATTACACTAAAAATGTCATGCTGACCTGGGGAAAAAACAGCATGATCTCTGCTCTCCTCATGCTTCTGGCTATTCCCTCTGTCAAACTATAACTAGTATAAGGTAATGCACTCGCAAATATAAACAACGTCTGCATATGCAATGTTTATGACTTGAGAGACGAGCGCACGTGAGCAAAATATGACACTTGCTAGCTCATAACTGACACGTTTTTATTCACCGTAAATTGTTGAATGACACGTACACACACACTCTGAGATGCACACACCAGGAGTCGCAAACACTTTTTAGAACTTGCATACAGTACACTGAGTACAGCAAACGCAATGTCTTGCTCAGACTGTCTGAGCCAGCTGACAATAGGCATTCTACTCAAGAAGGTAAACTACAACAACACCAAAAGTACTACAACTTGTACAAGTCAGAGTTTTCTGTGTTGTCTTTTACATTATGCCAAGCTGCGAAATGTGGTTGGTCCAGCATGCAAATGAACATCGGGAAACTGATAATGCAGCCAGGAAACTGACGTAGACAGTGAACTACCACTGACAGCAGTGACACCATTCAATGTCACACACCCTGGCCTGGCAGTGGCAGCAGGCAATGTTGATCGGTTCTAACAACCGACTTCACACCCTGACATCAGTGAGACAGAGATAGCAAGAGAGACAGCTTAAAATAGTTAAAGTTAAACTTAAAGCCTTTAATTAAATGGCATTCTGCCATATAGATCTGGACTTTTTTATGTATACATAGATAGTAAACACATGGGATTTGAGCAACTGCATGAGAGGGGTTTATTTTGCATTAAAGCCAATAAAGGCAAGGTTTTTGTGTGTATTTGCAACCCCTGCTTTTACTATTGTACAGCTACTTTCTATTAGATAAATCATAATTATAAAACTATCCAAAGTATTAATATTAATATATTTGCAAAAAATTCAAAGGTGCAAAAACGTTGCTCTGTTGTTAATGTTACATCATGTCAATGTCTTAGTTTACAATACATTCACAGTTCATGATGAATTCTTCAAATTCAAAAGCATGGATTATGGAGCAGGTTTTATTACTTTTAACAAGTAGGAGAACTACATCCATTGTTTCTAATAAACCATCATGGCTGACTGGGAGTAAGAGACCAATCACAAATTATTTTTCAACCTCATAAACTAAGATGTGTTGTCTAGTGCATGCATTATATATAATGTGCATTTCAGACGTTCAGTGTACATAGCATACAGAGCGTGTGCATGTTTTCAGTTGCCCATACTCTAGATACTATAGATATATTGTTCCCTCCCTCTTTTAATAGTTTTATTAGTTTCAGTCTTATTTATTACATATTTATGAGTTTGCCATTTTTCATCTGTCATATTTGTGCATGCATACATCATACATGTATCCATATCATTATCATACATATCATGTATCAACTATCATGCACATTTCATTGCAATGTACCTGTAGTCAGTAGTGTATGCAATGTGTATGTTTTCAGTTACGTGTACTACTACTAGTATTTAGTACTAGTAATATAACCCTTCCTGTCTTTCATTCTCAATGACAATGTAATTTGTAAGATTTGCCATTTGTGCATGCCTCCACATATATGGAGTGTGCAGTGAGTGATTGTGTGTGGTGCGTGTGCGTGTACATGTGTGTGTGTGTGCATGTCTGTACCCGTGTGCACATGTGGTGTGCATGCTTGTGTAACACAGTCCAGCTTCTGCTTAGTCAGCAATGGGTTGTGCAACAAGCACTGATCAAAATATAATCAAATAAAAGACTCAGTCATAAAAGAAGAAAACAATTATTGAATTAATGGAAATGGTGACAAAATAAAAATATTGCAACTGAAAACTCGGGCTTTTTTCTTCTTCTTTTTTAAAGAATCATACATGTAATAAACCACGAGTACTGTAGTAGAAGTACTGGTCAGTAACGTAATCAATTACTAGAAGTGGAAAGCAACACCAAAAAAGCACACCTTGAAATAAAAAGCAATAGGAGTTAGGTCACTATCTCGCCTACTTTGTACCACTCAAGTGAAACTGACGTTAAAGCCTGAGACACGAAAGGGTCTAGTTCGGACGAGAGAGAGAGAGAGAGACGGGGAGAGAGAGAGAGCAGCAAGAAACCCTAGGCCTATGTGTTTATTTACATTTGAGCGCCACCCGCCGATCAATGAAACTGGCAACACAACAAAGCCACCAGCTGTGACATCAATCCCCGATCAGGAGCGATCCATCCTCACAGTGAAATTACAATCAACCAAGGCTGGGAATTTTAATTATTTAAATTTCAACCGGAGCTGCTCACCTAAATTTTGCTGATCGCAGCAATCGTGTGAGGGAGACACAGTTGCCCTCCAAACTCCCTCTTCCCACCGTCGGCACCAAGCTTCTTCGGCACGCTTCGTACAGCGCACATGCCAACCAGTGGAGCTGATCGCCCTGTAAATCAAACAACATTGTTCTAATCTACCAGTCCATTCATTTACCATTGCAAAAAGTAGAAAATTATACGAGCTACGAGCCCGTAAACTCAACGGAAATCAAGTCGAAACGGGCTATTTAACTTCCAACATGGCTGCGTCCATACGAAATAGAGGAAGCAAACACAACCAACCTCCAGTGAGAAGTTCGTCTGGATTCTATGATAATTCTGCAGAGCTTCCTCCTTCGCATTTGTGTCCATGTTCAAGTCGAGACATAACTCTTCGAATCTGTGGAGAACGCTGTCCTCACCCTCCTCCGACAGCCCCATTTTGAGGCGATTTTCACAACAAAGCTCTAGCCTCGATTCTCGCCAATGGCTGGCGGATACGCTTGCCTCGTGCTCGCACACACACAACACACAAAACGCACCGATTGAACGGGCCTGTGGCGGGAAAACGAGCGACATGTTTCGAAGGGATTGCTACAGAAGGCGGTCCGCCTGCTAAAGCGTGCACGCGCACTGCTGGAGTACCGAACTGAGTCAATGTAGATCTACTGACAAGACATGACGGTACGGTCAAAAAAAAATAAAAAAATGAAGGGATAAAAACTCGAAAGAAGAAGAATTAGGTCTAGCGGCTGAAATATCAGCGCACGAAGCAATAAATTCCGGCCTCCGTGACGGTTGGTTCAGCCAATTCATAGAACTGCAATTGGACTATTAATTGAAGTTATTACGCCGCAGTTTTGCTCGAGTCAGTTTCAGTGTCATTTTAAACTTTTCGTTTTATGTCCTCTTCCGCCGCCGGACGGAACGGCAGGAGATTGTATGGCGGGTTAGTCACTTGAAATTAGTTTCCCAACTCCAGGCTACCGTAGGTGTCACTTTTTTTCTTCTTTTTTCTTTCTTTTTTTCACGGTCAAGGGAGGAATGACTGATTCATGAATCACTCACTCAGGGTCACTCCGCGTACTAAGTGGCGGTATACAGTCTCCGCAACGCCGTTGTATCCGCAACGTGTTCTAGCGTATGGTTGACTAATCACTAGTTTACTGACGGCGCGCATATAGTTTTATGTCAGAGGTTCGCGCCGCTTAGTTAGTATTGCACGGTTCAGTGGTACTGAGTACCTGAGTCGGTGTCCGACGAGTCCACTCAGTTCCGCCGCGGAAGTTCCGGCGAGCCTGACTCAGTGACAGTGACTGAAACTGACTCAGTGACTACGTAGCCTACACCGGCCGTGGCAGTCTGAGTATGTCCGAAATTCAGTCAAGTTTGTGGTCCAGTTTGGTCCAGTTTGACTGAGGTGGCCGCTGCCATCCGGCAAACATTTAATCATGTGCTTGTGTCTGGCTGATTTAATTATTGAACCCCTTGGGTTTCATGCCGACTATAACTGACCGGCTTTTGCGCTTCTGCTCAGTGCTGAAGGCGGCGTTGTCAGTGTCGCAGTCACACCCACGTCCAAACAAGACTGACTGATCACTCATATCGAGTGTCATTAGGCCATCGCGGCCCGCCGGGCCACCGCGGCCGTAGATAAAAATCATGATCTCAAAGACACGACGCCCCAGAGCTCACTGAGGAGCTGTGTCAGTGAAAGTCGAGGCGGCCCTGGCCGTCCCGGCTGTGCCGCTCCCGGCGGCCAGTCCCTAATGATAGTCCGCCGTACGGCGGTCTCTGTGGCCATACCCCCTTCCCCCGGCCCGTCCCGCTTCCATGGTGCTTTACGTCCACAGAAACCGTACGGCTTATTA
>JABMCL010001278.1:145000-160000 GCA_018857735.1 Alviniconcha marisindica | reverse complement strand
CTCTCTCTCTCTTTTAAATCCCGCCCCTCTCTCTCTCTCTCCACCTTTTTTCTTTTCTTTTCTTTTTTCTTCTTATTTTTCTTCTTTTTCTTTTGAGGGGATGGGGTGGAGGGGTCAGATTTTCTTTTCCCCATCTAATGAACGATCGACACACAGTCTCCACGCAGGAACCTTCGAATAAACCTTCTCAAACCCTCTTGCTATGGCAGACACTGCCACCCGAAAACTGAGAACGGCGGCGTTTTTTTCTACTAACAGGCAGAAGAGACTCAAAATATGAAAACTTGAAATCGAACGATTTGTTGAAAATTGCTCTGTTGCGTTAGTCACAGTTAACGGGACTGAACGGCCGAAGTACCGTAGCCCGACAAAAAGCGCACTGCCAAGTGTCACAGCTGGCCCACAGGGGTTTCGATGCCGTCTCCCGAAGAGAACTAAAAATGTCACTGAAAACTTGAAATCGAACGATTTGTTTGAAAACTGCTCTTCTCAGTCACGATCCTATTTTCACTGAATTTGCGCTGCTGCGTTAGTCACGGTTATTGGGACTGACTGGACTGACCGTAGCCCCCCGGCAAAAACCGCACTGCCATGTGTCACAGCTGGCCCACAGAGACTTCGATGCCCGTCTCCCCGGCGAAGAAAACTCAAAATGTGAAAACTTGAAATCGAACGATTTGTTTGACAATTGTTCTTCTTAGTCAGTTATCCTACCAGTTCTAATTTGCACTGTTGCGTTAGTCACAGCCAGCGGGGCTGGACCGAAGTAGCGGCAGCCCGGCAAAACCCGCACTGCCAAGTGTCACAGCTGGCCCACAAAGGCTTCCCGCCACGGCCTCAGCGGGTTGATTCTTGTTGGCCTCGGGAAACGCGGCGAGTACGGACTTCACGTGGCGGCCGAGGCGATATCGGCCCTGCCTGACGCAGCGTCAGTTGTCGGTGCCGCGTGCAACACGAGGGAGGTAGGACGGCCTTGTCGCCGTTGTTGTAAGCAGCCAGTCCCGTTATCCGTAAGCAGCCAGTCCCGTTATCCGTAGCTGTCCAAATAGTAGTAAGTAAGTAAGTAACTTGATTTTGTTGTATCGCTCTGATATAACCGCACTGGCTGACTGGGCGTGAAACTCCAACTTACTGTTTTTGTTTTTGTTGGATATTTTACGCCCAATCAGCCAGAACTGTCGAAAAAAAGTTGTAGAACAAAAATCTAAAACAAGAATAACTGCTAGCATTCTAAAACAAGATCCAGACACATAACAGATTCAAGAGAACGTTTATTTATTATGACACAGACACACAATCTGCACATTTTCGGGGTAATGCCCTTCGTCAAGCTACAAAACGACACTTAAACAACAGTTAAACGGTTAAAAACGATGTAATATTAGATGAGAAAGGAAAGAACTTCTCTTTTTTTCTTCTTTTTTTTTTTGGTCAGTTGTTATAATAACTGTTGTTATAATAAATAAGCATTCTTTTGAATCTTCTATGTGTTTGGATCTTAAGTTGTAGAACATTAGTATAAAATCAAGCGGGAGTTCTAAATTCAAAACAAAATCCTTGGACTGAGTAAGTTCAGTTTATCTCTTGAGTACCCGTGGGACGAAACTTGTTTTGTGTGACTGAGAAGCCGGCTAGTTCCTTTAACCCCTTCACTGCACTGCATACATAGTGAATGCTACACGCCAGCACGGCGTATCATATATATATCATACTAAAAAGCGAAAATTGAAATCCTCAGTTTTCTTCGAGCCCAGGAGTGCTGTGAAGAGGGAGGAGGAGCTGGGCTCTCACAGTGAGTAGGACTGTCTTTTACTTCAGGTTCCAGCAGCTGCTCTCTCAAACTCTCTGTCTGGGGGACTCTAGTTCGCACAGCTGTTGAAAGAGCAAGTCAGTTGCCGAGTCGTACTTAACATTTATTGTTCTGCGGTCTTTACTGGGATCGGAGTGCTGGCGGGACGAGATGTTCGTGTGTGTGTGTGTGTGTGTGTGTGTGTGTGTGTGTGTGTGTGTGTGTGTGTGTGTGTGTGTGCGTGCTTGCGTGCATGCGTGCGTGCGTGCGTGTGTGTGTGTGCTAGCGTACGTGTTTTCATGTGTGTATGCGAGCGTGCGTGCGTGCGTGTGTGCGAGCGTGTGTGTGTGTGCGCGCGCGTGCGCGTATGTGTGTGTGTGTGTGTGTGCGCGCTCGTGTGTGTGTATGTGTGCGTGCGTGCGTGTGTGTGCGTGCGTGCGTGCGTGCGTGCGTGCGTGCGTGCGTGCGTGCGTGCGTGCGTGCGTGCGTGCGTGCGTGCTGTGTGTGTGTGTGTGTGTGTGTGTGGTGTGTGATGACTGACGGTGATATCGGCAAAAGGCGACCGAAGCGTACAAACTACAAACAGCCATGAAACGACGAATGATACCTCCCTCCGTCGGCAGTCGTGTGTTTTTGAATGGGACTCTCATTTCCGCCGGCACTGAACATGACTACGTTCGTGTGCCCTTTAAATTGGCCGCGGCCCTTTTTAAATGACAAGTTTTCTAAAGGTCTATCACTTGTATTAAAGGCGTTTCGATCCCCACACACCGAAGTGACAAAACAGTTTGATCGACCACTTCATGCAGACGGTCTGCTCTCAAAAGACTATATTAAAACTTTTGTGGTCATAGCGAGAGGCGTGCGAATATGGTAATGCCGTGCTAATGCTTTTAAGCGACTGCTGACATTAAAGTCTGTAGAGTAGTCACCGTTGCAAAACGCGAAAGGTGTATTGCGACATTGCCATGCTTTTAACCCCTTCACTGCCACAGTCTGTAAAGTTTCCCGGCTCAATGGTGCACGGACACGCCTGCGAAGAGTATATCTTCCGGTCCTATAATATCTACTTTCAGTGCTATGCGTTTTGATGAAAATTCTTTCACATGCCAGTGCGAAAAAAAAAAAAAAAAAAAGGCTTAAGGATTTTGGATTTCGCACATTTATGTGTCGTTTTCAAATGACATCATGTCAGTGAAGGGGTTAAACAGCGGGCTTTGGAAAATGTTTGCTCCCAAAGCATAGTGAAACCGGGGCGAGGGTGGGGGTGGGGGGTGGGGAAGGAGCACGGTGGTGGTGGTGGGACGGGGTTGCTGTGCTGAAGGTGGGCGTGGTGGTAAGTAAATAAACATGATGCTTAACGTCCACAGAAACCGTAAGGCTTATTGGGGACGGGGAACGGGGTGGTTGCCCCACCATGTTCTTTTATATCACATCATGTTGACTAACCAAGTGATCAAGGTCAAGCAGTCGCGCTGCCAGTTAAGGCTGGTAAATACTGAAGCGGGCCAGAGAAGCTATCCCGGCGACAAGTAGTGTGGTGTCCGAGCAGGCTGCTAGCGGAGGACGGTTCGAATCCGCTTCAGCTTTCTTTTGTCTCTCCGGCCACGCATCGAAAGTTGTGGTTTTGTGGACACACTGTCGACGATGATGATGATGATGATGATGATGATGATGATGTAGAGCTTCATGTCCTCGGATGTCGGTTGACATAATTATTAGGGACACACTGTGACCAATGCTTAAGGACGGTTCAGTGTTGCGTTACGCCAAACAAAAACCGTAAGGCTCATTAGGACGGAAAGCCCAGGACGGCCACCTCGACTTTCACACAGCTCCTGAACTCTAAACACACTGTCTTGTGCATGGACTTATCTATACACACATATATATATATAGGTCCATGGTCTTGTGACTTGGCCCTTCACAGTTACCCAAACATTAAACACGCCGCACCGTTGCCCGTTCGTATGGTGGTGACAGTGTTTAGCCTCCTCCACCACCCCCCCCCCCCCCCCCCCCCCCCCCCCCCCCCCCCCCCCAACACACACACACGCCCGCATCAACCCCCAACCCCACCAGCCTAAGATGTGAAGGTCAAGCTCACTAATGTCACTGATCTCGGCATGAACTTGCAGATTGTCTGTACTTGGCTCTAGGCTGGCGGAAACGGTATGTCTGTACTGTACGCGTCTCCATTCGCTAAGACTAATTGATTCTGTGAGATCTGCATGGGGTCGATGAGACCAAAATTCATTATGTATAGGTGGAAGGTGCTTATCTAGCTATGACGTTGTTCCGGATCTGTGTGTGTGGATGTGAGGGGGAGGACGGGGGCTTGTGTGTGTGTGTGTGTGTGTGTGTGTGTGTGTGTGTGTGTGTGTGTGTGTGTGTGTGTGTGTGTGTGTTAGTGTTGCTGTGTGTGTGCGTGTGTGTGTGTGTGTGTGTGTGTGTGTGTGTGTGTGTGTGTGTGTGTGTGTGTGTGTGTGTGTGTGTGTGTGTGTGTGTGTGTGGTTGTGTGTGTGTGTGTGTGTGTGTGTGTGGTGTGGTGTGTGTGTGTGTGTGTGTGTGTGTGTGTGTGTGTGTGTGTGTGTGTGTGTGTGTTTTTGTATGCGTGTGGTGTGTGTGTGTGTGTGTGTGTGTGTGTGTGTGTGTGTGTGTGTGTCTGTGTCTGTGTAACGCACGGGTTCACACCGGGTTCTTCTAAAAGAAGATGGCCAGCGGCAGCAACGATCAGGCGAGGTCTCTGAGAACGTTCGTTCGTTAGACTTGTTCCAACGCCGGAGGGGTGGTACAGGCGGGGACTGAGAAATGGGGAGGTGGTGGAGGGAGAACTAAACCTAAGGCTACACCGCCACCACCGCAGTGACTTCTGCATTAACCACTTCACTGCGGCCTGGATGTCACGTGAAAACGACCAGTAAAAGTACACAATTTGAAACCCTTAAACCTTTTTGTTTTCATCTTCGCACTGGTGTGTGAAAGGATTTTCATTTAAAAAAAAGGCATAGCATTCAAAGTAGATGTGTTATAGGATCGGAAAATATACTGTTTGCAGGCGCTTCCGTGCATTTTTCAGTCCGGAAAGTTACAGGCTGGGGCCGGCAGTGAAGGGGTTAAGGTGGGCAACTGTGTGGGCCCTTTTACTGTTTCATTAGTCGCGAGGGGCCAAGCCACAAGACAGTGTCCATGAACCACAATGAACTGCTCAGTGAAGGAGGGCCAATGCGCTGAATGGAACAGCCGACGTAGTCCGCTTCAATTACCAGCCTAGTGCCTTACCGCTAGACCAACCCGGCTAATGTGTGAACGGATAAAAGGGAGGCTCTCTCTCTCTCTCTCTCTCTCTCTCTCTCTCTCTCTCTCTCTCTCTCTCTCTCTCTCTCTCTCTCTCTCTCTCTCTCTCTCTCTCTCTCTCTCTCTCTCTCTCTCTCTCTCTCTCTGTGGCTTATGTGTGGACGGATAAGAGAGAGGGACTCTGTGTGTGTGTGTGTGTGTGTGTGTGTGTGTGTGTGTGTGTCTCTCTCTCTCTCTCTCTCTCTCTCTCTCTCTCTCTCTCTCTCTCTCTCTCTCTCTCTTCTCTCTCTCTCTCTCTCTCTCCAGTGTATCTTGCCGCCACCACACAAGTTAATCTGCATTACGATGGGTAGCGGTGTGTGAGACACGAGTTTTAATTCTGAGCAGTTTATCTCAGTCCTAGCCGCAGCGAGGTGGTTGTGGGACTTTCCCCACTCACTCACGGTTATGCATGCAGCTTCGTGGAACAAACGAAGTCGAGCGTCCCTTTCGCGGAGGCGGAAAGGGAGGAGGAGGGCACTGATGAGAGGAATCGAACCGTGGTCTGTCTCATCTCACCAGGCCAGTGCTTTACCCGGCTCTGGGCTAAGCCTGCGCGCCCGCAACTTTTAAACATGGTGCTTAACGTCCACAGAAACCACAAGGCTTATTAGGGACGGAAAGAGGGGGGGGGGGAGGGGGGAAGAGGCAGATTATATATATATAATATATACCTATCGCTACACTGTCACCACCAGAATGACTCCTGCATTAAGGTGGGCAGCGACGAGAGCCATTTTAATGTTTCATTAATTGTGAGGCGGGACAAAGTCGCAAGACAGTGTCCACAGACCACAACTTTTGAAGAGAAAGGAGAGCCGAAGCGGATTCGATCCGAGGTCCCTCCGCTTACCAGCCTAACGCCTTACCGCTTGGCCAAACCGGTTCACTGGGCCCCCAGCGTGAGTGATAGCCTGCATGTATGCAAGCGTGTCCAAGCTTCCTGTTAGTGTTTATCGTCGGCAGTGTGGGCGGGCGGTAAGCCTATCACTGGCGGTTGCTGCCGCGATTCGGGAGTCAGTTAAAGTCATCGACCCATACAGATGTAGGTCCATGGTTAAAGTGGCTATACCCTGTATATCCAGGGTTCCAGGCGAGATCAAGAGGAGGGAGGTGGAGCTGGACCCTCAAGTTAGCCCAGAGGAGATCATGAGTAGGGAGGTGGAGCTGGGCTGCGAAAGTTGGACGTCTTTCGCTTCGGGTTGTTCCTCAACAGCAGTGCAACGGACATTGTCCTTGTGACTCTGCCCAAGCACGGCAGTTGAAACAGCAACTGCGCGTTGCACTAGTCGCTGCGCAATGGCGAGGGGACACCGCCTTAACACTTCCATTGTTCCGGCGGCGGTCCACGGTCTCTCCTGTCTTTTTCGGGCGGTATCCGCGGTCGAGCCTTCAACCTTTCGTCCTTCCTCCCCCCCCCCCCCCCCCCCCCCCCCCGTCCCCGTCCCTAGTAAGCAGCCTCGCTTCTTTCTTGGTGCTTTACGTCCACGGAGGCGAGATGGCCTATTAGGGACGGAGACAGAGTGGGAAGGGGCCGACAGAGTGAAGGCTCGACCGCGGAAACCGCCCGAAAAGACCGGAGAGACCGTGGACCGCCGCCAGAACAATGGAAGTGTTAGGGCGGTGTCCCCTCGCCATTGCCCAGCGACTTGTGCACTGCGCAATTGCTGTTTCAACTGCTGTGCCTGGCCAGAGTCACAAAGACAATGTCCGTCGCACTGCTGTTGACGAACAACTTGGACAACTCAAGCAAAGGAAGTCCAATTTTCTTAGCCCAGCTCCACCTCCCTACTCATGATCTCTTCTGGGCTAAGTTGAGGGTCCAGCTCCACCTCCCTCCTCTAAGATCTCTTGATCTTTTGATCTCGCCTAGTACCCTGAACCTACCTCGCTTCTGTGGACGTAAAGCAAAATGGTCTTAAAGTGGCTCAGAGCTCAGGAGCTGTGTGAAAGTCGAGGTGGCCGTCCTGGGCTCCCCGTCCTAATGAGCCTTATGGTTTCTGTGGACGTAAAGCAACATTGAACCATGCACAACCATTGGTCACAGTTTGTCCCTAATATGTCAACCCGACATCCGAGGACATTAAGCTCCACATCATCATCATCATCACCATTAAAGTGGCTGCAAGCATCAGTTTGTCGCGACGTGAGCCGGTTTGGCCTAGCGGTAAGGCGTTAGGCTGGTAAGACGCATTTGCAGGAAAAGTGCGCATTTGCAGGAAAAGTCAAAACTGAACCATCTTCGTTTTCTTTATCTTCTTTTCTTCTCAGTACCAACCCATCACCAGTAATGCTGGTAGTGTGATAGTTGTAGTGTGTGTGTGTCACTGTGTGTGTGTGTGTGTGTGTGTGTGTGTGTGTGTGTGTGTGTGTGTGTGTGTGTGTGTGTGTGTGTGTGTGTGTGTGTGTGTGTGTGTGTGTGTGTGTGTGCGCGTGTGTGTGTGTGTGTGTGCGCGATAAAAGATGAGCATACCCTTATGTCTTTGTTCGCGCTCATGGCTCTTACGAGACGGATGGGGCGCCATAAAGAATCTATAATCATTTGCAAAGCAAGTCTTCGTAAACACAGGTTTGCTGCTGCAAACGGACAGTTTTTCATTTGGGCACAGATTTGCTGCTGCAGACGTACAGTTTTTCATCAGTCTAGGCAAAGTGTTTGTAGCTTCGCTGAAGTGCAGAATTGTGGCCGCAGCAACTGCAGTCAATACATAATGGAGCGGAACCACTGACAGAAACCAGAGTGTAAATATCTCAGCATAAAACAGCCGCCACAAGGCGCTTCGCTGTCCGAAATGGAAAAAGGCCAAGCACCGGAAGAGAGAAACGAGCACGCCGGGAATGCATTTCCGGCATGGCTGCTTGCTGTCTGAATGCTGATTGGCCGGCGAGTTTCATAGCAGCCGGTGTGGGTACAATAACTACCATGATAGCCTTCTTCGATGCAGAAATAAATTCTCGTTGTTGGTGTTCTGATTGTTAAAGTGACGTAGGTTCGATACCCTACCCTACACTCTGCTTCCCGGCGGCTTCGACCGCAGGTCTGTACCGACTGACTCGAGCAGCCTGGTTGCTTGTCTTTCAGTATTGGCCAAGCAGTAAAGTAAGTCAGTAAACATGGTGCTTAACGGCGTCCACAGAAACCATAAGGCTTCTTAGGGTCGGTCAGTATTGGTCAGTAACAGCCTCTTAAAGGAGCTGGCCCTCTCAGAGTCAAAACCGTATTTTGTGACTATCCAACAGATCCAAAAATAGACTCGCTAGCGCTGGGAGCCTCAGTATAACTAAACGCCTCAGCCACGACAAGGTTCCAGGCGAGATCAAAAGATCAAGAG
This sequence comes from Alviniconcha marisindica, assembly GCA_018857735.1. Classification (NCBI taxonomy): domain Eukaryota; kingdom Metazoa; phylum Mollusca; class Gastropoda; family Provannidae; genus Alviniconcha; species Alviniconcha marisindica. Next base: position 151,543 of record JABMCL010001278.1, on the reverse strand, counting down.
ATCTAGAGGAGGGAGGTGGAGCTGGACCTTCAAGTTAGCCCAGAAGAAATCATGAGTAGGGAGGTGGAGCTGGGCTGCGAAAGTTGGACTTCTTTCGCTTCGAGTTGCTCCTCAACAGCAGTGCAACGGACATTGTCCTTGTGACTCTGCCCAAGCACGGCAGTTGAAACAGCAATTGCGCACTAGTCGCTGGGCAATGGCGAGGGGACACCGCCTTAACACTTCCATTGTTCTGGCGGCGGTCCACGGTCTCTCCGGTCTTTTTCGGGCGGTATCCGCGGTCGAGCCTTCATTCTTTCGTCTCTCTCCCCTTCCCCCCCTCCTCCCCCCCCCAGTCCCCGTCCCTGATAAGCCACCTCGCTTCTGTGGACGTAAAACAAAATGGTCCTACGACAATGCTTGGGAATCGCAGGAACTGCGATTTGTCGTGCCGCCGATTAGTAAATTCGCAGCGCCCTGTCAATGGCCCATGATATCGTCGGATAGTGTTTCGTCCGCAGGCTGACACTGACGCGTCGCACCAAGAAGCATGGCAGAGCTGATGATTTCTCTGAGCCTGAACTGACGCGTCAAATCAGTGTCTGCGGGAGGAAACTGAGCGCGCCTTTGACCAGACAGAGCAAAGGTAAACTGAAGAGGCTGACTGACAAAACTGAGATGACCTGACCGTGCAAAAAGATTCAGTGTGGACTCAGTAGCTACTACTCTGCCACCCGATCAGAACGAGTCTGCATTTAACCCTTTCACTGCCAACAAACTGTATTACTGATGCAGTTTTCATCAGTCCCAAGATCAGTCTCCAGAGAAGGGTGAGCAGGCCAAACTTGGTGTTTGGGGAACTTTGTATGACGTGAGAATACGTAAAAACGTAAAATAGTCAATCAGGAAGTCGCACGACGTCCTGTAAGTAGACGGAAACACTTTGCCAGTGACGTCATATGACGTCCTGGGGGCAGTGCATGGGTTAACACGCGAATGCTACTACTCTGCCACCGTCAGAATAAGTCTGCATTAACACGCGAATGCTAAAGTACTACTCTGCCACCGTCAGAATAAGTCTGCATTAACACGCGAATGCTAAAGTACTACTCTGCCACCGTCAGAATAAGTCTGCATTAACACGCGAATGCTAAAGTACTATTCTGCCACCGTCAGAATAAGTCTGCATTAACACGCGAATGCTACTACTCTGGCTGCCACTATCAGAATAAGTCTGTATTAACACGCGAATGCTAAAGTACTACTCTGCCACCGTCAGAATAAGTCTGCATTAACACGCGAATGCTAATCAGTACTACTCTGCCACCGTCAGAATAAGTCTGCAATTAACACGCGAATGCTACTACTCTGGCTGCCACTATCAGAATAAGTCTGTATTAACACGCGAATGCTACTACTCTGCCACTATCAGAATAAGTCTGCATTAACACGCGAATGCTAATCAGTACTACTCTGCCACCGTCAGAATAAGTCTGCATTAACACGCGAATGCTACTACTCTGCCACTATCAGATTAAGTCTGCATTAACACGCGAATGCTACTACTCCGGCTGCCACCATCAGATTAAGTCTGCATTAACACGCGAATGCTACTACTCCGGCTGCCACCATCGGAATAAGCCTGCATTAACACGCGAATGGGCAGTGACTGACGGCGTAGCTGTTGTGTGGTTATGTTGTTATCACAGGCACAGGACTGCAGCAGCCACGTAATTATCACAAGTATTAAACACAGACGGCCGGGCAGAGCCGTAGAGATACCGAACTTGGTTCCGTCTGTTTATATCACTGAACAGAGCGTCCTGATGACCATCATGACCAACTAACTCTCTGTTTCTCTGTGTGTGTGTGTGTGTGTGTGTGTGTGTGTGTGTGTGTTGTGTGTTGTGTGTGTGTGTGTGTGTGTGTGTGCACTCTCTCTCTCTCTCTCTCTCTCTCTCTCTCTCTCTCTCTCTCTCTCTCTCTCTCTCTCTCTCTCTCTCTCTCTCTCTCTCTCTCTCTCTGTGCGCGCACGCGTGCACACATCATGTACAGACAAACACACACACACACACACACACACACACACACACACACACACACACACACACACACACACACACCACACACACACACACTCACACACACATACATACACACATACATACACACACTGACACACACGCACGCACTCACGCTGACTCACACTGATCCCACATCTACATATCCACTACTGACGGATATACTGACACACACTGAGACATACATCACACACAACACACACACACACACACACACACACACACACACACACACACACACACACACACACACACACACACACACACACACACACACACGCGTATATAAAATAATCTGGCGCGGCTGGAAGTATGCCACAGCCTCGGGACATGCTGTTGCTCTGAAGGACCTGACTGACTCGGCTCATGCGGTTTAGAACAGAGAGATCTAAACCACTAAATCAGTGGACGACGCCTTGACTCGCTGTTACTGGGGGATTTCAGATGACTGTACCTCAGTCGCAGCTGCTAAAGTTTGTTTAGAGCTGACGTCAATTTGCACGTGGCATGGGCGATGGGAAATGATCTATGTGGCATTCATCAATGCGCTTGTTTTATTTACACGGTCTGCCGCAGCGTGCATGGCGGTTATACTGTAAAGTCCTGTAATGAATAGCCGGCGCAGGTTTGCTCTAACGATCACACCATCAGTCGATCATTGCCTAACGCCGCGCAGAGCAGTGTGTGTGTGTGTGTGTGTGTGTGTGTGTGTGTGTGTGTGTGTGTGTGTGTGTGTGTGTGTGTGTGTGTGTGTGTGTGTGTGTGTGTGTGTGTGTGTGTGTGTGTGTGTTGTGTGTGTGTGTGTGTGTGTATGCCACTGATGTGAGAGTGTGTGTGTGTGTGTGTGTGGGGGGGGGGGGGGGTGCCTTTGTGTGTGTGTGTGTGTTTGTGCGTGTGCGTGCGTGTGTGTGTGTGTGTGTGTGTGTGTGTGTGTGTGTGTGTGTGTGTGTGTGTGTGTGTGTGTGTGTGTGTGTGTGTGTGTTGTGTGTTGTGCATGTCGTATGTGCGTGCGTGTGTATTTGTGTGTGCGTGCGTGCGTGCGTGCGTGCGTGTGCGTGCGTGCGTGCGTGCGTGCGTGCGTGCGTGTGTGTGTGTGTGTGTGTGTGAGTATGTGATGTGGTATGTGTGCATGTGTGTTTTTGTGTGCGTGCGCGCGTGTTTGTGTATCTTACCTACTGCAGTTTGCTCTCACGGATCACGGCCATTGCTGTTTTCTTATTAATCACCGCTATAACGTCTGCATGGCTTCTACTCTGGTCAAGCTCTTTACTGTATTGACCACTGGGCAAGAGCAGAGCGCCCTGTACGGGTCTCGCCCGTTACCGTTAACGAAGCTCTTGCTTCTGCAGCAGCCGACAGAAGTAAGTAAGCAGTCTACTTGCCTGTAACAACTCCTCAAACATAGCAGTCATTCTGTTTCAGAGCATGTCCACAGAAACCATAAGGCTTATTAGGGACGGGGAGAAGGGGGGTGGGGGGGTATGGAGGTGAGGGGAGAGGGAGATTATATACCTATCGCTACACTGTCACCACCAGAATGACTTCTGCATTGAGATGGGCAGCGATGAGAGCCATTTTAATGTTTCAGTAGGAAGTGATGGACAGTCACAAGACAGTGTCCACAAACCACAACCTTTTTGAAGAGAAAGGAGAGCCGAAGCGTTATCGAACCGAGGTCCTTCCGCTTACCAGCCTAACGCCTTACCGCTAGGCCAAACCGGCTCACTCAGCCGACAGATGGATGGGCCGTCTGCTTTAAAAGGGCAGGCTAATATCTTTCGCAAATATTTAAAAATAAAAAATAAAAAATCTCCCCTGTTTTTTACGTTTCACTGGCTTCACACCGTTGTTATCGTGTGTGTGTGTGTGTGTGTGTGTGTGTGTGTGTGTGTGTGTGTGTGTGTGTGTGTGTGTGTGTGTGTGTGTGTGTGTGTTGTGTGTGTGTGTGTGTGTGTGTGTGTGTGTGTGTGTTCAAGTCCTTTCCAAAAGTAAGCAGGTAATCATGGTGTTTAACGTCCACAGAAACCATAAGGCTTACTGGGGACGGGGTGAAGGTGGGGAATGGGGATATTATATGCCTGTCGTTTCACTGTCACCACCTGAATGACACCTTACATTAAGATGGGCTGTGGTGAGAGCCATTTTAATGTTTCATTAATTGTGAGGGACAAAGTCACAAGACAGTGTCCACAAACCGCAACCTTCTGAAGAGAAAGGAGAGCCGAAGCGTATTCGAACCGAGGTCCCTCTGCTTACCAGCCTAACGTCTTACCGCTAGGCCAGACCGGCTCACAGGGGTTGTAAAATGGGGTAGGAGGCAGATAGTTTGATGAGTGGAGGGAAGGGGAGGGGAGGGGGGGGGGGAGGGTCACTGGTCAGTTTTTCATTTGCCGGGAGACTGACTCACGACTGAGCCAGAATGGACTTGAAGCAGTCCGGCCAGCGTGGCAGCCGCCCGGGGTTCCTGAGGCAGTCCAGTCCATTCCAGTCTGGAATTGTTCACACGTGAAGCATGACGTTGTTGGGCACGGTCAATAGCCTACCTGATCCATTACCTGTGTGCGAAAGGACGTCGAACTCTGAGACTAGTCTGTCAAACTGGCCCTGTCGGTAGTGAGAGTAAGCCAGCGCCGAGGTCATCGACGGCTGTCATTGGCTGAATCAGGTTGGGCATGACGTCATTGATGGCTAGATTTGCTCTCTCTCTCTCTCTCTCTCTCTCTCTCTCTCTCTCTCTTATGCTAGTTATCCAGCACTCTGTACAAATGTGATGTATCTTATGCTCATGGCTATACCGCAATGTGAAATGGTAAAAGCATGCAGAACAATGTACATCGTCCATCAAATCTTCGAAGATAGTGCTGAAGTGTAATATAGTTCACCCCCCCCCCCCCCCCCACCCCCCAATTCCTCCTTGTGTATGGGTCGGTGGCCTTCACAATAAACTCATGTGTCAGTCTTCTCTCTCCTCTCTCTCTCTCTCTCTCTCTCTCTCTCTCTCTCTCTCTCTCACAAAACACACACCTCTCTCTCTCTCTCACTCACTCACTTCACGCCACTTTCCTCTCTCCTCTCTCTCTCTCTCTCTCTCTTCTCTCTTCCTCTCTCTCTCTCTCTCTCTCTCTCTCTCTCTCTCTCTCTACACACACCCTCTCTCTCTCTCTCTCCTCTCCTCCTCTCTCTCTCTCTCTCTCCTCTCTCTCTCTCTCTCCTCTCTCTCTCTCTCTCTCTCTACACACACACACACACACACTCTCTCTCTCTCTCTCTCTCTCTCTCTCTCTCTCTCTCTCTCTCTCTCTCTCTACCACACACACACACACACACACACACACCACACACACACACACACACACACACACACCGGAAGACTGTCAGGTCCTAATGCTGAAGGCCAGTGGCACAGGCTGACACCGGATGGTGACCGCCGGCTTGTCTCGTGCGGACATGAACGTGCACAGCTGTTGCTGCAAATCATCGACCCGTGAGAGAATGTGAAGTAACGAAGAGCCGTAACTCGTCAGTACCACGAGTGTTCTAAAGACTGACCGAGAATCAGCCAGACGGAGATAGTGAGGGAGGGGGGAATAGAGAGAGACACACACAGAGACAGAGACACAGAGAGAGACAGAGAGAGAGAGACAGAGAGAGAGAGAGAGCAGAGAGAGAGACAGAGAGAGACACACACACAGACACAGAGAGAGACAGAGACAGACACAGAGACAGAGACAGACACAGAGAGACAGACGCTGAGAGAGATACTGACGGTGTGAGGAGAAACAGACAGACACAGACAGACAGAAGACTGAGGAAGAGAGACAGGGAGAGAGAGAGAGAGAGAGAGAGAGAGAGACACACACACACACACACACACACACACACACACACACACACACACACACACACACACACACACACACACACACACACACACACACACACACACACACACACACAGAAGAGTGGCGGAGAGAGAGAGAGAGAGAGAGAGAGAGAGAGAGAGAGAGAGAGAGAGAGAGAGAGAGAGAGAGAGAGAGAGAGAGAGAGAGAGAGAGAGAGAGAGAGAGAGAGAGAGAGAGAGAGAGAGAGACAGAGAGAGAAGACTGACAAAGAGAGGTGAGACAGACAGACAGAGACAGAAGAAGACTACGAGAGAGTACAGACAGACAGACAGACGACGAGAAGAGAGAGGACAGAGAGAAGACTGACAAAGAATGAGACAGACAGAAGAGACAGAGAGAGAAGACTGACGGAGAGAGGTCAGACAGACAGAGACAGACAGAGACAGAGAGAGACAGAGAGAGAAGACTGACAAAGAGAGGTGAGACAGACAGACAGAGACAGAGAGAGAAGACTGACGGAGAGAGGACAGACAGACAGACAGACAGACAGAGACAGAGAGAGAAGACTGACAGAGAGAGGTCAGACAGACAGACAGAGAAGACTGACGGAGAGAGGAGACAGACAGACAGACAGAGAGAAG
>JABMCL010001278.1:130000-140000 GCA_018857735.1 Alviniconcha marisindica | reverse complement strand
TTGCGCACCGGGAACTGGGTTATTTTTTCACTTCTTTGGAAAGCTGAGATTCAGAATTCTGGCATCCTGACGGTGGCCGCGTTCAGATCTCCTTTCTCGGCTTGCACGGTGACATACATACAAGGAAAACATTCGCCTGAGAACGTGAGATGCACGTTTAGCTTAGGCACGTGTGTGTGTGTGTGTGTGTGTGTGTTGTGTGTGTGTGTGTGTGTGTGTGTGTGTGTGTGTGTGTGTGTGTGTGTGTGTGTGTGTGTGTGTGTGTGTGTGTGTGTGTGTGTGTGTGTGTGTGTGTGTGTGTGTGTGTGTGTGTGTGTGTGTGTGTGTGTGTTGTTGTGGTGGTGGTGTGCTGTGTGTGTGTGTGTGGGGGTTGGTGTGAGAGAGAGAGAGAGAGAGAGAGAGAGAGAGGAGAGAGAGAGAGAGAGAGAGAGAGAGAGAGAGGAGATGAGAGAGAGAGGAGAAGAGAGAGAAAGAGACGAGAAGGTGTATGAGCGTGGTGCTGTGCGTGCGTGTGCGTGCGTGCGTGTGTTGTGTGTGTGTGTGTGTGTGTGTGTGTGTGTGTGTGTGTGTGTGTGTGTGTGTGTGTAGTCCGTGTGTATGTGTGTGTGTTGTTTGTGTGGGTTCGCTGTTTGATGGTCGTGTGTGTGTGTGTGTGTGTGTGGTGTGTGTGTGTGTGTGTGTGTGTGTGTGTGTGTGTGTGTGTGTGTGTGTGTGTGTGTGTGTGTGTGTGTGTGTGTGTGTGTGTGTGTGTGTGTGTGGTATGTGTGTGTGTGTGTGTGTGTGTGTGTGTGTGTGTGTGTGTGTGTGTGTGTGTGTGTGTGTGTGTGTGTGTGTGTGTGTGTGTGTGTGTGTGTGTGTGTGTGTGTGTGTGTGTGTGTGTGGGTGTGCGCGCGCGTGCATGTGTGAGTGTGTTTCGTGCGTGAGTACGTGTGTGCGTGTGCGTCGGTGTTTGATGATATCAAACAATGAGTGTTTTATGTCTGATATGAAGGACACCCATCTGCTTTAGGTTCAGCAGTTTGGTTCTGTTGTTAAAAACAAACAAACAAACAAACAAACAAACAACAACAACAAATCATAACAACAACAAAACAACACAGATTTGACTAATTTGTCAGTGTCATCAATTTTCGCTGATTTTTGTTGAATCACATCTTCTAATTCTTTTTCATTCCGTACAGTGTTCAACTTCAGCATTATGAATACTCTGACATGTGTTATTTTGGTTTATTTTGGTTTTTCCACAATCCACCGAACAAGGATCTTTATCGTGCGTATGTAGTCTTTCTGCATGAGTATACACACGAGGGGCTACTCGGTTTATAGTCTCAAATCAGACCCACATAACTAGAACGATCCTGTCTTTCTTTCTTTTTTCTTTTCTTCTCTTTTTTTCTTCCTGTGCACCATTCAATTTTTTAATATTTTTATTACAGACGCGTGCAGGACAGTCACAAGGCGCTCGTTTGCTCTTTGTTTTTTTAAATTCCATTCCATCTCTCTCTCTCTCTCTCTCTCTCTCTCTCTCTCTCTCTCTCTCTCTCTCTCTCTCTCTCTCTCTCTCTCTCTCTCTCTCTCTCTCAGTAATATGTGCATATATGTGTGTATATGTATATATTTCTTCTATATCTTTTATCTATTAAATTGTTATATATATATATATATATATATATATAATATAATATATATATATATATATATATATATATATATATATATATATATATATATATATATATATATATATATATATTACCCTTTTTTCTTTTCTTTTGTCTTTTATATTTTAATTTTCCCCTCCAGTTGTTTTGCAGTGTTATCTTTTTCATTTCCGTTGCTGTCGCTGTTTCTTTTTATATGTATTATTATTATTACTATTGATATTATTATTATTATTGATGCTGTATTTGTGTATATCCTTCTATCATAATATTTTACTGTGACTGTCTTGGTTATTAGTAGTACTGTAGCAACGGCAGATATAATAATAATAATGTACATTTATCATGCGTTCATCAACGCCCTGAGCGCTCACATGATACGTATTAACCTAAATATGATATTCTATACACATGCAGAGCATAGTTCTACCAAAACAATTTTCATAAAGTATATGTAAAGTCGGCTATTTGTGCTAATATCTTCACCGTTGAGAAATAAAGTTTAATCAATCAATCAGTCAATCTCTCTCTTTTCTTTTCTTTGACTGACATCATTATTTTGTGTTGACGTCTTGAGCCGCCGATGATGTATGAACTTTGACGTCATGCCTTTCTTTTCCGCACAACTTCTGTTTTCGCGACATTTGTTCAGTAGAAGACTCAACAGAAATATCCTGAGTTCCTACTGATTGTTTTGGGGCCGATTTCGCGACCTTCCGCACCGGTGGGATTGATTTGTTATCTTCAGCATGCACATGCTGGAGGGCCTGTCGTAAAATGTTGAAGGATATCCTATGAGCTACCGGGAACCAGATTGGGTTAGGCAGAGATTTTTTTTTTTTTTTTTAATCCTATGAGCTACCTGGGACCTGACTTGACACTGCACTGCACAAGCGATGATTTAGTTCGCTGTTGACACCGCGGCCATCTTGACCGGGATTTTGACCGCTTGGGACAGCGGCATTGCCTGAGGACAAGAGCAAGAGCTGCAGCATCGGCTGTCCACTCTCGCTCGGTCCCCTCGGTCGCTCCCCACTCCCAACACCTCCCTTTCCCCCCTCCGTGAGGCATTTGTAAGTTTGCGTATGGTCTAGACACAGACGCTCAAGATGGTCAGACAACGCGCCTGCGAAATCTGTAAATGCAGTTGCTCTCAGCGAAGGCCCAGTCTGACAGGCGGCGTGAAGCCCTGCATGTCGACGGAGTATGCCATCAAATACCGTCCCTACCCCATCGAAATGCGGCAGAGCTGCAAGCCGCAGCCACACGCGGTTGAGAGGGATGTTCCTATGGAAGATGAAACCACGCACAGGGTGGACTACATCAGTTACCCGAGAGAGCGGCCGCATAAGAGAATTCCGGATGCCTACAAGAAACCTCCGGGGGAGATTGACCTTTTGAGTTCTTACAACCAATATTTCACGGAAAAGCCGCTTGACCTTGCCAAACCCGTAAAACGTGATGCAGGAAGACCAGTCCCGGCGATGTTTGAGGGTCAACCAACGTACAGATGTGAGTATAGCTTTCAGATTCCTTATTAACCCCTTCACTCCCGTGATGTCACTTCAAAACGGCCGATATAAAAGTACCAAATTCGAAACCCTGAAGCCGGTTTGGCCTAGCGGTAAGGCGTTGGGATGATAAGCAGAGGGACCTCGGTTCGAATCTGCTTCGGTTCCCCTTTCTCCGCTTCAAAAGTTGTGGTCTGTGGACTCTAATTGTGACTGTCCCTCACAATTAATGAAACATTAAGATGGCTCTCATCGCTGCCCACCTTAATGCAAAAGTCATTTTGGTGGTGACAGTGTAGCGATAGGTATATATTCTTCCCTCTTCCCCCACCTCCATACCCTCTTCTCCCCTTCTCCCCGTCCCTAATAAGCCTTATGGTTTCTGTGGACGTTAAGCACCATGTTTACTTACTTACTTACTTACCTTTAAGCCTTTTCGTTTACTTTTTCGCGTTGGCATGTCTGAAGGATTTTCATCAACACGCATAGCGTTGAAAGGAGAAGTGTAATAGGACCAGAAAATCTTCTGTTTGCAGGCGGGTCCGTGCATCTTTCAGTCCGGAAATTTTACCAGCTGGGGCAGTGAAGGGGTTAAAGGAGAGTTAGGGGCCTGATGTGTATTCTGAAGCATGCATTGTTATGCAGCACATATATTGCCTCGTATGCAGAGCAAATTCATAGTCACATTTACGTACGTGTGTGCGTATGTGTGTGTGTGTGTGTGTGTGTGTGTGTGTGTGTGTGTGTGTGTGTGTGTGTGTGTGTGTGTGTGTGTGTGTGTGCGTGTGTGTGTGCGTGTGTGTGTGTGTGCGTGTGTGTGTGTGTGTGTGTGTGGTGTGGTGTGGTGTGTCTGTGTGTGTGTTTGTGTCGTGCGTCGTGGTGTGTTGTGTGGTGGCTGAGTGTGTGTGTGTGTGTGTGTGTGTGTGTGTGTGTGTGTGTGTGTTGTGGTGTGGTGTGTCTGTGTGTGTGTTTGTGCTGTAGCGCGCGCGCACGTGTGTGTTGTGTGTGTGTGTTGTGTGTGTGTGTGTGTGTGTGTGTGTGGTGTGTGTACATCGCGCCCCAGGCGCCCACACCTCTCTCTCTCTCTCTCTCTTCTCTCTCTCTCTCTCTCTCTCTCTCTCTCTCTCTCTCTCTCTCTTCTTCTCACACACACACACACACACACACACACACACACACACACACACACATCTCTCTCTCTCTCTCTCTCTCTCTCTCTCTCTCTCTCTCTCTCTCTCATTACATGCCTGAAATGTGCTGGCGACTGTCCTCACAGCTGATTACCGCCAATGGGACACGTTCACACCCAAGAAGTACGGGCCTGAGTCCACGTGGGTGCCTCCGAAGGACCGGTTTGAGGCACAGAGCACCACCCAGCATGACTACCGTCACCACAACGAGGCTCCCCGACGGTCCATAAAACCCGTTGATGTCACTGCCTTGTCCGACGCTCCCTTCGATGGCTCCACATGCTACAGGCAAGAGTACGTGCGTCATCCCAGGGTACCCGCAAAGTGTTGTGAGAAGTGTCGACGGTCCTAAGCCTCTCCAAAGATTAAAAGCTACATCTGAAACAAAGATGATTGTCAGCGTTCCGAAATAAGATCGAAACATAACAAGAGGTTCCGAAAAGATCGCTATTTTTAATCGGACGCTACAAAACTAGCAGTGCAATTTAACCCCTTCACTGCCCCGGGACTACCTGTACAATTTCCGGGCTAAAAGATGCACGGACGCGCCTGCAAACAGCATATTTTCCGGTACTGTAACATCTACTACTTTCAAGACTATACGTTTTGATGGAAGTCTTACCACATCTCGCCCTGATATAACCGTACAGGTTGACTGGGCGTAAAACACCAACTTACTTACTTCCACATCCCAGCGCGAAAAAGAAAACAGGGTTTCAAATTTCGCATTAATTTTTCGTTGGTCATTTTCAAACGACATCATGGCAGTGAAGGGGTTAATGCTCAGTGCAAGTACCATTTTCCAGCTATAAACAGACAAATACTACACTAACTAGCGATGACATGAATGAAATCTGACTATTTCTCTTTAAGTTGCATCAGAAGCTTGCTGTCAAATCCACAACTTTCCACACTATCAACCTTCAGGAGCAAACGAAAAATAAGTAGTCATGCAGATTTCATTTACATCATCGTTTGTTAGCGTACAGTCCGCATCTGTCTGCCCGTAGCTTTAAAAAGGGGCTTGCTCTGAAAATGTTCACATGTTTTACCTTGTTTTCACCGAAGTGTAGAGAACAAAAACAAGCAAGCAACTGATTGCTGAGGCATTATTTTTAGGTCTAGAAGACATTAAACCGAGTAAAATAGGATGAAGGAAACAAAACCAAAAAAAGGAAAGGAAAGGAAGAAATAATTCGTATTGTCCGACTGATAATAGCGTTCTTTTGAACATCTTGTGTGTCTTGACCTCCATGAAATACGTCTCTCTGAGTCTGTTCCTGCTTTCCAGTCAGCTTTCGCCCTGATATAACCGTAACGGTTGACTGGGCGTAAAACATCAAGTGACTTACTTACTTCAGATCAGCTCTCAAGACACGTCTCTTGCAGTCTGCTTACAGTATTCGATTTTATCCCCACCTCCCTCCACATTTTTACCCTTCCTCCGCGTTGTGTGATTGCTGGTGTGTGTGTGTGTGTGAGTGTGTGTGTGTGAGTGTGTGTGTGTGTGTGTGTGTGTGTGTGTGTGTGTGTGTGTGTGTGTGTGTGTGTGTGAGTGTGTGTGTGTGACGTGTGGTGTGTGCGTGCGTGCGTGTGTGCGTGCGTGCGTGTGATTGTGAGTCGTGCGGTGTGTGTGTGCGTGCATGTGTGTGTTGTGTATGCGTGCGTGTGTGGTGTGTGTGGTGCGTGCTGTTTGCGTGCGTGCGTGTATGCTGTGCTGTGCTGTGTGTGCGTGTGTCGTGTGTGTGATGCGTGCGTGCGTGCGTGCGTGCGTGCGTGTGTGTGTGTGTGTGTGTGTGTGTGTGTGTGTGTGTTCTGTGTGTTGTTTGTTGTGTGTGTGTGTGTGTGTCGTTTTAGTGATCGTATGTTGATATTATGGTACAATATAGGTTGGTGATATATAATTATATATTGCTATAAACCACGGTATATTACTAGTTAGTGTTCTAGTTGTTGTTGTTTTCCTTCTCTCTTTTTTTTCTTTTTTTTCTTTCTTTTTTTCTTTTTTCTTTTTTCTTTTCTTTATTTGCTTTTGCACAAACGGCATTATATGTACTTTGCGAAGCGCATCCTGCTCAGGGTAGATGACGCGCTATACAAATCTGCTGTTATTATTACGTCGTAGACGAACGCTTGGAGTTTGGCCTGGAGTGGAAGATAGCCTATCTGTAATACCTCACCTGTGGGACTGGGTTACCGACGCTGAGTGCAAGCGTTCGGAAAACGTAAATGCACAGATAGCTGCCGTAAAAAAGAAAAGAAAAAAAGAAAAAAAAAAGGACCGCTTATTTTTAAGACCTTCCGCTCAGTGGCCTAGCGGTAAGGCGTTAGGTTGGTAAGCGGAAGGACCTCGGTTCGAATCCGCTTCAGCTCTCCTTTCTCTTCGAAAGGGTAGTGGTTTGTGGACAGTGTCTTGTGACTTTGTCCCTCACAATTAATGAAACATCAAAATGGCTCTCATCGCCGCCCATCTTAATGCAGGAGTCATTCTGGTGGTGACATTGTAGCGATAAGTATATAATCTCCCTCTTCCCCCTACCTCCATACCCCCTTCTCCCCGTCCCTAATAAGCCTTGTGGTTTCTGTGGACGTTAAGCACCATGTTTACTTGCTTACTTTTGGAAAGGACTTGAACACAAGTGGGATTGTTGTTGTTGTTTAGTTTGTTTGTCAGTGAGTAACTTACTTAGTTAAATCAAGTCAGTCTTATGGATTTTGATGAGGCAGACCTGTGCTCCACGTAATGCAAAAATTTGACCACAGCAGTTCTCGAAATATCACTAATTGTAACGGATCGGAACACACACATACAAGTAGACGGACACAATTTCCAAGCAGCCTTCTATGTCAGGCAGTTTCCATGAAGCATTCCCTGTTAGTTTCTAAGCAGCATTCTCTATCACACAGTTTCCAAGCAGCCTTCTCGACCAGTTAATTTCCATGCAGCCTTCTCGACCAGTTAATTTCCATGCATCCTTCCCTATCAGACAGTTTCCATGCAGCGTTCTCTATCAGTTTCCATGCAGCCTTCTCTATCAGACAGTTTGCAAGCAGCCTTCTCTATCAGTTTCCATGCAGCCTTCCCTATCAGACAGTATCCCTGCATCATTCTCTATCAGACAGTTTCCATGCAGCATTCTCTATCAGGCAATTTCCAAACAGCATTCCCTTTAAGGCAATTTCCAAGGAGGAAGCGACGAATCGGCAAAAACCAAATGAAATCAGTTCAGTTTGTTACACCAGTCGCGCCAAGGAACGGCTCGAATCTCAATAATCAGGCTGGCGATACCAACGCCTTTCATCTTGAACTCGGTCATGTTTTTGAACTTCCTGGTCTCTAAGTATACAGGCACTCTCAATGAGACGTATTGATTGTATCAATTAAGGGGGGACAGAAAGGCGAGGAAGACCAAAATACCATGGCACTAAGTAAACAGCCTTGTCGCACACCTCACTGGTGACGCCCGACGAGAGAAACAGAATTGGGTTTTGGGGTTAATCTGGCGACAGCTAGCGAGAATAATGAGGATTCAGGGGGCGTTTGTTCGGAAAAAGAAAATCCGCTGATTTGAGCAGTCCCTGTCACATGGGGGAAGAGATCTCGTGATCAATGCAAGTGCGATTCCCTTCCCTGCTAACGCATACCCCCCCACCCCCCCACCCCGACACCACCACACACACACACACACACACACACACACACACACACACACCACACACACACACACACGCACACACACACACCCACACGCACGCACCACCGCACCACTACACACCACACACACCACCACAGCAAGACAACATGACGCACGCACGCGAGAGAGAGAGAGAGAGAGAGAGAGAGAGAGAGAGAGAGAGAGAGACCACACTGCACAAAAATGAAAAGTGTCAAAGAATAAGAATAAAAAGAATATTGCTTAAACAGCATTGCGCAGATCTTCTCAAAAGGTCGATTTTTTTAATGCAAAATTGGAGCGGTCACGCTGTTTATACACTTCGCTGGGCGTATCCAAGTGATTTCTCTGCCTTTTGCTATCCATCACTGCCTACAAAACTAGTCTTAAAACTTCCCTCTTCAAACAGTACTTTATTCAGTAACAGTTTCCCTACTGCACAGATCTTGGATTCTCTCACTTTCGCTCTCCATCACAGCCCTTCCCTCACTGACTTCAAAACTAGTCTTAAAATTTACCTCTTCAAACAGTACTTTGACCAGTAACAGCTTCTCTACTGCACAGATTTTGGATTCTCTCACTTTCGCTCTCCATCATAGCCCCTCTCCCTCCCTTCGAAACTAGTCTACAATTTACCTTTTCGAACCAGTGGATGTCCTTCTCGGTCGTGTGTGTGTGTGTGTGTGTGTGTGTGTGTGTGTGTGTGTGTGTGTGTGTGTGTGTGTGTGTGTGTGTGTGTGCGTGCGTGCGTGCGTGCGTGCGTGCGTGCGTGCGTGCCGTGCCGTGCGTGCGTGCGTGCTGCGTGCGTGCTTGTGTGTGTTGTGTGTTAAAGTGTCGTGTGTTGGTTCTGTGTAAGTGCCAGACTGGGCGCCGTTATAAACAAATCAGACAGTCTTCAAATAGCTTTCGTGTTTGAAGGACAAGGACGGTCAGCCAAGTCAGAAGCAACAACAACAACTACTACTACTACAACTGTATGCCTCAACACCGATTCTTCGGTGAAAAGGTCCTTTTAATCATGGTCCTGTTCGTCGTTGATGCACAACAAAATCTAACGATAAAGTTTATACACCGAGAACACGAAGCGTGAAATTGAAACCGGTACTCAGACAGAGGTTTGGGTCACTGACGTTAATTCAAACATATCTTTACGAGAATGTCTGTCGGCCGAATAACCCAATTTTCATGTCGGTCAGATCGATACGTGCAGATTTTATTGTTGTTGTTTTTGTAACTTCCCCTCCATCCGTGTGTGTGTGTGTGTGTGTGTGTGTGTGTGTGTGTGTGTGTGTGTTGTGGTTGTGGGGCCGAGGGGGGGAGGGTGGCATGTGTGTGTGCGTTGCGTGTGTTTGTGCGTGCTTCGTGTGTGTGTGTGTGTGTGTGTGTGTGTGTGTGTGTGTGTGTGTGTGTGTGGTGTGTGTGTGTGTGTGGGTGATGCCTCCTGGTGCCTGTTCACAAATTTGAATAAAATATTGCTAACCTACTTTGAAACAGTAGAACAAAAAACAAAAAAAAAAACAAAAAAAGGCCCACACAAATGGTTTTAGATGGAACCCCCCCCACACAACACACACACCCACTCCTCTCTCTCTCTTTCTCTCTCTCTCTATCACACACGCACACAAACACACACGTGCGAGCACGCCCCGCGGCGCACGCACACAGCAAGCACTGACACACACACACCCCAATCACACGACACCCCGGGCCCAAAACGCGCACGCACGCACGCACGCACACAGACACCACACACACACACACACACAACTCTCTCTAAACACACACACACACACACCACAACACACACACACACAACCCCAACACACGCACGCACGCACACACGCAACGCACGCACGCACGCACGCACGCACACGCACGCACCGCACGCAGCACGCGCCACACACACACACACCACCCCAAACAACCACCACACACACACAAAAACACACACACACACACACATC
>JABMCL010001278.1:122500-125000 GCA_018857735.1 Alviniconcha marisindica | reverse complement strand
GGAATTTTACTTACGGAATACACTCTTTATTGTCTCTATGTGTGGACATAGAAATTTGCCTATCGACTGCATAAAATTAAGACTCGTTCTCGCTTTATTTTTTCTTTATTTTTCTTAGAGGAATTTTTCCTACGGAATACAGACTTTTTATTGTCTATAATTATATGTGGACATAGAAATTTGCCTATGGACTGTAAAAATTAAGACGATACGTATATCTAGTAAAACAGAGTTTCACTCAGTCATTCATATATTACAGCAGCTCACTCAACACTATCAAATAAACACATACACTCGCATTAAAAACAAAAAAACAAAGACTACACAAAAATCAGAGGTAGAATGCACACACAAAAAAGCCATTATTAAAATAAAATAAAATATAAAAAAATCCCCACTACCCGGCACGATAAATCACAAGTGCAAATCGAATTAAAATTGCTCCAATTAGATATATGTAAAAGCAGTAATAAAGTAAACTGAACTAAAATTATTCCAGTTAATATTAGATATGCGTAAAAGCGGTAATAATAATAATAATAATTAGAGCGCCTAACCGGCACAGGTCATAAGCGCTTACACATTCTTTACAAGCACACAACATGAACGCGCGCGCGCCCGCACACACACACACACACACACACACACACACACACACACACACACACACACACACACACACACACACACACACACACACACACACACACACACACACACACACACACACACATGACAATGTTTTGAGGAGGGTAATTCTGATAACCCTTTCTTTGTCAAAGTAGGCTATGTGTATTACTTGTGTTGCTGCTATTGAAGGACTGTCACAGAGAAAGGTACTGTTAAGCAGAAGCGTTCATTTGGAGAGATACAGACAGACAGAGAGAGACAGACACACTGAGAGAGACAGACCGAGAAATCGAACTCAAACTTAAATTCAAAAACTTTAATACTCAAGGAGAGACGGGGAGGGGGGGGGGGGGGGGGAGAGACTGAAGAGACAGACAGAGACAGACGAGACAGAGAGACAGACAGAGCAGAGACAGAGACAGAGACAGACAGACAGAGACAGAGATAGAGAGAGACAGAGAAACAGAGAGAGAGAGAGAGAGAGAGAGGCAGACAGACAGATAGAGAGAGACAGAGAAACAGAGAGAGAGAGAGACAGACAGACAGACAGACAGAGAGACTGAGACAGAGACAGAGAGACTGAGTCAGAGACTCCACATGAGAATGCAAACAAAGTCGTAATTTAATCAGAAAGGCATACTGTTATTGTAGCATTCCCTAGATGAACGCTGTGGGTCTCTCCCGCTGTAGGCAATTGCACATTGACGAATGCATTCCACAGGGTGAGACGATTGCGTGTGGGAGCGTTTTTGTTTAGAAAAGCTTTTATTACTCCGCCATATGTGCAGCCACACGCAGTCTGAGGAGGATTTACCTCCGTGTCTGGAGGCGGGGGTGGGTTGGAGCTGGGGGGGGGGGGGGGGGGGGGGGGGTCTGTTACGCAAGGATCTTATTGTTGCTGATGATACAACAAACAAAATGAGTTACTTGGTGCTCGAAATACATCACGTGAACACAAACGAAGGGAGCTAATTAGCGCTCTAAAGACGTCATATGACGTTATGACGTCTTTAGAGCGCTAATTAGCTATGACGTCTTTAGAGCGCTAATTAGCTCCCTTTGTTTGTTGACCTATGCCAGCGCCTTAGACTTATTCTGTTTGGTTTCAACAAAGTTTATTCCTACATCGGAATCATTAACTCAGCAAACAACAGGTATAGGAAACACAGAAGCAATATGCTTATGTAAGTGTTACCTATAGATGGACAATACAATCATGCACACATTTATGATTTACGATGGCAAGATGGAGTTTACTATTAACAGGTCCGCGGCCAGAGTATGATTGACATAGCAATTAGCCAATCAGCGCACGCAGACCTGACACACCTTCAGCTAATCCTTTGACAAACAAAGGGAGTTACAGGCCTATCCAGATCTTCAGACATCGAAAGGGAGACCAGCAATGGTGAAAATATGTGCATGGGGGCTGTGAACACGGACATACGGTACACAAATCCACTTTTTCACAAACGCAAGACTCATGGCTTTCGCACCTTCTCTTGCTTTGGACCCTACATTTGGAATTCACTCCCACAAGACCTTAGACACTGCTCAACCCTGTCATCTTTTCAAACCAAACTGAAAACCTTCCTCTTCTCACAGTATTTCCGCCCCAGCTAATATCAATACCCAGTTTCTGCTACAGTCATAGTCAGTGTGTGTGTGTGTGTGTGTGTGTGTGTGTGTGTGTGTGTGTGTGTGTGTGTGTGTGTGTGTGTGTGTGTGTGTGTGTGTGTGTGTGTGTGTGTTTCCGTGTAATACTTTATGTAAATTGTTTTTGACATGACTGTGCTCTACTGTGTGTAGAATATCATATTTAGGTTAATATGTATTATGTGAGCACTCAGCGCATTGATGAACGCGCGAT
>JABMCL010001278.1:115000-120000 GCA_018857735.1 Alviniconcha marisindica | reverse complement strand
CATGCCAGTAGTGCCACAGACTGACATTTGTCAATGTAGCAAAATGAGGATGATTCGTCGCAGCACTCGTTTTACCGTCCAGTCCTTTGTTCAAGAACTTTTCAGTTTGTCACGCACTCTATTGACCAAGTTTGAGTCATCACCGAAAGAAAGCCTTATTCTATTATACCTCACCTGAAGCCGCACACAGAAAAAAGACCCCTACCCCTCTCCCGGAGGAGGTGGGGCCGGGGGGGGGGGGGGGGGGGGGGGGCTTGGGGGAGCCTTCTCGATACCGTCGATAGTATTAATGTGGCCTCTTCTTCTTTTCAACAAGCGCACAAGTCAAACTCGAAACGTCTCAGGTATATTTATGCCAAGCGGTGTTTTTTTCCCTCAGCCCTTGAATTGCAAGTGAGTCGATCCCTGGTGCCGGGTCGGCTTAGCCTTTTCACCGTGGCACGCAGGCGCGTGTTCAGAGACTTTTAACCGAAACAATCGCACGCTTTCTAGTGTCTGAAAGCAGAAAGAGTAAATTATTAGGCCAGCGTGCAGCAGGGCGACGAGTTTGGCAGTTTTTGATTTTTTGATACGGCCCGGGGAGGTCGGGTGGGGGTTAGGGGGTGGAGGGGGCAAGTTTGCGGAAGAAATATAGATACCGCTTTTTCGGGCGTGGTGGCCAAGTGGTCAGAGACTACGTTAACACGTCTTCTGGATACATCTCAAAGCAGAACGAGGCCCAGAGTGCTCGTGCTTTTGAAATCAGCCGACAAGGGAGTTAATTAGCGCTCGAAATACGTAACGCAAGTACAACACCAAAGACCCGAGTCGTTTACGGTAACTCTCACCTGGCATGCGTGTATGATACAAGGTACATAAACACCGCCAGAGGTACATCCTGAAACATACACACGAGGATGTCTGGTGGAGTTTCTGTACCTTGTATTTACACGCATGCCAGGTGAGAGTTACCGTAGGGCGACTCAGTGTACTTGCGTTACGTATTTCGAGCGCTGATTAACCCCTTCGCTGCCAGGATGTTACTTGAAACGACAGAGTAAAGAGCCGAAAACTGGACAACTCTGAAAGCCTTTTGTCTCTCTGCATTGACATGATGAAAGGAGTTTATCAAAACGCAAGACACTGAAAGTAGATGTGTCGGTAGGACCGGTAATACACGCTGCAGGTGCCTCCGTGCATCTTTCAGCCCGGAAAGTTTACAGTCTAGGGCAGTGAAGGGGTTAACTCCCTTGTTTGTTGATGTCTCTGTATATCTCTGATGTTGCTTATTTGTTGTTGTTGTTTTTTTGCGTTGATAAACCGATGTCAGTGCAGCCACTAGCGCCACTAGCGTCAACCATTGACAGGGAAGATGACGTATTCTTTAGTAAGGGACAGAGCGGTTGGGGGGGGGGGGGGGGGGGGGGAGGGGTAGGATCGAAGTGCAGGCTGGGGATCGAGAGAGTGCAGGCTGGGGAGATGGGGATGCAGAGAGAGCAGACGGGGAGAGTGAAAGAAAGAGAGAGAAGACGGAGGGAGAAAGAAAGAGAGAGAGAGACTGAGGGAGAGAGAGAGAGAGAGAGAGAGAGAGAGAGAGAGAGGGAGAGAGAAAGAAGAGAGAGAGAGGGAGCGGAGGAAGACGAGAAGAGAGAAGGGGGGAATGGAAAGAGAGAGAGAGGGTGGGGTGGGGGGATTAGTACCTCGAGATTAACGTCCTTTCAACCGCCCAGAATGATCCCAGGTCGATTGTGAGAATGACTCGAAAGGGAATGTGGGGGTGGTGGAGGGAAGGGGGGGGGGGGGGGGTAGGGGGGGGGGGGGGCATACAACAGACGGGACAGACAAGACAGACATGTTTTCAAGAACTGATCCGTCATAAATCACGAAGGCATACACAGGCAGGCAGGCAGGCAGGCAGACAGACAGACAGACAGCAAGACAGACAGACAGACAGACAGACGGTTGGGCGGAAAGACTGACAAATGGAGAGGTGAATAGCGAAACGAAAAGCTGAGTGAACAAAGACAACGCAAGTTCGATCCACCTGTTTGACCCATTTCAGCTACTCTGATTTCCTTTGGCTCGATACGTGATCGTGACAGAGCAGCCGAGCGCAAGATCAATAATCACTTCATCGATATTCACAAAAGCGTTCACCACGCCGAGCTGTCAATGAACAAAGCAACTAAAAGAGTCTTGGCTGACACAGACCACAAACAAAATCGCAGAGAGAAAAATCATTGACGTCAGCAAAAAAATAATGTATCTTGTCATTGGAATTACATTTTTATTTTATTTTATTTTTTAGCAAAAATAACAACAAAAAGGATACCAAATAAAAAGCTCAGTATAGTTATATTACAAACCGTGATAATATATATATGATGTATGAAGAAGAAAATTAAATTGTTTAACCTTTCCCGTGACCTGTAAAAACAGACTGAAGCCATCAAAAGCAGCATGACGCATTACACTCTGGGAAAGTTTCAAAGATACCACTTTAACAGCGCGCGCACACACACACACACACACACACACACACACACACACACACACACGCGCGCGCGCGCCGACACACACACACACACGAGCGCGCGCGCTCGCGCGCGCGCGCGCACTCACACACAGGCACGCACACACGAACGCACGCATACACGCACTCACACACACAGGCACACACACACGAACGAACGCATACACGCACGAACGCACACACACACACGCGCGCACGCACGCACACACGCACACGCACGCACACACACACACACACACACACACACACACACACACACACACACACACACACACACACACACACACTGTTCATCAACACTGACACAGTGTGACTCGGTTCTCTCTCTCTCTCTATATATATATCACAGATCAAACGCCTCACTGAACGCGAGAGCGGGCGGCGGGAGATAAATCGAGCAGTTCTAATTAACGTTGAGACGAGCAGTCCCTCGTGTTAACCGTGCCGGGTAACAGCCCAGTAACATAAACACATTAATAATCTGGGACCCCTGCTAGCACTGATCAAACGACGCCCGCCACACGTGTGCACAAGCAGAATGGGTATGCAGGGAGATGGGAAAAGTCGATGGAGCGGGGAACACAAGGCACCAGATGGGGGGGGGGGGGGGGGGGGGGGGGTTCGGAGCCGCATGGAAATGAGACAACGGCCCTGTTGGACTAAGGGGGAAATCCAGTAAATCGACAATGTGATCGCGGTTGCTCACCGTCTAGACAAAACGTGAGAGCACAGGAGCATGTAAAAAGAGTGTTTTTTTGTTTTGTTTTGTTTTGTTTTGTTTTGTTTTGTTTTGTTTTGTTTTTAAAGAAAATGAAAATGAAAGAGAGAGAAAGAGAGACAGAGACAGAGAGACAAGAGAGAGAGAGAGACAGAGTCAGAGAGAGACAGACATATATTTTATTTTTTTTTAAAAAATTTACGAGGGTAATAGCATGTGTGCTTTTTTACATCCAGCCCTCGCCCAAACAAGGGACTACTCTAGATCTAATTCTACATGTACACGTGTTCTAACGTACGGCGCACCGGTACACACATGGAATAAAAGAAGTTCAGACGTCAAACTTAATATGAAACAGGCGGGAATGGGGGATGGGTAGATGGGGCTTTGAAATCATCATTAGTAAACATTATTTGGTGAGTAAATGCGTGATCAGTGGGAGGCACAATATGGTAAAACGTTTCAGGCGGGTTACAATCACCAAATTTAACATGCAATGCCAACCAGTCAGCACATAATGTATGACATGTAACGTGATTTAAAAGTTTCAGTGCTGGACGGTAATCTAAGAGAGTCAGGGAGTGAGTTCCAAAGAACGCTAGCGGAATATACTTGGCTAGACTTGAAAAGGTCAGTCCTAGGGATTGGTATATTTCCAGACATAATTTTGTGTATCAAAATCCTTGTTGTAGTTGAGCCTTTCTTTGAGGGGAAGAATAGACAGGAAGTTATAGTCTGAAATCGTTAGTGTTGAGATTTTTAGAATTGCCTTGAGCGCTCTCTTATGCAAACTAATCAAATGTTTAAGAGTATTTGCACTTGCTGAGTCCTACAGGGTCGATTCGTAGTCGATGATGGATTGAATTGGGCATGAAAAAATATTTTTCTGGCATGAAGGTTCAGAAAGTGTTTAATTTTAGATAGCTGGTAAATTTTCTTGGAAATACTTTTACGTAAAGCAGTCACATTGGACCAGGAAAGATTGCAGTCAATGGTCACACCTAAAACTTTGTGGTTGTCGACTTCATTGAGTTTGGTTTCCGATGGAAATAGGTGGACGCTTCAAACGTAAATCAGTTTTGTCTCTTTTGCCTGGTTGTTATAAGCATAAATTTGTTTATCAGGATGGAGAGACGTATGATTAAATTCTGCCCATTCTAACAGACCTGTAGTGACTCCGCTAGCTTTCTGAGATTAGAGTTACTGCTGTGGATTGTTGTGTCATCTGCGAAAAGTTGACAACATGCTTTGATGAATAGAGGGAGGTCATTGATGTAAATGGAAAAGAGTAATGGTCCAAGAACAGAACCTTGGGGAACTCCATATTAATTTTGAGATATCGTACATCGGATGTGGATGCATTTACATGCACAGTTTACTGTCTATCTGTAAGAAATGACGCAAGTAGAGACAATCTATTCACTGCCAATTTTCGGAAGAGGAGATCATGGTCTATTACATCAAAGGCTTTAGCAAAGTCCACAAAAAGAGCACCACAAAATGTGTTATCATTTATACTGGAGAGCCATTGGTCGACGAGACTTGTTAAAGCGGTGTGACATGAGTGATTTTCTCTGAACCCTGACTGGTTTTGGTGAAGTAGGCGGTTTTTGTTCAAATGTGCAAGAATGTGTTTGTTTATGTGTTTCTCAAATGGCTTTGAGAGAGCTGACAAGACAGAAATGGGCCTATAGTTTGACGTATCTGAGCTCTTTCCAGACTTAAAAAGAGGAATGACTTTGGCCTGCTTGAAAGCAGCCGGAACTGTAA
>JABMCL010001278.1:97500-105000 GCA_018857735.1 Alviniconcha marisindica | reverse complement strand
GTGTGTGTGTGTGTGTGTGTGTGTGTGTGTGTGTGTGTGTGGTGTGTGTGTGTTAAAGATACCGCTGGGTCATTGATTGCAAGGAGGTTGAAACAGCTCAAGCGACTCAGTCGCTCTTGTCTTCTCATGTCTTTCCCTCACTGTCTCCTGCCAGCTTTCGTGAAATTCCTAGTCGACCAACGTCAAGACTGCCCGGGTTACGGAATGAACAGCACGACTCTGATGCAGGTGGCTTTCCCCCTAAAAAACTGACTTAAACTGACTGGGGTCGGATGTGGGTCAGTTGGATGAGTGCCGGACCAAAATGCCAGGCGCACGATACCGACGCGAGTTCGACTTCGCTGTGTGGCAAAGGATTTTTGCTGGTTTCTGACATGCCCAAAGTTCACGGACAGACAGTGGTCATTGCTTCACCCAATGCTGGTTTTTGACTGACATGCCCAAAGTTCACGGACAGACAGCAGTCATTGCTTCACCCAATGCTGGTTTTTGACTGACATGCCCAAAGTTCACGGACAGACAGCAGTCATTGCTTCACCCAATGCTGGTTTCTGACTGACATGCCCAAAGTTCACGGAGAGATAGCAGTCATTACTTCACCCAATGCTGGTTTTTGACTGACATGCCCAAAGTTCACGGACAGACAGCAGTCATTGCTTCACCCAATGCTGGTTTCTGACTGACATGCCCAAAGTTCACGGACAGATAGCAGCTGTTTCCCCAATGCTGGTTTCTGACATGCCCAAAGTTCACGGACAGACAACAGTCATTGTTTCACCCAATGCTGGTTTCTGACTGACATGCCCAAAGTTCACGGACAGACAGCAGTCATTGCTTCACCCAATGCTGGTTTCTGACTGACATGCCCAAAGTTCACGGACAGACAGCAGTCATTGTTTCACCCAATGCTGGTTTCTTACTGACATGCCCAAAGTTCACGAACAGAGAGCAGGCATTGCTTCACCCAGTGCTGGTCTCTGACTGACATGCCCAAAGTTCACGGACAGATAGCAGTCATTGCTTCACCCAGTGCTGGTCTCTGGCTGACATGCCCAAAGTTCACGGACAGACAGCAGTCATGGCTTCACCCCATGCTGGTTTCTGACTGACATGCCCAAAGATCACGGACAGACAGCAGTCATTGTTTTACCCAATGCTGGTTTCTGACTGACATGCCCAAAGTTCACTGACAGACAACAGTTAGTGCCCCCAGTGCTGGAACTCATTCTGACATGTCTAAAAGAGTCACGGGCAGACAGCAGTCAATCGTAGCTTCTGGCATGTCCAAAGTTCACGGGGACATAGCATTCAATGCTGGTTTCTGACATGTCCAATGTTCACGTGGAGACAGCCATTCAATGCTGGTTTCTGGCATGTCCAATGTTCACGGGGACATAGCATTCTATGCTGGTTTCTGGCATGTCCAATGTTCACGGGGACATAGCATTCAATGCTGGTTTCTGTCATGTCCAATGTTCACGGGAAGAGAGCAGTCAATGATAGTTTTTAACATTACCGAAGTTCACGGGGAGAGAGCAGTCAATGCTAGTTTTTTTACATGACCAAAGTTCACGAGGAGAGAGCAAGCAGTCAATGCTAGTTTTTTGGCATGACCAAAGTTCACGGTATCAAAGTTCACGGTGTGACAGCAAGCAGTCAATGCTAGTTTTTTTTCTATATGACCAAAGTTCACGGAGAGACAACAAGCAATCAATGCTAGTTTTTTGACATGACCAAAGACCAAAGTTCACGGCGGAGAGCAAGCAGCCAAGGCTAGTTTTTTGACATGACCAAAGTTCACGGGGAGAGAGCAAGCAGACAAGGCTAGTTTTTTGACATGACCAAAGTTCACGGGGAGAGAGCAAGCAGTCAAGGCTAGTTTTTTGACATGACCAAAGTTCACGGGGAGAGAGCAAGCAGTCAAGGCTAGTTTTTTGACATGACCAAAGTTCACGGGGAGAGAGCAAGCAGTCAAGGCTAGTTTTTTGACATGACCAAAGTTCACGGGGAGAGAGCAAGCAGTCAAGGCTAGTTTTTTGACATGACCAAAGTTCACGGGGAGAGAGCAGTTGCCCCCACTGCTGGTTCCCACGCTGGTTCTGGCAGCGGCTGGCGTCCGGGTGAGACGTGTGAGGCTGCAGCCAGAGTCTGGGAGCGCCAGGGGTCGGCTAGCGTGTGTCGCACACCGTGCCAGGAGTGGTGATCCTTCGACTTACCTGCCGCTTGCAATGATTACCAGGTGTACGAATAGGCCCCTCTCTCTCTCTCTCTCTCTCTCTCTCTCTCTCTCTCTCTCTCTCAGTATAGGAATGGGCTCTCTCTGTCTCTCCCTCCCTCTTTCTCTTCTATCTCTGTCTGTCTGTCTGTCTGTGTCTGTCTCTGTCTGTCTGTCTGTCTGTCTGTCTGTCTGTCTGTCTGTCTGTCTGTCTGTCTGTCTCTCTCTCTCTCTCTCTCTCCTCTCTCTCTCTCTCTCACACACACACACACACAAACGTGGGCGCGCACGCATATTCAAAAGTTCTGCTTCCATGTAGTGTGAGAATGAACGAATGCCACAGTATGGGAGCAGGAAGAGGCCCGGCACTGAGTTCTCAAGGGCAGAACTGAGTCCTCAATCTCCACCTTGACCACAGAGGTCCAGCGCTGGCCACAGACGTCAAGCACTGACTCCTGAGGTCTAGCACTGTCAGTCTCCTTAAGTTCTGAAGTGCAGCATTGTAGCTCCTCAAGTCCAGCACTTTAACTTCTCAACTCCAGCACAGTAACTCCTCAAGTCCACCGCTGTAAAACTCCTGAAGCCCACCACTGTAATTCCTCAAATCTAGCTCGAACTCCTCAAGTCCACCGCTGTACCTCCTCAAGTCCATCACTGTACCTTTCTCAAGTCCAGCACAGTAATTCATCAAGACCACCACTGTATCTCCTCAAGTCCACCACTGTAACTCCTGAAGTTCACCGCTGTAACTCCTGAAGTCCACCACAGTAACTTCTAAAGTCCACCACTGTAACTCCTGAAGTCCACCGCTGTAACTCCTTAGGTCCACCACTCTCATTCCTCAAGTCCACCGCTGTAACTCCTGAAGTCCACCGCTGTAACTCCTGAAGTCCGCCACTGTAACTCCTGAACTGAGTCCACCGCTGTAACCCCTCAAGTCCACCACCACTGTAACTACTCAAGTCCACCACTGTAACTACTCAAGTCCACCACTGTAACTCCTCAAGTCCACCACTATAACTCCTCAAGTCCACCGCTGTAACTCCTCAGGTCCACCGATGTAACTCCTCAAGTCCGCAATTAAACCAAACCTTTCGGGGGGCGCTGACAGCGCCGGTGGACAGCTGCTCGGAAATGAAGAGTGCCCCTTGAATGGCGTAACCAGTTTTGGAGAGTTAGGAGGAAAATGCCGGAAAGCGATGCTGGGAGTGAAGGCAGGAGTCTACAAATATACAGCCGTAAGCCAGTCTCAATCTCGGCGGCGTCTTGACCGAACTCGTGTCAGTGGTAAGTAAGTAAACATGGTGCTTAACGTCCACAGAAACTTGACCATGAGGCTTATTAGGGACGGGGAGAAGGTGGGGAATGGTGGTACGGAGGTTGGGGAAGAGGGTGATTATATACCTATCGCTACACTGTCACCACCAGAATGATTCCTGCATTAAGATGGTCAGCGATGAGAGCCATTTTAGTGTTTCAGTCAGAAGTGATGGACAAAGTCACAGGACAGTGCCCACAAACCACAACCTTTTTTAAGAGAATGGAGAGCCGAAGCGGTATCGAACCGAGGTCCTTCCGCTCACCAACCTAACGCCTTACCGCTAGGCCAAACCGGCTCACTACCACGTTATGAATTTCCTGTTTACCCTTTATCGTCCCGTGGGATTTTCACTTTACTGGGGACGCCGGTTCGCGGCTTTAACCCCTTAACTGCCCCAGACTGTTAAATTTCCGGGGTGAAAATTGGACACACACGCCTGCTAACAGTATATGTTCCAGTTCTATAACAAATCTAATTTCAATATTTCGCATTTTGATGAAAATCCTTCCTCGTGCTAACGCGAAAAAGAAAACAAAAAGGATGCAGGATTTCGTGTTTCGCACTTTTATTGGTCAGTTGCTTTCAAGTGACGTTAGGGCAATGAAAGGGTTAACCGACTTCCTGTCTTTTCAGGACGTCTTTGGTGAAATACATTCAAGCCAAAGCGTTAAACACCGTTAAGAAGTAAGGGGCGATATACCTTCATTTTCTGTTCTTTTAGTCTTTTCTCTGCCCTCCCTCCTTCTCCCAGCTTGTCTCCGTCTGGCTCGTTGATTTCTCATAATTTATTTCAGTAACAGCCGTACCGTGCTCACAGGAAGTCCGCAGTAACCCTCCCTTCCCCCCTTCTGCCCCACCTCCAGTTTACTAAAGAGACGACGAACAATGCCCACAGAAAAATATCGTCGATATTCTGTATTTGCTCTGACTTCTGTTTCCCCAAACGTGAAGTTGCCTACCTAGGTTCTTCTAGCACTAGCACTTCCTAACATTAGCACTTGCCTCCCTAGCACTTCTTCAATATTACCCCCTCCCCCCCCACCACCACCCAACCCCCAACCCCCTTTCTCCCGCATTGTCTTAGTCTTTTCGTCACGTATCAGTTGTTCGCTGCTGCTCTGTTTTCGGCAGTCAGTTGTCTGTTTACGACCGTTGAAATGCGCAAGGCTCTGACTGAAATGCTCAAGGCTCTGACCCGACCCTGGAGGTACCCCCCTGGACATGCTTGGAGTCAAAACACAAGTCTTTAACGGTCTTTATTTATTTATTTATTTATTTGTTCATTCATTTATTTATTTATTTTGTCCTGGACATGCTTGGAGTCAAAACAGAAGTCTTTTAACGGTCTTTATTGATTTATTGATTGATTTATTTTGTCCTGGACATGCTTGGAGTCAAAACACAGGTCGTAATGATCATGCTATTTCCGCTCACTGATGATCATTACATGATGATCGAAATGGAGGTGATTATGACGGCGACGATTAATTAATGATTGTAATGACTGACATAAGGATAACGATGGCAGGCCACTACTGTTGATAGAAGAAGAGAGGATGATGGCTACGGTCATAACAATGGAGACGATCGTAATAGCGGCCATGGTAACGACATGATGATGATGATGATGGCGGTGGTTGTGTTGCTAATGTTGACGATTGTCTCCATTGTCCAGTTACAGTCTTTTCATTCTTTCTTTCTTTTCGCGACCTTTTTCTTTTTTTCTTTTTTCTTTTTGAGGCGGGGGGGGGGGGGGGGGGGTTGTTGTTTTTAGCGGGGGGCTGGGGGGTTGGGGGGGGGGGGTTGTGTGTGTGTGTGTGTGTGTGTGTGTGTGTGTGTGTGTGTGTGTGTGTGTGTGTGTGTGCGTGTGTGTGCGTGTGTGCGTGTGTGCGTGTTAGTATGGTGTGTGTCGCGCGCGTGTGTGTGGTTGTGTGTGTGTGTGTGTGTGTGTGTGTGTGTGTGTGTGTGTGTGTGTGTGTGTGTGTGTGTGTGTGTGTGTGTGTGTGTATGTGCGTGTGTGTGTGTGGGTGGGTGGGTGGGAGTATGTAGGTGTGGGTGTGTTTGTTTGTTTGTTTTAGTTTGTTATTCTCTTCTCGTCATTTGTTGTTGTTGTTGCTGGTTGTTGTTTTTCCTTCTGTTTCTTGGCTTTTTAATTTATATTTTCTTCCTTTCTTTTTTGTAAATGTTATCCCCCCCACCCCCTCTGACTTAATTGTTTGTTTAAGTGAGACTACCCGCACTTTGGTCGGGGGTCGGGTGGAGGTGGGGAGGTGGGTGGTATCAGTGCACGGGTCTGCATACACTCTGAATGACACCTGGAGTTTCAAACGAGCAGACAATGCAGACTGAACTGCTACACGCTCGAAGCCCGTATATATGATACAGTGAGAATTTCGACTGCACACTGAAGTGCTTCGCTCTCACGTGGGGTCGTCTGGCGCAACAAAGACAGGATCTCTCTCTCTCTCTCTGTCTCTCTCTCTGTTTCTCTCTGTTTCTCTCTGTCTCTCTGTCTGTCTCTGTCTGTCTGTCTGTCTGTCTGTCTGTCTGTCTGTCTGTCTGTCTGTCTGTCTCTCTCTCTCTCTCTCTCTCTCTCTCTCTCTCTCTCTCTCTCTCTCTCTCTCTCTCTCTCTCTCTCTCTCTCTCTCTCTCCAGCCTTAAAATTGATTGTGCTCATTCACGATTTCCTCCCACGCCGAGGCATGAAGCCTGTAACCCGAACTCGCTATTGTGGTTTCAATGGGCATCATCGGATCGCTGGTATAGCAGTTCAATGTCAAACGGGTAGTTGCACCACCACCACCACCATCCAGCCACCACCCCTTCCCCCGCGGCCTCCAGCTCAACCCCCTTGAACAACACATCACCACACACACACACACACACACACACACACACACACACACACACACACACACACACACACACACACACACTCTCTCTCTCTCTCTCTCTCTCTCTCTCTCTCTCTCTCTCTCTCTCTCTCTCTCTCTCTCTCCCCCACACACACCCACACTACACACACACTCTCTCTCTCCTCTCCACCCACACACACCCACACACACACACCTCTCTCTCTCTCTCTCTCCCCCTCACCACCCACACACACACACACTCTCCTCTCACTCTCTCTCTCTCTCACCCACATCTCTCTCTCTCTCTCTCTCTACCACACCTCCTCCACACACACACACACACACACACACACACACACACACACTCTCTCTCTCTCTCTCTCTCTCTCTCTCTCACACACACACACACACACACACACACACACACACACACACACACACAGCACGCACGCACGCACGCACACGCACGCACGCACGCACACGCACGCACACGCACGTACGCACACACACGTACGCACGCACGCACGCACGCACGTACACACACACGCTTTGGAAAGGTGCGAGGGGGCGGGGGAAGTAGTATGATCCAGACAGAGTGCAAAAACAAACTTGTTAGGGAGTTAGTCTTAATTCAAACGGGAGCAGTACCCTGTGTAACTGGCGGCCTAATCTGCTTTGCATTTCTCCGCCTACTCTCGTCATTGGTGCTACCACCCCCACCCCCACCACCCACATACACACACACACCCGTCCCCCCACCCCCACCCCACTCCCACACACCTTCCAGCAACAACACACACCCCGCCCCTTTTCCTTCTCTCTCAGTGTAATCAGACTTTCTGACCTTTCCTAATCTAGATCTGTTTCTTGGGCTTTTCTTCTTCTTTTCCTTCCCCTTTTTTCGCCGCAACCTTCATTTTTAAAGAGGCTCTGAAGGGAGACGAGGACTCTGGCCTGAAATACTAACTTTTGAATGAACACGTGCTTGTGTTTCTTTGCAGATCTTCAGAACCCTTTTAATCGGCTTCGTGAATCCGTTAACTTTTTTTAAAAATCAAAAACCAAGACAGCAGAGTAAGACTGAATGGATGGCGTGCGTGCGTGCGTGC
>JABMCL010001278.1:92500-95000 GCA_018857735.1 Alviniconcha marisindica | reverse complement strand
TCAAGCGTTTAGACATTGGATGCGTTCAACTGAACACTCTTGGACATACCGCTTGAGACTTCCGGTTTTCTTATGGCAGTTGTTTGTTCTTTGTTACGGCTCCTTGTGTTTGCCGCATCAAGCACACACTTTACACCGGTAACTTAACCTTTATTGCTAAAAAGCGGGCGATTATGTTGCAGCGGCATAATGTTTTCAATTTTACAGTAATTAGACTGCTTCCTTTATATACATTTTATTTTATTTTAATTTTATTGTTTTATTGTAGTTCATTGCAGCGACATATTTTCGCGTTGGAAAAGAGCACAACTTCAGCCCTTGTCTTTGCCATCCGTAACTGAATTTGCTACAAGTCAAATTCTGCGGCTGCCAAAACGAGAGGCCGCTCTGTTGCCGCAAAGTTCATTCCGAGGCTGCAGAACCAACGCCCGGTTTTGTTTGTTTGCGGCTGCAAAACTCTTGGGTGTCGCCGCGGATTATTGATACGTTTGCAGCTTTCAAGATTTTTGTGGCTTTACTCACCAATTGTGGCCGCGACCGCCAATGATACCTGCCGACGTGAAGGTGACCAGCGTATAATAGTAGGTCCGAAGGTTTTGAGGTGTTCTTAGACTCCCAGAGTGCAACAGTGAGACGAAGCCCCAGAATGGCGACGGTCGCGGTGATGGTCAGCGTTGTCGTTATGGCCCTTGGTCTGCTCGCTGCGGTCAGCGGTCGAGCCTGGGATGACCCTTGCAACGTTCAACCCGCCGGGTGAGTTTGAAAAGGATTTTTTTTCTTCTGTTCGTCCGTCTCAGGTTTCTGTGGACAGATCGTCATCTTCCCTCTCATAGTTCTGTGTACGCTAAGCAACAAGACTGACATCGTCAGTCTCAGGTTTCAGTGGATGTTAAGCAACAAGATCGACATCGTCCGTCTCAGGTTTCTGTGGACGTTAAGCAACAAGATCGACATCGTCCGTCTCAGGTTTCTGTGTACGCTAAGCAACAAGATAGACATCGTCCGTCTCAGGTTTCAGTGGACGTTAAGCAACAAGATCGACATCGTCAGTCTCAGGTTTCGGTGGACAGATCGTCGTCTTCCCTCTCAGAGTTCTCTGTACGCTAAGGTTTCAGTGTACGCTAAGCAACAAGATCAACATCGTCCGTCTGTGGACGCTAAGCAACAAGATCGTCATCATCCGTCTCAGGTTTCTGTGGACAGATCGTCGTCTTCCCTCTCAGACATCTGTGTACGCTAAGCAGCATCTCATCTTCCGTCTCAAGTTAGCCGTTTTCAGTGAGAAGAGAGAGGATTATTTCTTATAATGGCTTGCGTTGTAGCATGCTACCTGTAATATTAGAATTTGTTTTTGTTTTTTGTTTTTTAAAGTGAGTCTATCTGTTTATTTAATAGTGTTGGCCTAAAGGAACTGCTGGTATGTGTGAATGACTGAGTGAAACTTTGTATATTTAGGTATTAGGCAGTAATTTTATATGCAATCGAAAGGCACATTTCTGTGTTATTCAAAGACAATAAAGACTCTGCATTCTGTATCGCTCAACCAAACCGGAAGGTTCATTCAACCAATTGTTCAAGGCAGTTCTTTATTCCGTGTCATGGGTCGGGAAACTTGTAAATACACCGAGCTGAACAGCCTGAGTGGTCCTCCATTCTCTCTGTCTCTGTCTGTGTCTCTCTCTGTCTCTGCCTCTCTCTCTCTCTCTCTCTGCCTCTCTCTCTGCCTCTCTCTCTGTTTCACGAGACTGCCGGATTTCAAGTTTGGACGAAGGGCAGCACGCGAAGCAACCTTTTGGCTTCAGAGCCTTTAACCCTTTCAGCGCCAGCAGTTCTGGGATGCAGCAGCTCCGGACGCCAGTTGTTTTTCTGACCCTGGCACCCAACGTACAGCCGCTATCTTTAAACGCCCGTAACTGCCTTATTTTTGAACCAATCCTTTTGCAGTTTTTTTGCAGAATAAAGTAGCATGATTTATGTTTTCAGCATGTAAGTGCTTTTGTATTTCTTTCATTAACTGTTCTTACAAAATAGTCCCTTGTTTGGGGCACATGAAGGTGATATCGGCGGGAATCTTGGTGGGACACAGTATTTGTGACATAGGCGCTGTAATCTCAGTACATTTCTGCACCTTAGCTCTGGAACGCTGGGGCCTTTTCTCGTTTCGCTGTTTCCCTTTGACAACATGACTAGACGGTGCCCCGTGAGAGCAGGATGTGGTGAGACTTTGCACACGCAGCCGTTTTCCTTCGTCTGTTTCCGGATCCAGCCTGGCAGACGAGGGTGGCGAGGTTACGGTTACTAGAGAGAACAGAATGTGGGGAGACTTTGCACACGCAGCCGTTTTCCTTCGTCTGTTTCCAGATCCACCCTGACAGACGAGGGTGGCGAGGTGACGGTGCCAGCCCAGTGCCAGAACGGCAGCGTGTGGTGGAACTACCCGCGGGGGACGCTGCAGGTGACCTTCAATAACGCCCGGGCCTTCACCGTCTGCCTGACCCCC
>JABMCL010001278.1:47500-87500 GCA_018857735.1 Alviniconcha marisindica | reverse complement strand
GAGGAGGCCATGTCCGCCATAGGCTTGCGGCAGAC
The DNA here is from genome assembly GCA_018857735.1 of Alviniconcha marisindica. Taxonomy (NCBI): domain Eukaryota; kingdom Metazoa; phylum Mollusca; class Gastropoda; family Provannidae; genus Alviniconcha; species Alviniconcha marisindica. Next base: position 87,465 of record JABMCL010001278.1, on the reverse strand, counting down.
GGTGCTGAGGGACATGATGAACTCTATTGTGCACGAGAAGCTGCTGGAGCTAGATGCCATGAAGACTGGCGCGTTTTGTGAGTTCATGTCTAGCGTACAGAGTATCGAGCGTGAGCTGGAGGCGGTCTCCCTTCTGCAAGAGAGAACCAAGGATGCTATTAGTGAGAAGAACCACGTCGCCATTCTGGAGTTGAATCGGCAGGTCTCGGCTGAGTTCAGCTCTGAACGAACGAAAGTGAAGCTTCACAAAGCTTCTCCCGCCTTCACCTACACACTGCAGCACCAAGCGAACAAGGAGATCGACGAGCTGGAAGTGATCTGGGACATGTTCTGGAGTGACCGAAAAGACGAAGTTGAAAGGTACATTCAGAGCGTCCTCGGCGGTCCAGTTGAAACAAAAACTCCGACCGACAGACCAGACGCCGTCTTGGTTGACGTGAAACTAGCCTTTCGATTCTGTGAAGAACGCAGGGCGATTGCGAAGTTTCTGTGTCCAGTTGGAGAAAATAAAATTATGGTGTCATTTGCGACAAAGCCACACGAAACAAAAGGGACGAGGAAAACGTTTTTTCTGGACGGGCGTCAAGTCGATTCTGTGGCCTCTGAGGTGTGCAGTTTGGCATATTTTCCAAACAGCCGAGGTGGGTCATCTGCCGTCTTTTTTTTTCCGATTGAAGATCCGAGCACCACCGGTGGACCATTCTCCGTGTTCGCAAAGTTCAACAAACCCTACAAGCTCACTCTGTCGAACGCGGAGTTCGGCTGCCAGCTCAAATTCTTCGAGGCGCGCTTAGACTCGTCAGGCGTCCTCTTTGCGCCAGTGGACAACATTAACTGGCCCGTCGGCGGAAGGGGGACGACCGCTTTTGACGCCTCACGGACCGGCAGGGAGTTTGCTGTAGTCAACGTGACCGAGGAGATTACCTGCAACGTGTACGGCATGGCCGACGGTGTGAAATACATTCGCCAAGTTCTCGTTCTGCGCAGGAGTTCCGCCGCAGCTGGAAACGGCTTTTGCCGTCACAGGTACGAGCCGCCAACGGCCGAGTCTTCGCCCACTGACGTCTGCTTCTACGACCTGAGCGGCGAGGAGGTCCTCCTGGTCGCTGACATGGGCAACAACACCATCCAGGTGGCCCGCCGGTCCGGCGGTGATGGCAGGTTTGTCTTTGACAGGTATCTGGTGGAGGACCACCCCTTGTTGCGGTGCCCCACCGCTCTCAACACGGACCGTCAGGGGCGTCTCTGGGTTGCCTGTCTGGGCGGCAACTTGCTCACGGTGGAGCCCATCTAAAGCTCGAACTTGGGGGGAGGGGGGGGGGGGGGGGGGGGGGGGGGGGAGGAGGGCGGGACGGGAGGGGGTGGAGGCGAGGCGAAGGGGCGGCGTTCCTGCGCAAGACTTCGAGAAGAACGCGGCCTACGAATGGACACGATCTGCACTCTGCGGATTCACCTCTTGACTGTTAAAACTAGCAAGGTAGAGTGAAAGGTCCATTCGGTGCCGAAGGTTTTGGAGCAGATCCGGTGCATGACTTTTAAAAGAATGCGGCCTCTGCGACTGCATCGACGACTGGTCAGTTTCTGAAAGGCGAGGTGGAGCGCATATGGGCTTTTTCGAGCGCATAGATACCATCCTGAACTGACCTGAACTTCTGAACGTGTCACAGCCATTCGTCTATTTTTTTTTATTTTTTTTTATTAATTAATATCACCTTCCACGAAAAGCGGCATTCTGGTCTGTGCCGTAGACCATTCTATAGACCATAGACCATGAGACAGCTAGGTCACAGCGGGCCACGAGATCGAGAGCCGAGGTCGGGTTCTGTCACTGACGCTGGGTTAGACATTGGGTCATTTTTAACGAGCTACCTCACGACGGGTCACGAGGTCAAAAAAGCGAGGATGGACTGCCATTTTGCTTGCACAATCCAACCTCGCTTTTGATCACGTAACCCGCTTTGAGTACATTTTGCTTTACGTCCACAGAAGCGAGATGGTTTATTAGGGAGGTGGACGGGGGGGGGGGGGGGGGGGGACGATGGAGTGAAGGCTCGACCGCTAATACCGTCCGAAAAAAACCCGGAGAGCCCGTGAACCGCCGCCAGAACAATTGAAGTGTTAAGGCTGTGTCCCCTCGCCGTTGCGCGGCGACTAGTGCACCGCGCAGTTGCTGTTTCAACTGCCGTGCTGGGCAGAGTCACAAGGACCATGTCCGTTGCACTGCTGTTGAGGAACAACTCGAAGCGAAAGAAGTCCAATTTTCGCAGCCCAGCTCCACCTCCCTGCTCATGATCTCTTCTGGGCTAACTTGAGGGTCCAGCTCCACCTCTCTCCTCTTGTTCTTTGGATCTCGCCTGGAACCCTGACCCGCTTTGATCGACCTAGCTCATTAAGAATGAACCCATCACCGCTTATGCTCCCGGCTACCATGGTGGCCTCCCACGTGGTGACTTGATGTTCTTAAGAATGGTCCATGTTGTAGCCTAATGATGACGTGGTGACTTGATGTTCTTAAGAATGGTCCATGTTGTAGCCTAATGATGACGTGGTGACCTGATGTTCTTAAGAATGGTCCATGTTGTAGCCTAATGATGACGTGGTGACTTGATGTTCTTAAGAATGGTCCATGATGTAGCCTAATGATGACGTGGTGACTTGATGTTCTTAAGAATGGTCCATGATGTAGCCTAATGATGACGTGGTGACCTGATGTTCTTAAGAATGGTCCATGTTGTAGCCTAATGATTTGGGGAGTAACAACAATGATCATTTTGAACATTATCCTATATTATCTTAAGAATGGTCCATGTTGTAGCCTAATGATTTTGGGAGTAACGACAATAATCATTTTGAACATTCTCCTATATTATCATCTTAAGAATGGTCCATGTTGTAGGCTACCGATTTGGTGAGTAACGACAGTTATCATTTTGAACGTTCTCCTATATTATGTTCTTAAGTATGGTCCATGTTGTAGCCTACTGATTTGGGGAGTAACCACAATAATAATTTTGAACATTCTGCTATATTACGTTCTTAAGAATGATCAATGTTGTAGCCTACTGATTTGGGCAGTAACCACAATCATCATTTTGAACATTCTCCTACTATTAAGTGACTGGCTTATACTGATATGTGTCACGTGTAGTCAACCCATACCACTGGCCGTAAAGTTTTCTCTTAATTATCGAAAGGTGGACGTGCGGTCTTTAACGTGTGCAACGATCTCGTTGAGCGCCTTACCCGGACTAAAGTGAGCGAGGCAATGATGAGTCTGCACCCGCGTCTGACGTAAAAGGTTGAAATACGACGAATCGAAACATACGTCATCCATATTAATCTGGTCACAAGTCACCCGCTTTGATCATCAGCCGACAGAAATCAAACAGTTTAGGAAAATGGTCAGTACTGTGCTTATATATATTCAAATAATGCTCGCAATAATGCTACTACTACTACTACGCGCGCGCGCGCGCGTGTGTGTGTGTGTGTGTGTGTGTGTGTGTGTGTGTGTGTGTGTGTGTGTGTGTGTGTGTGTGTGTGTATGTCACTCCCGAGTAATTTAGCAGTGTTTAGCGAGATCATCAGCCGACTATCTCTGCTAGTTTACATGAACTACACATGGCATTTCCATACTTAATGCGAACTTTGCACGTGCAGAATCGGTCGATTCTGCTAGCAAAATTCGCTGTTTTATTGGAATCCTTTATTTGTGTATCGTTTATTTTTATTTTTTATTTTTTTGAGACTGTGATAGTACTCTGTGTGTGTGTGTGTGTGTGTGTGTGTGTGTGTGTGTGTGTGTGTGTGTGTGTGTGTGTGTGTGTGTGTACGCGCGCGCGCGCGCCCCATGTCACTTCTGAGTAATTTAGCAGTTTACATAAACTATACATGGCATTTGCATACTTAGTACAATGCACTGCACTCCCGCATGTGGTAGTAAAATTCGCTGTTGTATTGGAATCCTTTATTTGTGTATTGTCTGTATTTCATTTTTAAAATGCATTATTGTGATAGCGCTCAGTGTGTGTGTATGTGTGTGAGTGTGCGTGTGTATTTGTGTGTGTGTGTGTGTGTGTGTGTGAGAGAGAGAGAGAGAGAGAGAGAGAGAGAGAGAGAGAGAGAGAGAGAGGAGAGAGAGATAAGTGTGTGTGTCAGTTTGTGTTTTTCCTGCACACACACACACACACACACACACACACACACACACACACACACACACACACACACACACACACACACACACACACACACGCCAGGTACACACAAGTACATTGACACCCCTGCCCGGCCTCTTCAGTCGGTGAAATGCACAAACATCCACACACTAACATCTCTCTCTCTCTCTCTCTCTCTCTCCTCTCTCTCTCTCTCTCTCTCTCTCTCACAACACACACACACACACACACACACACACACACACACACACACACACACACACACACACGCCAGGTTCACACAAGTACATTGACACCCCTGCCCGGCCTCTTCAGTCGGTGAAATGCACAAACATCCACACACTAACATCACTCTCTCTCTCTCTCTCTCTCTCTCTCTCTCTCTCTCTCTCTCTCTCTCTCTCTCACACACACACACACACACACACACAAACAACAACAAAACCCATACACCGCCGCAAATACACACACACACACACACACGCACGCGCGCACACACATGCACGCACGCACACACACACACAAACACACTGATAGTCATACACACACACACACGCACGCACGCACACACACACACACTGACAGTCACGGTCACACACACACACACACACATGCACGCACGCACACACACGCACACACACACACACACACACACACACACACACACACACACACACACACACACACACACTCAAATACTCTCAGTCGGCCGGCCCGGCGATAACCAGCTCGTACACGTACTTCGGTATCCGCTGCACCATCGTGGTCCTCACAGTAGCACGAGCCGTTTTTACGAGCGCTCGTGCGAGAGAAGATAAGTGTGGCAGGTTCCTGGCACGCGCCCTATCTGCGGCGCACGCTCCACAGAATCGCACACCAAGAACCGTGGGAAAATGACCTAACGGCCTACCCCCAATCTGGGATGCCGAACATACAAGTGAATACTGGAGGAGGGAGGATGGGAGGGACCTGGGCGAAATGTCAGCGGCGTATGGTGCGATTTTTTTATTTGATTTTTTGTTGTTGTTGTTGTTGTTGTTGCTTTCTTTCTTTTTACTGTTACATTATCTAAAACCTGAGAGAGAGAGAGAGAGAGAGAGAGAGAGAGAGAGAGAGAGAGAGGGGGGGGGGGGGGTGAAGGTAAAGAATAAGAGCGGTACAGCGAGGTGGTTGCCATGATTGTATCGCTTCGCGTAATATCTGTGTCTCAGTGCATGTAGGCCGCCACAGTCTGCTAAAGTAAACAGTAAACTTTTGTTGCGACAAAAATGATACTTGTGGCAGCTCCCGCCGATGATCATATAGGTCTGCCTGTGTCAGTGTTCGTCAGTCTGTCTCAGTGTTACAGGCTAACAGTGTAGGTCTGCCTGTGTCAGTGTTCGTCAGTCTGTCTCGGTGTTACAGGCTAACAGTGTAGGTCTGCCTGTGTCAGTGTTCGTCAGTCTGTCTCGGTGTTACAGGCTAACAATGTAGGTCTGCCTGTGTCAGTGTTCGTCAGTCTGTCTCGGTGTTACAGGCTAACAATGTAGGTCTGCCTGTGTCAGTGTTCGTCAGTCTGTCTCAGTGTTACAGGCTAACAATGTAGGTCTGCCTGTGTCAGTGTTCGTCAGTCTGTCTCGGTGTTACAGGCTAACAATGTAGGTCTGCCTGTGTCAGTGTTCGTCAGTCTGTCTCGGTGTTACAGGCTAACAATGTAGGTCTGCCTGTGTCAGTGTTCGTCAGTCTGTCTCGGTGTTACAGGCTAACAATGTAGGTCTGCCTGTGTCAGTGTTCGTCAGTCTGTCTCGGTGTTACAGGCTAACAATGTAGGTCTGCCTGTGTCAGTGTTCGTCAGTCTGTCTCGGTGTTACAGGCTAACAATGTAGGTCTGCCTGTGTCAGTGTTCGTCAGTCTGTCTCGGTGTTACAGGCTAACAATGTAGGTCTGCCTGTGTCAGTGTTCGTCAGTCTGTCTCGGTGTTACAGGCTAACAATGTAGGTCTGCCTGTGTCAGTGTTCGTCAGTCTGTCTCGGTGTTACAGGCTAACAATGTAGGTCTGCCTGTGTCAGTGTTCGTCAGTCTGTCTCGGTGTTACAGGCTAACAATGTAGGTCTGCCTGTGTCAGTGTTCGTCAGTCTGTCTCGGTGTTACAGGCTAACAATGTAGGTCTGCCTGTGTCAGTGTTCGTCAGTCTGTCTCGGTGTTACAGGCTAACAATGTAGGTCTGCCTGTGTCAGTGTTCGTCAGTCTGTCTCGGTGTTACAGGCTAACAATGTAGGTCTGCCTGTGTCAGTGTTCGTCAGTCTGTCTCGGTGTTACAGGCTAACAATGTAGGTCTGCCTGTGTCAGTGTTCGTCAGTCTGTCTCGGTGTTACAGGCTAACAATGTAGGTCTGCCTGTGTCAGTGTTCGTCAGTCTGTCTCGGTGTTACAGGCTAACAATGTAGGTCTGCCTGTGTCAGTGTTCGTCAGTCTGTCTCGGTGTTACAGGCTAACAATGTAGGTCTGCCTGTGTCAGTGTTCGTCAGTCTGTCTCGGTGTTACAGGCTAACAATGTAGGTCTGCCTTGTGTCAGTGTTAGTCAGTCTGTCTCAGTGTTACAGGCTAACAGTGCAGGCCTGCTTGTGTCAGTGTTCGTCAGTCTGTCTCAGTGTAGGCCTGCCTGTCACTGTTCGTCAGTCTGTCTCAATGTTACAGGCTAACAGTGTAGCGGGCCTGCCTGTGTCAGTGTTTTTTCAGTCTGTCTCAGTGTTACAGGCTAACAGTGTAGGCCTGCCTGTGTCAGTGTTCGTCAGTCTGTCTCAGTGTTACAGGCTAACAGTGTAGCGGGACTGCCTGTGTCAGTGTTCGTCAGTCTGTCTCAGTGTTACAGGCTAACAGTGTAGGTCTGCCTGTGTCAGTGTTCGTCAGTCTGTCTCAGTGTTACAGGCTAACAGTGTAGGCCTGCCTGTGTCAGTGTTTGTCAGTCTGTCTCAGTGTTACAGGCTAACAGTGTAGCGGGCCTGTCTGTGACAGTGTTCGTCAGTCTGTCTCAGTGTTACAGGCTAACAGTGTAGGCCTGCCTGTGTCAGTGTTCGTCAGTCTGTGTTACCGGCTAACAGTGTAGGCCTGCCTGTGTCGGTATCTTCCGATTCAGTTTTTCTCTTGGAACTTTTATCAGTAATAATCAGTGTCAGTAGAATTCAGTTCGTTTGGGAGGCCTTTTACTATGGATTCGGTATGGCGTGTGTGTGTGTGTAAAATGATAGTTGAATTTGCAAGTGACGCGCTGTGTTCTGTTGGCTGAACAGCTATGCGCCTCCGAGAAAAAGCAGGAAGGGAGAGAACCCACTTTTCGAGGCCTGCTTTTCTTGGTTACGTCCCTTACGTCTGCAAATGTACAGCTGGTCTAGCTTTCATTCTGCCCATTCGGAAGGTATTCACCCCCCCTCCCTCCACCCACTCCCCAACCGCTTTTATGCGTTCAGGCAGCTGGATTGTATGTTCAAACAATACAACTGTGCCTCAAAGATGTGAAGCAGTGTGAAAGGTTTTGACCATAACAAAACAGTGTGCAATGCTGTCAAAATATCTACAGCCTCCTTCACTAACATTTAACACCTATGTCACACACACACACACACACACACGCGCACGTGTGCGCGTGCACACACACACACACACACACCTAAGCATGCACACACACACACACATTTTTCTTTTTGGAAGTTTATTTTGTCCTCAACATTTTTATTACAATGTTTTTTTCTCATTTTTCGATTTTTTTGGTTCATTTGCAAGTTTTTCTCTTTTTTTCAAACTTTATCTCTTAATGTCTTGCAATTTTTTTTCTTCTTTATTCTTCTCATTCCTATGAAATGGCATAACTGAGAAAAATCATATTTGCAAATGTCTTATTGCACTGAGCAGAGCCATGGCAAAATATATATATGTATATGTACAGATTTGTCCTTAAATATACATGTATGTATTCCTGTCATCACTAGCATACACATCACCTCACAAAAAAAAAAAAAAAAAAAAAAAGTCCAGTCAGCTAATGTCATCCAAATCAGTTGAGCCTCACTCACATAGGTGCACAAATCAAACTTCACTTTAAGAGCACACCTGTGTTTCAGTACAATCGCACCAATCGTTCTGACAAAAATCATATTCTCCACACCCACCAGTCGACAAGTTCCGTGCTGACAAATTCACAGTAAAGGTACCAACACATTCTCGTTTCCTGTGCTGACAAATTCACAGTCAAGATAATGAATTCACAGAAACCACACTTGGCAAGCACACACACTCTTGCAATCAAATCCAATGAACATTTGAAGACAGATTTGCACTGACAAGTACACAGGGGGGCAACCAAATCGCAACAAATTGAAGAAAACAAATATATACACCACTGGGATTTCAGTCCACCCCAGAACTAAAGGAACCGGTGATAATTTTCAAAAAAAAGAAAAGAAAAAAAGCTTATCATGTTATACACCACTGTGTAATATGTCACTGTACAATCGTCTGTGATGCTGCGCAACAGGTTAACTCAGTCCAGTTCCACTCCAGGTGGAACAACAAAACTAATATGTACATACTACACATACATACATATATATATATATACATACTACCCAGTGACCAGGCTTAGTCTATCTAATGCACTCTACCCATCAAATCACGCAAATCTCCCCACACGTTGCTTTGTACAAAATTCTAAACCTGTAGGATGTAGTCTCAGGAAATCTGCCATCTCCAGGATAGTTCAAGACCAGAGAGAAGGAAAGAATGGCCTGGAAAACGAATGAAAGAAAATGAAACAGGAAGGAGACAAAACAAAATTCACCCTTGATTGTCCCTTGTGCAAAAGTGTGTCTGCCTTGCTGAGAAAAGCCTGCAGGCCCAGCGCAACAGCACGGCCCAACTCCCAACCTGCTTCAGGCGCCAGGCAGCGGTTGTCCCTTTGCAGGACGCTCTCTCCCTGCCTCCCTGTGGTTAAGCCAGAAGCCACAGTGCAGCACTACCAATCTCTGATCCTGGCGCAGGAGCACACAAGTGTTTATTTCCAGTAGAGCATGGAGGAAAGTAAGGTGGGGGTTGGGGGTGGGGTGATTGGGGGGGCATCTTCATCAAACTTGCATGGCCTGCCGCTCCCTCCCCTATTCATTGGTGCGTTCGGGGTGCCAGGCCCGCGGCGCCACAGGCCTTCTACTGCTGCCAAGAGACAGCAGCCAGAGTGGGAACGAAAGAAAGAGCCGAACCACGGTGCACCCGTCGACAACAAAACTGGGCGACTTGAGCTCTTTGGCTACTCACGCTCTTCTTGCCTTGCTTGCTCTCCTTTGAACTGCTCCAAGAATGTTTAACACTGGCCTTCTCCTGCCAAAAGACTGTGGCTGGAGTGGGTGCAGTGCCCATGAACAACGAAGCTGGGCGACTCTAGCTCTTCAGCTACACGCTCTTGCCTTGCTTGCTCTCCCCTAAACTGATCCCAGAATATTTAACTAGACTTTTCTTCAGGCATCTGCGTGCCGAAACCCAACACAGTTTGGTGGACTTCCAGCCCCTCTGGATGCATTCCTGTAAGCTAAGTACTTCTGTCAGTCCTTTCTTTTCTGACAGACTGTTTGTTGTTGCTATGTTGTCATTTCTTTTAGAGGGCAGGAGGCAGGTCCTTCAAAAGGCAATGTGGACATTCTGGACAAATTGATGACGTTCAGTTTCATCATACTCCTTCATGACGGACAACTATGACTCCTTGTCACCCTCCCCCCCCCCCCCCCACAACAAAGTTTCACTACTACTGTACCAACACTAAAGTAGCATTCAAAATATTTTCAGCTAAAAATAAAGTGTTACTGTTAGTCCTTTTCCATTCCAGGTTCACAGCAGTGGGAGAAAGGAGGGGATGGGGGGGGGGGATTTATGTCTTACACATCTGTAGTTTCTGCAATTACACTGTGTACATCTGGTTCTGAGGCACAACTCTTATCCTGAAGTACCACTGGTGGGGTTTGAAACAGTGTGTTGTTATGCTAAAGTCAAACATTCACCATCAATCACACGTTTCTATCTGCACATGTTCTTCTGCAGCAAACAAAATGAATCTTCTTTTTCTCTCCTAAGGGGAAAAAAATTCTACACTGTAAATAAAAATCTTATCATAACCAATTTGGTTAAAATAAAATCAACTCCTCCCCCCCCCCCCCCCCCCCAAAAAAAAACACATCAGCGTCATCAGAATTCAGCACAAAATGCAGCTTCTAATTAAAATTGGGAGGTCAAAAAACATAAAAAGCAACACATGCATACATTTAATCTGAGCAGGAAACCATCCAGTTTTTCAGAACAGAAAAGCTAAACAAAAATGCAATACTGAGACATCGCTATCTCTGGTCTAAACATATATGTATTATATATATATATGTGTGTGTACATGTGCTTACAAACAAAGCTCACTGGGAATACTTACGCCCTGAACACAGACATGCGTGAACAAAATGGTTCGGTCTTAAATGTGGTGCAACAGAAGGACCCACATCGGCAAATCTGAAACCTCAACAAATAAATATGTACACTTTACCTGACACCACCCCTCCTCCCCCCCACTCTTCCGCACCTGGACAGCATGAAAATATCACTGAAGATTTAAAATGAGATTACCCCACCACTACTGCTCTCATGAAACACAAGACTCCTCTCAAAAACACAGGTGTGCGTGCACTTGAACACTCTTGCATGTAAACATACGTACATGTACATGTAAAATGAAAATAACAGGGTAATACAGTCATATGTATATAATGTACAAGTATATAATATAGGCATATATACCCTTTAAAAAAAACACAGGACGGCAATGCGAACTGCCACAGGTCAGGTGCAAAGTGGGTCACAAAATGAGTTTTACTTGTCGTTAAGGTGGCGTGTTGTCTGGTGTGTCCACAAATTAACCAGGAAATAATCTTTCAACCTTCCACTCCTCCCCACCCTCCCACCCACACCCTCAAAAAACAAAAACAAAAAAACCATCACATCAGCTTTGATTTCTACATCTTCCTCATCTCCACAGCAAATTATTGATCTTTCGCCTAGTGCTGATCCTAGTGCTGATAGCATTACTACCAACATTGCTAGTAATTTACATGCCTTTGATATTTCTGATCTATGAGTATGACAGATCAACAACAACAAAATTCAAATTGGGGGAAAACATGTCAAGAAATTATACATAATTATGTATCAGTGTATCTATATAATATCCCGTGGAAACAAATCAACATCAACACACAAAGCTCATACATGCATGAAAAGACAAGACAGAACCCTTCCAACACTTCTGGCGGCAGCTTTGACCCTAACTTCATCTCCACGTGGAAAAAGCCAAGCTAGTTAAGTGTCTCGTCTTTCAGACAAGAGACTCAGGTCACATGTTTTGCAGGTGTTCCAACATCATAGCTCTCATGGCAGCAGGAAATCCGTCGCCCTGACCTGATGAAATTCCGCAAAACAGTCACAAGTCCACTCCCAGTGGCAGAAGCTTAGCGGAAGGCTTTTAACCCCAGGGAAAGCGACATCAGATTTTTTGAGCAAACACTTTCTCAAAAGACGCAAAGTAAACGCGTACACACATGCACTCCCAACCCACAAAAACAGCGACAGCTACAGCACAATACTGTGGCTACACACATCAATGACCTTTTCCCTCTTTTTTCTTCTTCTCTTCTTTCTTTACTGTACAGGTGTGTCAATGACAACAGAGAATGAGATCAACGCTTTCAGCATTTTGAACAACACATTCTGCATGGCTGGCCCTCATTATGGTAAGACAGGCAAAAAGCTTAACTGGGAAATCTGGTTCACTGACGTAGGTGACCAAAATGAACATGGTCTCATCTGGTTACAGTACAGGTCCACAAGTAAACTTGTGCACATTCCAGAAATTAAAACGCCTCTCCCTCCCAGCTTCAGACATGTATGCCAATCCCTCTAAGCTGGTGTTGGGTCACACGAGGCACAAATTCTACTTTTCACTGTGGTGAGACTCTCTGGCAAAAAGCGTCACTAGGAACAACGCTTCATCAATGTTGGTGACCAAACCGAATATAATTTATGGTCACACCTGATTTCTGCATTACAGGTTGCACATTAAGACAGCAAGAGAAACTAAAATCCCTCTCCCTCCCAACTTCACACAACTCCCAAAGCAAAACTTCTGCACACCGAAATTCCCCCCTTCCTCTCCCCCAAATTCTGGACAGCCTATATCCCCCCCCCCCCCCATTTATACGTATGCAGCTTTTCCTGCAAACATCAGAACTGATCTAATCGATCAGTACTAATAAAAAGACGAACATTTCTATCACTGTCAAAATCTAACAAATATTTTTTCTTTTCTTTCATTACCATCATTATTAAAAGAAAGATGGATTAAAAACAAATGTTTGTGGATATTTTTTGATGCAAAGCATCGCCAAAAAATTGAGTGCATTTAATTCAACTTTTTTTCTCTTTTCCATAGGTCTCCTTTGTAATGTTTTTCTCTTTTTAGTTGTTTTTGGTTTTTTGCTTATTGTTGTTTTTTTGTTTATTTTTTAGTTTTGTCTCTTTTTTCTTCTCTTTTTTCTTTTTGGCTTTATTTTCTCCTTTAATTAATTCAGTCATTTGTACAACTGTTTCAGCATTTTGTTGTTGTTTTGTTTGGGGCTGAAGTCTCACTGCTCCAGAATAGCTTCGTTTTACATTATCCTTCTCATTCACTCCACACAAAAGTTAAACCCCTTTTTTCTCACTTCTATTTTGTTTCCAAGAACTTTCAGATCATCTGAAGACGATACAAACCAGAACACTAAGTTAAACTCCTTTTTTCTCTCATTTCAGTTTTGTTTCCAAGAACTTTCTGACCTTTGAAGATGAGATGAACCAGAACACAGCCAATTGGCTATCAAAAGAAATGTAGCCCATAAAGAATTTTCCTAGAATAAAAGCCATCTTCTAATTCCGTAAAGTAAATTTGATTCAAGCACATATTCCATTAAAAAAAATAAAAGGCGTGGACTAAAAACACCAATGACCTGGCACCATTATGAAACTATGTACACGGTATGAAAGGGGAAAAGCACGGGGTGGGGGTGCCGGGGCTGGGGGAGAGGGGAGGGGAAGGAGGGTAGGGGGAGGTGAGGGGGTGGGGGGGTGTGGGGAGTGGGGGCTGCAAGTTGCATGTCATCAAACACTAGCAAACGTATTATCACAAATGACCACTTGATTTTCCAACATGGACATGGCCAGGAGACTGCGACGGTCAAAAATGTACGTCCCTTTCACACTCTGCAAAGTCAGGGTGCTTAAGTACTGGTGCGTTTGCTAACAGATCGCAGTGGTCTTCATGGTCAAAGAGCACATCGAGGAGACACATGGTTAACGCCCTAGAACCTGGCATTTTGAGCTTTTGCGGAAGAGTGAAAGCCTGCTAGGACCCTGGCAAGTGAAATCAGAAAGACCTCTCCCCCCAGAATGGGGTCATGGCAACAGGATCTCACCCTCATCATCGTTCAGACACGTCAGTGCCAGATGCAGAGAAGGAGGCAGATGTCGACTGACACCACTCACCTACTCAAGCAAATTTACACTCTAAATTTTGTACCATCCTTCACTTTTGAAGTCAATGATATGGCAAGGAAACTAAAAAGAAAGACAGAAGAAAAAAGGCAATAAGAAGAGACGGGTTAAAAAAAAAAGAATCTTGGAAATTGGAAGAAAAAAAGAGAGAAATGTGCATGTCAGCAGTCCAACGCACTGAGTCGACTAGTGTGCGTCGAGTGGATAAGGGGACAGGGCTAGCGGCTCGCACATGAAATGCATCAGCAATGGTACATAATAACAAATCTTGATAACAGTTTCTCTTCCGTGGGTTGACACTCATGATTAGACAAGTTTTTCTCTTCAAGACGTCGGAGGCAGCTACAACCCGAGCAGCACACACCACTGTACAGAAAAAAAAAGTGACAGCAATGATGATGATGACGACGATGACTGGAGTGATGTGATCGACAACGGGTCAGGCCCCGGGTCACCGTCATCACCTGGCGACGCCATTGTTCTGTGAGCTGTCCCTGCGATGGTTGCCATGGCTGGCACCGCCATTGACGGTGTTGTGTCCCGCATTGCTCCCCCCACCGTTGTTGTTGTGATTATTACGTTTTTTCTTGCCCGTGGCACGAAACACTTTGGGTCCCGAGCGCCCAGGCTGGGGGTGGGTGTGAAACGATTTGGGGTTGGGCCCGCCCCCGCCCCCACCCCCGCCGGCGCTGTAAGAACTGGAATGTCGAACCTCCCGCGACGCCCCATAGTGATCCACCGGGGAAGCGACGGCGGAGAAGGCCTGCATGTTGTGATGGGAGTAGCTGGCAGCGGGGGCCCCGTAGGAGGAGGAGGGGCGGGAGGAGCTGTGGCCGCTGTAGCTGTAGGAGCGGTTGGAGCCCACGCTGGAGCTGCTGGGGTCTCGGGATCGGGCCGGGCTGCTCCCGGGCCCCAGCGGGAACTTGTGGTGGTCCCGGCCGCGGATGATGCGACCCTGCGTTGTGGCCCCACCGGCAGTGGCGCTGGCGGTGGTGGGGTTGGTGGAGGAGGGTGGGGAGGTGGGTGAGGGTTTGTGGGTGGCGGGCGGGTGGCTGTGGGTGTGCGGGTGGGATTGCTGCTGCACGCTGTTGACCGCTGCCATGCTCTCCGAGTCCTGCACGCACAGGAAAAGGACACGTCAGCAAGCGTCAGAAGGCTCTGTGGTGAACCCAGAGCGGCCTAGTTCATGCAAGCCACCTTTTTTCAGTCGGTCAAATCTGACTCTGCAGTCACACAATTTGAACTCTGTTGACATAACATAACTTCACAGCCACAATATAACTTCATAACACCCTCCCCCCAATCAAAGTTATGCAGACAATATGTCACGCTCTCAGGATGATATCCAAAACTACCTAACACAGATAGATACACATATTTCATGGTTGGTTCATCACCCTATGATGCCGTATGGCATACCTTTCTCCTCACTCACAAAAGTGGCAGAACTCCTACAGCAAACAGAACAGACAAGGGAACCGACCATATACCTAAAACAGGTTCAAGATTTGGGGGGGGGAGGGGGGGGGCCAAATAACACCACACCACATCACATTACACCAGTTCATCAAAACATGGGGCTGGCATTCACTGAGGAGTCTACCTGCAGTGTCAATCCCTGTAATGCTGTGCCCATGGCTTCAGAGTTGAAACAGGTCAACAGCTGAACATGAACAAGCTGGGACCAAATCACCAAACCATCCCACTCACTGACACAACAAAAACCAATCATTACAAACAAACAAACCAAAGAATACACCAACAAAAACGGCGCTGACTCAAAGCTGGATCGAGCCAACACTGCCGACTCACCGAGTCACTGGCGACGCTGGAGGAAGAGGACACGTTGGATTCAGAGGACTTGTACCCGGAGCTGTTGCCGCCAGAATCAGAGTTCTCGCTGTCGGCGGCTGGCACCCCTTCCTCAGCCATGGCCACCTCCTCATCTCGGCCCCGGGAAGGGGCCAGGGACTCCAGGTTGCTCACTCGGCTGCTGGCGCCACTGCTCGGGGGTTTCTTGGAGGAGGGGGAGAGAGGGGGGTGAGGGTGGCCGGGGGTGGGGGGTGAAGTCAGGGGTCTGCCGTTTGTCAGGCTGTTGCTGTTGTTGGCGTCGCTGTTGATCCGGACATATGGGGGGAAATTAATAAGGTTACTGCACTCGAAGAAAGAGAGAGAGAAAGAGACAGACAGACAGACACAGGCAGAGAGACAGAGACAAAGAGAAAGTGAGAGAGAAATATACAACTTTTATTACTTCTGGGCAGTGCCCAGCGCACCTCAACGGATTTCTGATTATGGCACACCTCAACAGCGTGACAAAAACTTTTATCCATCCTCAAACATTCCTTTTCAAAAACAACTTCATGTGATCACTGTGCTGACAGTTCACTTCATGCCTTGTTCACAATAAACTAGACAGGGAATCCTCTGCTACCATGTACACCTCGTCACCATGACTGAGATTCCCACTCCAGCTCCCACTTCCCACCCCCACCAACCACCCCCCTTCTTCATTTCAATACTCTGAGCATCTTCTTTGAAGATCAGAAAGACCTCTCTGAACATGAACCCACTGCCTTCCCCACGCGCTGAATAAAAAACAGGGACACAACCCTCACCTGCGGAGAAGAGTGTGGGGACGCACACATGCTGCTCCTCAGAGCTGGAAGAGTCCAGTTTGGACTGAGAGACAAGAACAGCAATAGAGAGAGAGAAAAACGTGGAATTACAGAGACAAAAAAGAAAAAGGAAAAAAAATGGAATTACAGCAACCCACACCACGCTGCCCAACTACAGCCACTCCCCAGCCAGGCAGTCAGCTGACCGGTCAGCCTGTCTGTTTCCGCCCCTCCGCATGCGAGCGAAGGTGAGCAACTTACCGCACGTGTTCAGAGTCGGCGGCGGGGCTACCGGTAGCAGGAACTGGGCCACAGGAGGTGGAGGAGGCAATGGCTGCGTAGGACGAGCGGGCCGGAGACGCCGTGAGCACAGCGTAGTTCTCCTTCACCCACTTGCGGTAGGACACCACCTCTTCCGTCACGCGCACAATCCGCCCAAGGATGCTGTCAAAGTAGGCCAGCAAAAAAAGGTCAGGCCCACACCAACGACCAAGGCAAAGTTCACAGTATGTACCCCTCCATGTCTGTGAAACATCCTGCTCAGGGAATAATGGAAGTCTATGGGTGTAAAATGGATGAGACAGAAGGAAGTTATGGGTGTTACTGTTGCAGTCAGAAATTGGGGGGGGGGGGGGGGGGGTGGGGGGGGGCATATTTCCCCCAGGAAAGTTGTGCTGTCTGTGAAACATCTTGCTCAGGGAATAATGGAAGTCTATGGGAATAAATGGATGAGACAGAAGGGAGTTATGGCTGTTATTGTTGCAGTCAGAACTGAAAGGGGGGAGGGGGGCCGAGCATATTTCCCTCAGGAAAGTTGTTCTATTTTGTTCCCTTCCAGCACATTGTTTCTGTGCAAAGAAGCACAACCACAACCAGATGCAATGGCGTCTCTATCCATCTCTCATTTCACTCTAGTATTCATCTACATTTTGAATTTGAAGCAGTGCAATTCACCACACAGAGACAACAGTTGTATTCTGAATGACAAGTCCTTTGCAAAAAATATACAACAATGTGCAATAAGAATGCCGCCAATTAGCAGAAAGGGATGAGAACACACACCAAATCATTTTCACTTCCTCATCTTTTGGGGGGGGGGGGGGGGGGGGGGGGTTTTACATCATATACTACAACAAAATCAGTGTTTGTTGTGGTGTCCTACTCCTACGATTGCACTAAGCACAGTAAGCATAACAATGAAAGAGGTGTTCAAATGAGAAGCACTACAGTGAGAGTCTGAAGGACTCGAATCAGAAGAACAAAACTCAAATGCCTCATTACCTGCGATGGTGCATGAGCAAGTGAGCATTCTGAGGCAGCAGTGCTTGGCTGAGCACAAGGTAGGCGTATTCAAAGGCCTGCTTTACGTAAATCGCTCCATAGGAACTCCGTCCAATGTCGTTACCTGGGGAAAAGAACATGCGGAGCAGGTCAACAGATTATCACATTATGTACCCCAAGGGCACAGTATCTAAACTTGTTCCAGCAAGTCAATCCAAGGGCACAGTATCTAAACTTCCACCCACAGCAAGGAGTGACACACACTGCTGTGCCAGCAAGTCATTCCAAGGGCACAGTATCTAAACTTCTACCCACAGCAAGAAGTGACACACACTGTTGTGCCAGCAAGTCATTCCAAGGGCACAGTATCTAAACTTCTACCCACAGCAAGAAGTGACACACACTGTTGTGCCAGCAAGTCATTCCAAGGGCACAGTATCTAAACTTCTACCCACAGCAAGAAGTGACAAACACTGTTGTGCCAGCAAGTCATTCCAAGGGCACAGTATCTAAACTTTCACCCACAGCAATGAGTGACAAACACTGCTGTGCCAGCAAGTCATTCCAAGGGCACAGTATCTAAACTCCACCCATAGCAATGAGTGACAAACACTGCTGTGCCAGCAAGTCATTCTAGCACAACACAGTGAACAGTCATCTGTACCGTCAAAACAGCATGTAGACCTAGCGCAGAGTGCAAACTGAACTTTTTTTTCGCTTTAAATTTATTTATTTTTTACGTGCATATGCTCCTGCATTTTTATTGCAAATCATTTACATGTGTGTGTGTGTGTGTGTGTGTGTGTGTGTGTGGGCTTTATATTTTACCTTAGCAGAAGGAACTATCTTTTTTTAGCAGGACATTCGCAACTCTATAGCAAAATTCCATCAACTGGCTGAAAATCCCCAAGCCTACCAAATATGCAATCAAATGCTCATCTGAGGCAGTATGCAATCAATTATTATGAGCTTATGATTATTATACCAAATCATCTGAGCTACAGTCATGCCCATAAAGTTGCACACTCACGAGTATGCAAATATTTGAGCCAGTCATGAAATGTCATGGTCAGCTGGGCACTAAAGAACATTTCCATTCCATGAAAAATATTTGAGCCAGTCATGAAATGTCATGGTCAGCTGGGCACTAAAGAACATTTCCATTCCATGAAAAATATTTGAGCCAGTCATGAAATGTCATGGTCAGCTGGGCACTAAAGAACATTTCCATTCCATGAAAAATATTTGAGCCAGTCATGAAATGTCATGGTCAGCTGGGCACTAAAGAACATTTCCATTCCATGAAAAATATTTGACCCAGTCATGAAATGTCATGGTCAG
Source organism: Alviniconcha marisindica (assembly GCA_018857735.1). Lineage (NCBI taxonomy): Eukaryota > Metazoa > Mollusca > Gastropoda > Provannidae > Alviniconcha > Alviniconcha marisindica. Next base: position 68,463 of record JABMCL010001278.1, on the reverse strand, counting down.
CTGGGCACTAAAAACCAATTTCCATTCCATGAAAAATATTTGACCCAGTCATGAAATGTCATGGTCAGCTGGGCACTAAAAACCAATTTCCATTCCATGAAGTATGCATAATGCAAGCACAGTCAGTCATGGGATGTACTGTCACTCACCCACATGCACATACACTCTGGAAAAAGAAGCCAGATTGTCTGGTCCGATGTAAAAAGCTGGTGGGACAGCCAAAACTCAATGTTTGTTTGTTTGTGTGTGTGTGTTTTTTTTCATTCTTGTTTTTACTGTTGTGCAACCCCTACCATTGACATAATCTACAATATGATGAAGGATGCCACTTTACGGAGAAAAAAATGAATGATCCATTTATACCACAACTACACAAAGATGTTCAGACAGCCATTTTCTTACCTGCATTCAGCGGGTCTTCAATGCACATCAATGCAGGCCTGTGCCCATTGTCCATTTCCTTGACAATGTCGTCCTTTGGAATGTAGGCGCCCCCATTCTTGATGCGAATGCCTGTGCGCATGTAGTTGAAGGTGCGACCGTACAGCTCAAAGAACTCAATCAGTAACACACCCAGGTTGGCGTTCAACTCCGCCGCGTCCTTACGAGGATGCAACTGTCAAAGAAACATGCAGAGTTATGACTGAAGTGTTAAGTGATTAGTCTACAGTTATACCCCTATCACAGTCCTCCACTCCCCCCCCCCTTTTTTTTTAGGGGGGGAGGGGGGGGGCAGGCATTATTGTTTACTAAGGAATTGGCACTGCAAATGTAAGAACTGGTACCGTAAAACCAATCACACACATCGCTAGTCATCTAGTACAAAGTCTATTATCTTGTAACCATTGTATCATCATTAACAGACAGGATTCGTTGTTATTCCACTCTTAAATTTAAATAATTCTGCAACATTTATGCAAAGCTGACCATCCAGTCAATATCGGTCATGCCAGTCTGTCCAGAATGAGACGTAAATAAAATGAAATGAAGCACACCCCCTGCAGTTTTATCTTACAGCACCCTTGTATCCCTGAAGCAAGGTCCAGGCATCAATATTTCATATGCATCAGCCAGAGAAAAACCTTACTGTGACATTGCCAGAGAGAAAACAATCCAACACTGAAGTTTTTGGCAACTCCCTGAACAGGACCCTTGAGGAATTATCTCCCTTGAGCCCTGTCAAAAACAGTACCGGGAAAGATCTTGCCCATATAATACTGAACAATGCTACAACAAAGTCTGAACTTGTTCGGACCAGAACTTACCGAGATAAAATACAACTTTCAACGCCCACAATCTGGTGCTGCTGTCACCGCAAAATACAGTGAGAGTCACGGAGAGTGGTACAAACGAGTAAAGCTCAAAAAGCGTACTATCCTGCAAGGTTTTGACATGTACTACGCTTACAGCAACACACACAACAACAAAAAATCACAGCGTTAAAATGTTTTCCCCACAGCTGGCTTCTGAATGGATGGCTTGACACTGATTTTTTTCTCTTTTTTTTTTACCTGCATGTCAAAACAAAACAGACTGGCCTCTGGACAGACAGCCTGACACTGATTTTCGTCATCATGCATGTCAAAACAAAACAGATTTGAGGCCCCTGTCAACCCAAGCGGCTCCTCGAGGCGGAAGGCCAGCTTGCGAAGACAAACCCCATGCCTGCTGCTGACCTGCAGAAAGCTGATGGCAAGGAGAGTGAGGCTGTAGGAGCTGATGCCGCCCGTGAACACCTCATTCATGTCCCGCTGCAGCAGGAACTGCTTCAGAACCAGCACCAGGTACTTCAACGTCGGGTACTCCTGCAGGAATTTCTGCACACGCATAAGAACAGCTTCCGTCAACACTCACCCCTCAAAAAAATTCCAAGAACACATTTTCATTACAGTGTCAAAATGCTTAATGATTTTGGAAAAAAATATTTAAATGCAGAAATGTCTGTGTACACTACACCACAGCTGCAGTCAGTGCGAGTAACAGCGGTGTCAACGCATTGGTCAACAAATTCCAAAAATACCAGACGCCTTGCTGAAGAAAACAAAACCTGCTGACTGTCTGCACAAAACACAGCTTCTGGCAAAGCACTGATCAACAAATTCCCAAAACACAGAATGCTTTACTGAACATAAAATCTGGGTCTGGACTTCTATGTTGTCCATGTTGCACTGCACTCCGTCCACACCTCTGCTGTTCATGTGTCCACATCAGTATGCACACATGTTGTGTGAGCAATGTGATAATGTGACAGGGGTGGTGTGGGGTGGGGTGGGGTGGGGTGGTGTGTGTGTGTGTATGTGTGTGCGTGAGCATGTGCAATAGGATAATGATGAGCCAGAAGACCAATTTCTCTACACACAGAAATACTGAAGTTGTATGTCCAGACCACACAGCATGAACAGAAATATGGAGCTGTCCTCTTTCAGTAACTTTACACTTAATGCCCCGTCAGCCATGCCACTTTTATCAGGCTGAGGTATATCAGTCTAACAATAACAGTATACAACCCCAAACTATGCAATCCACAATCATTTTAATAGAAACCTTTTTTTTAAGACTCCCATTCTTCTGTACTCTGAACAATGAATGTAACTGGCAGAGCACAACTCTGGTGTATGTGTCTATGCAAGCACGTTCAAAAGAGAAGCAAGAGCTCTGCACATGCCAGAGACAACAGACCTTAATGAGCATGGCACTCTCCACGCCATTTGACTTGTTGTGGTCCATGTTAAAGCTGATGTCCACCTTCACTTCCGTCTCTGCGTCCGTCAGCTTCACGATAGGTACCTGCATCACAATTTCAAATGGTTTTTACCCATCTCTTTCTTTCAGTTTTTCCCAGTCTCCTTTTAATCGACATGAATATGCAATTTCAGATGTGTTTTTTCCCATCTCTTTCTTTCAGTTTTTACCAATCTCTTTCTTTCAATTGACATGAATATCACAGCCAGCAACAAAACAGCAGTTGTCACAAAGTGACTTGCAACAGTCATTATGAACAAAAGTGCTTGCTATTTAGTACAAGCCTATGACTGAACCACCTCCTAAGCTTTTACATAAAATTTGGCAAACCAGCAACAGAAGGTGGCACTCACTGAAGCTTTGTCGAGCACTTTGATCTGGTCGAGATCAACAATCTTCTTCTCCACCAGAGCATTATACAGCGTCCTCAGGGGTAAGTTCTTCCACTGTCCAAACACCACCAGGTCTATGTCACTGGAAAAAGAAGAAGAGGAAAATCACGTGAAGCATCAAAAAGGGTCTCTAGCACTGGTCACACAATGTACAAGAAACCTGGCTTTAAAAAAATAACACCAACCCTGATCATGTACTGATTACAGTATATGGAACTGAATAAATGTTTAAAAAATTTTTTAATTATAATTTACAATTTCTCTTCTGTCTTTGACCATTTGACACTAACATCACTTTTCACATTTCAAAGCTGACCAACTCCCATTACATTACAAAGCTAAGCCTCTAACTGGTGAGAGACAGAAACTCACAACAGTTCCAAGAATGCATTATCACTGTCCCACTAGATAACATCCTGAATTAGTCCCTGAATCACACTCTGTATATAATGCACTCAATTCTAATCATACCAAAATATGTAACTGGGCTAATTTGGGACGCTGCTGTCCTCTTTACACTACCCTGGATGTCTGTGGCTAAAAATTGCATACCTTGTAGGTAGGTACAGTCCAGTCTCAAAGCTGCCAAAGATCTTCACCTGTAAAAGCAAGAAAATGCACCATTTTTACACTGTGTGTATGTCACTGTGAATGATTGTGTGTGCCAGTATGTGAGTGTGTGTCAGTATGTGTGTGTCAGTCAGTGTGTGTGCCAGTGACACCCGGCAGCCAGTATGCTGCTCGTTCGCTGCAAGACCCACAAACACAAAGCAGAAACTGTGGAGTACAGCTCACGCAAACAGTCTAACACAGAATATTTTATACTACTCAAACAGGTTTTCTGGCCTTCCAAAACTACTGAAACTTGGTTCATAAAATGCTAGTAATAACATGAAATGTACAAAACTTTGGTGGGTCCAAAGCTGTGTTACCATACACAATGTGACACTGAAAGACACCTAAAAGTATAAATACGCAGTCCAAAAGACTGCCACATCCAAAACTAGTGATCAAACCATTTTAACTGACTACAGCATATCTATAACAAAAAACAAAACAAAAAATAACATGTTTACCATACAAAAGTATATATTATATATATAATATATATATCAAAGGAAAGATGTGCCTTTGCATTTTCTCCCATTCTGGAATTCAGTGCAGTACAGTAGAGTACTAAACTACTACATATATAATATCATTATGTGATTATGAAGGAATGAATATTGGACAAACAGGTGGAGGAGCAGGAACTTGATACTTGTGTTTTTTACGCCCAGTCAACCATGGCGGTTATGAACTTATATCTGGGCGAACAAACAGGTGGACATACCCACCTCAGTATGATGGGAACCAGCCAAGTCAACAAACAGGAAGACAGACTGTAGTGAAAATATGAAGTGATAACACATGTGGACAAACAGGTGGGTAGACTGTAGCAAACATGAATGCATCCAGACATAACAGATGGGCAGACTGTACCTAGTGAGCATGAAGGGATCCAGACACAACAAACAGATGGGCAAACTGCACACAGCGAGCATGAACTTGATGAAGGGATCCAAATATAACACATGGACAGACTGTACAGAGAGAGCAGGAAAGGATCCAGACATATTGATCAACAAACAGGCAGACAGACTGCAACTAGTGCACACATGAAGAGGAAACACACAGCCATAGACTCATATGGACAAACAGGTGTGGATAGACTATACTGTGTACAACACTACACGCATAACAAGCATGAAGACCATTGAAGGGACCCAGACATATTGATCAACAAACAGGTGTGTACAGACTATACCGTGTACACCACTACACGCATAACAAGCATGAAGGAATCCAGACATACTGATCAACAAACAGGCAGGCAGACTGCAACTAATGCAAGCATGAAGAGGGAACACACAGCCATAGACTTATATGGACAAACAGGTGTGGACAGACTATACTGTGTACAACACTACATGCATAACAAGCATGAAGACCATTGAAGGGACCCAGACATACTGATCAACAAACAGGTGTGTACAGACTATACCGTGTACACCACTACACGCATAACAAGCATGAAGGAATCCAGACATACTGATCAACAAACAGGCAGGCAGACTGCAACTAATGCAAGCATGAAGAGGGAACACACAGCCATAGACTTATATGGACAAACAGGTGTGGACAGACTATACTGTGTACAACACTACACGCATAACAAGCATGAAGACCATTGAAGGGACCCAGACATATTGATCAACAAACAGGTGTGTACAGACTATACCGTGTACACCACTACACGCATAACAAGCATGAAGGAGTCCAGACATACTGATCAACAAACAGGCAGGCAGACTGCAACTAGTGCAAGCATGAAGAGAGAACACACAGCCATAGACTTATATGGACAAACAGGTGTGGACAGACTATACTGTGTACAACACTACATGCATAACAAGCATGAAGACCATTGAAGGGACCGAGACATACTGATCAACAAACAGGTGTGTACAGACTATACCGTGTACACCACTACACGCATAACAAGCGCAACGGGATCCAGATATACTGATCAACAAACAGGTGGACAGACCGCAACTAGTGCAAGCATGAAGAGGGAACACACAGCCATAGACTCATATGGACAAACAGGTGTGGACAGACTATACTGTGTACATCACTACTTACATAACAAGCATGAAGGGATCCAGATATACTGATCAACAAACTGGCAGAGAGACTGCAACTAGTGCAAGCACAAAGAGAGAACACACAGTTGTAAAGACTCATAAGGACAAACAGGTGGACAGACTGTAGCAAGCATGGATGAAGGGAATCTGAACATATCAACAGACTATTGTGAGCATTGATGAAGGGGATGTGGACATATGAAGACATCTGGAATCTGGACCTGTCAAGACAGGTGGACAGACTGTAGTGAGCATGGATGAAGGGAATCTGGACATATCAACAAACAGGTGGACAGACTGTAGTGAGCATGGATGATGGGATGACAGGAATCTGGACCTGTCAAGGCAGGTGGACAGACTGTAGTGAGCATGGATGACGGGAATCTGGACAGATTAACAAACAGGTGGACAGACTGTAGTAAGCATGGATGATGGGAATCTGGACATATCAACAAACTGGTGGACAGACTGTAGTGAGCATGGATGATGGGAATCTGGACCAGTCAAGGCAGATGGACAGACTGTAGTGAGCATGGATGATGGGAATCTGGACCTGTCAAGGCAGGTGGACAGACTGTAGTGAGCATGGATGATGGGAATCTCGACATATCAACAAACAGGTGGACAGACTGACCTGTGCCTCGGGCCAGAGTTCTTGAATGACCCTTTCGATGCGGCTGACCACTTCATCTCTCATGCGCGCTTCCTCTGGCTGGGGGGACATGTAGTCAAAGAAATCCTTAATCTCATGGTGAAGCCTGCACACACAATCCAACCAACCATAAACTCAAAAAAGTAAAGAAATCCATAATCTCATGGTGAAGCCTGCAAACACAATCCAACCAACCATAAACTCAAAAAAATCCTTAATCTCATGGTGAAGCCTGCACACACAATCCAACCAACCATAAACTCAAAAAATCCTTAAATTAATCTCGTGGTGAAGCCTGCGCACACAATCCAACCAACCATAAAGTACAGAAATCCTTAATCTCATGGTGAAGCCTGCACACACAATCCAATCAACCATAAACTAACGTTAGCACTACCACAGGCTGCCTCATTGGTTTGGTGAATGATAAACAAGTCCACTTTCATCTTGTGGTGGTCAGAGTGCACACTGGCCAAGTGTAGAACAGACCTGTATGCAGTCTCTGTCCTGATACAGTGATAGTAATCCAAGTCTGTCTGATAGACTGATGTCTGAAAATCACCAGGCTTCAGAACCTCAGCTTCAGTGTACTGCACTGGAAAAGACTGACACCTCCCTGATACACAGGTCTGTGATGTCTGAAAAAAGACTGACCCCCCACCCCACCCCCATGACAGCTTCTACCCCCCCCCCCAAAAAAAAAAAAAAAAAAATTGGTTTTAAAGTGGAATCACAGAATCACTGCCTAATGTTAGCCCCTCTAATGTAATCATCACCCCCACCAAGCTATTGTCCTCAGTCTCAATTCTGAACAACTCAGCTTGTAAGGATGCAGCCCCATTTGCTGGTCCAATGTCAGTAACATTGTCATTACTGTGCCAAATGTGGACAATTATAGACCCTGAGGTGGATCTTCACCTCCCAGGTGACGCTGATCATCAGCTGGTTGTTATAGGGTTTCTCTGGATACTCTGGTTCCTCTGGAGACTGTTATCATAATTAAATGCATATATATAAGTAGCTTTCTACAACCCAGTAACCACTTCCCTTTTTCATGAATGTTAAACTTTTTCCACCAGCCCATTTTTCCCTAATGTCAGACTTGGAGACCCCAAAACTGGATTTTAAAATGGTATAACTGGGTTGGACCAGAGCTTCTGAACTGTCCTTTTAAAAGTTTTGTCTGCTTTTCTTCTGGAACTTAGCCCCTTAGCCCTTCTAATCAGCCCCCTCTCATCTCAATTCTGAACAACTCAGCATGTATGGATGCATCCCCATCTTCTCTCTGCCAACCCTAACACTACTGTAGGCCAAGACCTGTGTAAGACATGCACAGCAGGAGATAACCTCTGTAAGGTCAAGTGGTGGTATCCCACTGCCGAATCCCAAATGCATCCCAAGAAGGCCACTGTGTGTGTGTGCGAGTGTGTGCACAGGGCATTCCTTGCTCCCGGCTGTGGGTCACACTCAGATACAGGACCTGTCAAATGTTTAAGTTTACTGTCCTTCAATGGACGGGGCCTCGGGGTGGGAGAGGGGTGCGGGGATGGGTTGGGGGTTACGGGGTGGGGTGGGGTGGAGGGGGGGGGGCTCCTCTGCTGCTCAGGCTTGTAGCCCTTTGGGCAAGAAGGATGGGCCCCTGCCACTAAACCACCGAACCTGCAATTCAGCAGGGTGTCGGGCAAGAGAGCTCTTCACACAAATTGGCTCATCATAGCTGACAAACACCCCTGCAGCCCATAAACACAGGAGACCAAACCCCCCCTGAGGGATCTCGGGGGTCATGAATAATTCATGACAGGAGCCGGTCTCTTTAGTCTCCGGGTTCACCCAGGCTCCCTAGAACTAAAACTGTAAAACTCAAGAGGGCTTTACTCATTCATACTGAGCTTAGCACAAGTTTCTGAACTGTTCCACTGGTTAAAAAAATGTTTTATGGGCCACAGCTGGTGTCATCTGACCTTTCTCTCTCTCTCTCTCTCTCTCTCTAGCTGGTTGGTTGGTTTTTGTTTCTTTTTCAGTTATTGTAATGAAGCCTACAGGTTATTGTTATTATTATATATATTAACCTGTCCACATAAAGAGTAAATTGGGGAAAATTATATTTTGTTGTTGTTTTCCGGGAGGGGTGGGAGGGAGTTTTAATTTTTATCAACTGATATTAAAATGGAAACATCTTGCCTGCATATATAACATGTCATTGTCACCCTAATAAAATAAAGTATAATTTGTCAACATTATACAAAAATTAACCTGCTTTCAAAACAAATGTAAGAACACATAAGAAATCAGCTAAACAAATGAACAACATAGTACTAATAGCAGTAATACCGTAATAGTGTAGTCAGTAATAATAATACATAAAACTATGAATAATATTTACTCAGAGTAACTGAATAAGTTGCAGAAGAAAAACAGACAAAACTTTTATTGTTTTAAAAAGACAGTTCAGAAGCTCTGGTCCTACTTGAATATTCTTACCAATTTATTCTTGTGCCTGATTCACTGATTGCTGTGTGGGTCTGCCATAATTTTACATTTAGCTACAGAAAGAGAAAAGAAAGAAAAAAGCGAGTTTGAACTGTGCAGTTGTTTTGTTTTTCTCTCTTTTGTTGTTGTTTTTTCATTTGGCTTTTGGGGTTTCTTTTGTTGTCATTGTTTTGTGTGTGTGTGTGTGTGTGTGTGTGTGTGTGTGTGTTGTTGTTGTTGTGTGTGTTGTTGTTGTTGTTGGGGGGGGGGGGGGGGGCGGCCTTCATGCACTGAGTCTGTGTAGGTCAAACTGCCAAATCTCAGTTGAGAGTGAGAGTGACTGGGAAAAAGTGGGATACTTTGGTTTAAGATATCATCCATTATTTTTCTTGACCTGTCAATTGATACGAGCCAAACTCAACGATGATGTACTTTTCAAAGTCCAAGTTAATAAAAAAGCAAGTTTTCAGTGCACAGCTGTCAACTCCAGCATGGCTTGGACTTGGAGCAGAAAACATCAAACTGAAAACCCACCCAGACCAGGACCCACAGGAAGAGGCCAGATTTGTTGATCAATACAAGAGGAGCAATGGCAGACCATGATTCCCCCAGTTATAGTTGGTTGGTTGAGTGTTGCTTTACCTCCACAAAAACCATAGGCTTATTAGGGATAGCCACCTCCACAGAAACTGTAGGCTTATTGAGTTATTAGGGACAGCCACCTCCACAGAAACGTAGGCTTATTAGGGACAGCCACCACCACAGAAACCGTAGGCTTATTAAATTATTAGGGACAGCCACCTCCACAGAAACCGTAGGTTTATTAGGGATAGCCACCTCCACAGAAACCATAGGCTTATTAAGTTATTAGGGATAGCCACTTCCACAAAAAGGTAGGCTTATTAAGGATAGCCACCTCCACAGAAATATAGGCTTATTAAGTTATTTGGGACAGCCACCTCCACAGAAACATAGGCTTATTGGGGGCAGCCACCTCCACAGAAACGTAGGCTTATTAGGGACAGCCACCACCACCGAAACGTAGGTTTATTAAGGATAGCCACCTCCACAGAAACCGGAGGCTTATGAGGGATGGCCACCTCGACTTGCACACAGCTCCCGAGCTCTGAACCAGTTACAGTACCCTGACCTTCCTACATATATCCCATGTCAAAATCAGCCCCCAGGGTCCCTTGCTTTACATGACAGTTTAATGGATAGGGGACATGGGGTCTTACAATCACCAAGGACCTGCCCCCCCCCCCCCCCCCCCAACCATCTTCTCTCTCAGACATGGCACTCAGTTTTGCTGCAATTGAGTCACTGTGCCTTTAGCATCATAAGCTCTGTGCTCTTTCTCAATCTTGTTTGAGAATTTGGACTTTAGATTCAAAATAAGAACAAGCATTCCCCTTTCTAATCCACTTTCAGCTTTAGAAATAGAAGAGAGAGAAAAACTGTTATCTTATAACTTTTTAGTGTGTGTGTGTGTGTGTGTGTGTGTGTGTGTGTGTGTGTGTGTGTGTGTGTGTGTTTGTTGTTGTTGTATGTTAACTGTTAGTCTTCCCCCCCCCCCCCCCAAAAGGAAAATAGATATAAAACTGGAATGCCAACTATCACAAAACTTATGTTGATGATATATATATAAAATATAGCTGTTTTGTTTGTTTTACTCTGCAATAAAAGAATACTCTGAGTAGGCACAGAACTACAGGTTTGGGACAATGTGTGGTTAACTACTTCTTTTCCCCTCTTACACATGTATGCATACATTACATGTATACTCTTAACACAAGAGTTGACACCACAATGCCAATTTTCTTCAATCAGCAAAACAGGCAACTCCAAGTCTACCCATAGAAGAAGAAAAAAAGTGCTATGCAATAAACAAGCAAACCCTCTAACATTGTAATCTGTGTCCCAACATTCCCACCAAAAGGGGGTGGAAAGACACTCTGACAGCTGCTGTTTTCATCTTTAACAAAGTCCTGAAAACAGTATGTCATTTCCGGAGTAGATAAAGCTGTTTAGGCTAGGGTAGACAGAGGGCAGAGGAAGTGTGGCACAACGGGGGGGGGGGGGGGGGGGGAGAGAAGAGAGGGGCAGTACTTCAGCTCAGGACAGAACCATACAGGCACATTCCCTGCCCAAGTTACTGGAATGGCAAAATTTCCACCACAAGCATGTGGTGCATGCCTCTTGCACCCCCCACCCCCACTCTAAATGAAAACCAAAAAAACATACACACACACACACACACCAAGAAGACAGCAAAGGGGGCTGCATGTGGACCAGTAAGACACTTCCACAGCAGACACAACAGCAGTGTTTGCAGCTGCACAAACCTGTACCTTCTACTGTTCTCTGACACGCTCGGCAATGAGAGACAGCTGCACACAACCTGTGCACTGTCAAGCTCTTAAACTGTACAAAGCTTACGTTAAATAAATGGCTAGTTAAATATATAGCGCAAAGCGACCACCCCAGTGGGCACTACTAGTACTAGTATTACGACTGTTCCTTTTCTGTGGTCTTCCTGGAGATTGGTCATCCTCCCCATAGAATCTACTAATCTATTGTTTTTCTTCCTGTCAGGTGTTTTTATGGCTTGACCATCTTTTTAACCTACTAATCTATTGTTTTTCTCCCTGTCAGGTGTTTTTATGGCTTGACCATCTTTTTAACCTACTAATCTATCGTTTTTCTGTCAAGTGTTTTTATGGCTTGACCATCTTTTTAACCTAGCAACAGGTGCTAGTTTCGCTGCTCTAGTTGCACTGCCGGTCCTGAGGTGAGGAGGAAGAAGAAGAAGAAGACTGCCAGCTAGGAACTAAACAACAATTCTGCTACTGTGTACTAACTAGTACTGCTACTAAGTAGTGATAGCACTGCAGCAGTCCGTCAAGATAAAATCGTTCGGGCAAAGGTTACACGTGCACAACTTGGAGAGAGAGAGAGAGAGAAGAGAGAGAGAGAGAGAGAGAGAGAGAGAGAGAGAGAGACGTGTTATAGACCCGTCTCTTCGCGTCTACTCTAGTAAGACCCGAGACTGTGCGAGCATGCCTCGTGCGCGTACATGTGGATGGATCCATGCATGCTACACACCGGTGTTGCCTCCTACACAAAGTCAACGCTCAGGTGGGTGTGAACATTCCAAGCCGGCATGGAATGAAGTCAACAGGTAGGATAGGAAGCAAGCCGGTCTGCCGCACAACAACTCCGCGCCGCCAAGCACGTGCAGCGCAACACCAGCACCAAGGGTTTGACCCACATCTGATGGAATGATCAGCATTCAATCAAACCCGCCCGACACCTTGCCCCCTTCTTCCCTACAAGTCAGAACCGACAGAATAGATGATTTTATCTACATCGGTGGATGGATCACAGGGGACGTGCAACAATTTCATAGGCTGTGCAAAAAAGTTCCAACTTCTACTGATGCGGTCAATGCTAACTTTGCTGCCGGAAAACCTACGTGGGCGGAACTGGCCGGGCTTATTCGAATCTGTGTGTCAACACGCTGACGGTGGTAACATGCGGCTAGGGTATCCGTTGACCATCACTGAGTTTGAGTCAGGCCAGAACATCTGGGGTGAAACTTAGTCACGACTTCACCAGTTCTGCCCACCAACACAGTCACCCCAGGGTTGGAAGTCCTGGAGGCTACAATAGCTTGGGCTGGCAAATACCAGATTAAAGGCTTTTAGCCGGAGTAAATCTGATCACTATATCATACAGACTGATATCATGACCTATCAATCCTGCTGACGTTGGGAGTGGGATCCAAACAAGCCTGATTACTTTAAAGTCTAGTTTTCGCCTTGGCAGAGGACCCTGTATGGCACAGCCGTTGCCCTTATACCCTTTCATCAAATCAAATGGATCGATCTAACAAAACTGAGTACTCTACAAGGACTGGGTGTCTTCGGTTAATGACAAGATCTTTCCATCTCTTTAAGTACCTGCCAACCTCAGGCCACCAGAGAAAAAGCCCCCGCCAGACCCACACCAAATCCTATGATACGATCTGCCCCTCTCACTTGAACTTGAACAATCACTTAACTTGAAGACAATATAATATTTATGGACAGGAACTGTTCCTGCCCAGAACAATCCATCCCAGAATGGAACAATCTCCCCACACTGAACTCTTTCCACAGTCCACACCGCCACATAACCCTGCAGTTCACGCTTAGCCTGCCTATAGATTAATTTAAAATGCCTCTCTCTCTCTCTCTTTCCACTCAAACAGTCGATGCTTTGCACAAAAATCTCAGCAAATTCTGTTTCTCTCACCATGTTATGCAGCCTGAATTGAATACTCATAATAATATGCCCAGAAGCTTAAAGAGAGAGAGGGAGAGAGAGAGAGAGAGAGAGAGAGGGTGTGTGTGTGTGTGTGTGTGTGTGTGTAACCCTGAAAGTGAACTCAAATATATACATGTGACAAAAGGTCAGGATCCAAAGTGGGACACACTGCCCAAAAGTCAGAGTAAAAATGAAGCTTGTCCTCAGCCAAATCATTGGCAGGTGGTACATGTGAATAAAGCATTGCAATTTCAACCATCAGAAAAGGGTTTTGATCCAAATGTGTCCTGTACTGTATCATAATCCTATCAAAAAAAGGGGGCAGGTAATGAGGTATACATGTATGGCTTCAAAAAGGGGGGCAGGTCACCTTAGGAGGAATGTGGCAATGGGCACATTGGATTATTGGCTGTCAACTGTCATAACAATACAGAGATAATCTTTTGTATTAGCTTTCAATGGGCAATGCTCTCGTGAATTGCATAAATTAGTTGCAAATGAAAAAATTATAATGAACAGTAACAATGGATACATTTTGTTTTAAGTCTACAATAATATCGGAAAACTGGTAGAACAAATGACTGCGTCACATACAGAAACACAGGAATGAAGCATATAATTAAAACCAGAAATAATTTACTTCAGAGTATTGTACAATGACAGTGAATGCTAGAAAATGCCACTTGCAAGGCTGTTGGCCATAATTTACACACTTCAACAATTTTAAATGGTCAAGTCATGAACACTGAGTCACTGTGTCTATGTTACATCAATCCACTACTGAGTACTTGCTAGTGTCATCAAGTCTCTGGACATGTAGCCTAAGAAACAGTAAGCCAGCCCTGAAACTAGTGAAAGTAACTAAACCAGCAAGTAAACTGGTGTTTAACGCCCAATCAACCAGTGTGATTATATCAGGGCGATAACTAGTGAAAGTGAACTCTATAAATATGTATACACTATGTAATACATTATTGTGTTTTGTCCAAATAAATAGCATTCTTCTGTACCTGACCTTCTTTAACTGTTTAACTGTGCAGTAACACATATGTATGTATGTTAGTTGTTACTCAATTTACTGGTCCAGAGTTAGTGTTATTTCCTACCCCACTTGTTTCCTAAGCTGGAAATCCTCCCCACCTCCATCTGAAATCCAAGGCCACAAGTGACTGAACTTTACTGTCTGTGGTTAGTCAACTGAAATGTTGCTCTAGTCTGCAATGCCAGGATGGCCTCCATCTCCATGCAAAACAAGCTAAGTTTTTTGGGGGGAGGCTTTGATCCCTCTGTGTGTGTGTGTGTGTGCGCGCACCTGCTGTTGTTGTTTCTTTCTTTTTCTTTCTTGACAACTACCTTCTTATTGTCCTCACTGATTGCCATTATACCCAACCTTCTTCTTCTCCTTTTTTAACTGTGCCAGTGTACACACTACATGAGTCTGTTCCTCAGCTTACAGGTACAGTGTTACTGTTAGTGTTATTCCCCCCCCCCCCCCCCATTTTGTTTCCTAATCTGAAAAATCCCCCCCCCCCCACCTTCCCTCACACTCCTCACCAGGCCATAAGTGGTTAACTTGGCTGTCTGTGTTTAGTCAATGGAAATGTTGCTGTAGTCTGAGCCCTTTGGTTTTGCCCCAAGCTGTGATGGTGCACCAGCTGCCCCTGAAGCAGCAGCTGTAGTCTCAATGGCCTCCACCAACAGCAGTTTGTCAGAGAATGATGGTCAGGCAGAAACTCCCCATGACGGACTCTCAGCTTCACAAACAGCTGCCTCAGCAGATTTTTTTTGATTTTTTTTAATATTATTGTTTTGGGGGGGGGAGGGGGGGGGGCATGCCCTGGACTAGCAGTGTTCTAGCCTCTGCTAGCTTGGCATTCATTTATAATCATAATTAACTGTGAGCAGACACTCAGCAGTACTAGTACAGGGGACTATGAGTAATACAGACTACAACACATTGCAGGACTTCTTTAACTTTAACCCCTTCACTGCCCCAGCCTGTAAAATTTTTGGGCTGAAAACTGCACAAATACAAGCCTGCAAACAGTATATTTGATGGTCCTAGAACAAATCTACCATCAATACTTTGCATTTTGGTAGAAATTCTTTCACGCGTTCATGTGAAACAGAGAAAAAAGAAATAACGACTTTCAATTTGTCACTTTTGATAGTTTTCCAAGTGACAGCGTGGCAGTGAAAGGGTTAAGACTGCTGTTAATTAAGGCTGGATAATCCAGTTTCCTTTTTCAGGTTTTTGCATACATGGTGATTTGCCGAGTCTCCAACACTTCCATTCAATTTCAACACACACTCTCTCTCTCTCTCTCCGAGTCTGACACAAGACTATCATCACAATTTACATAGCATCAAATCTGGGGGGAAAAGACAGAACAAAATGGCCTTAGAGTTGGAATGGCATTTACACTTAATTCTCATGCATGCTTGGACTACCTTTTCACTTCAAATACTAGTCTATTTTCATCTGCCCACTATTATTGTATTAATTAGACCATGAGCACAACTGGTACAAGTACTTCAACAACAATCCAGTTCCTGCATCCGTTTGCCTTTTTTATTTGGCTTTGTTTGTGCACTGATTCTAGTGGTGGTTCTGCCGCACATGCGCATTTTTCATGCCACTGATGTAAAATAGGGAATCGGAAATCCTTGAATGAATCAAAGTCAGCACAACCCCTGTTGCGCCTGTACACTAAACCTAGGCAGTTGCTCAAAGTCCAAATCTATTTCTGTGCCTAAACCCTGAAACTGGACTAAAAATTTGAAATTCTTAAGCATTACATTGTGAGCTGAATATCTGGAGCCTGCCAGTGTTCAAATCTACTGTTGTTAGTGTTACTGCATCCCCTGTGCCTGGCAGACTTTTGCAGCCCCCTGCTCCATAACCCACTGGCCTACCTACCCACCCTCTCCAGCCTCCACAATTCCAGTCCACAGATCTCCGGTCCTCAGCATGGCCCCAGCTCACAGCTTCCCCAAATAGAATCAAAAGAAACAATCTGTCATGTTCCCACTGCTCTGAGGGGCGGGAGCTGTCATCTCACATGCTACCGGGAACACAGTCGGCCGCTTCCAGTTCCACCCCCACCCACCCCCAGCCCTTTTGTGGCAGACTGGGTGTGCAGCAGCAGCAGCCTTTCACTGTACAGTGTACTGTCAATGGGCCACAGCCGCTAACCACTGAAGCAGTGGGTTTAGCAACACAATCTGGAATAACATGGTGTGGGTGGCTAAGCTAAGGGTACCCGGAGACAGGGACGGTGGCTTGGGTATCCCATGCACGCATGCTGCCGCCTTTCAATATATAGCAGCAGGATCTGATCAGAGTGCATGCAACCTTTCAACAGCAGAACAGACCGGTTCCTTCTTTCCTTCGTCGCTGGCTCCCACCCTTCAGTCTCGGAGCTGGACTGACAGTGATACTGTACTCTTGAGCTAGGGAGTGGGTTGCCTTAGGTTGCATTGCTACTGCTAGCATCTGGGATGTGTTAGTGTTAACACTCAATAACAGTGAGACGGGCTGAGCTGTGATTATGTGTACAATGTACCTGCATGCATCCTCATCCTGTTTGTGGGCACTGCCTTGCCTGACCATGAAAGCCAGACCAATTCCACAGCTTACCAAACTGTATACTGTGACTAGTGTACCTCACGCTTACAAGCTGAAATCAGTTGAAGTCAAACAGCATGGATCTATGGCATGGATCTACAGTACAAGCATGTTGTTACTGTTATCCAATTAAGACTAAGATTAAGAATCATAACTTCCAGTTCTACACTACAATACTGAGCCCGGAACTGTAGCTAGCCTCCTCAAAGTCAGCTAAAGGTACAAGGCCTGGACCAGCCCTTTCTAAGCAAGAGGAAGAGTATCCAGCAGACTCATCCTATTTATTTCTAGTGGAGGTTACACATTTTACACCATCAGGGCCACAGGACCACACCTTGTGAATGAAACTAAAAATTGAAAGGGCACATAGGCTAGAGTTACATTAGAAGTAGTAATAATATCACTTTATCAGGCCTTAGGCAGACTTCTCATCTTTTTTGCTTACTTTTGTTCCCATCCCACTCTTTTGACTCTGATTTGAGTGTGTGGGTTTGTATTATTAAACTTATTGTCACAATAAGTTTATCAGTGGGACAACTGACATCAAATCAAATGGTGATCCATTTACCGATTCAGAGAATTCAAAACTAAAACACTGTACACCAGACTATAGGCTGTCATCATCCATATTATGACATATATATATATATAGGCAATTAAAATGTACATGTTAAAAAGAAATGACAAAGACTAACACAATTTTGGCAGATGTGCTGCGCAAGTGTGAGCACACACACACATGTAATGATGTATGTTTCTGCCACAGTCATTGTGTGTGGGTGGGTGTGCATATATGATGTATGATATAGATCAGTGTCATACACATCTGAACTCATTGTGGTGTGTATGTGTATGTGTATATGTTTACTTTTCTGTATAATATTTTATGTAAACCGTTTTGGTAGGACTGTGCTCTACGTGTGTGTGGAATATCATATTTAGGTTAACAATCTGTATTATGTGAGTGCTCACATGGCATTGATGAGCACATGATAAATGTACATTATTATTATCTTGCATGTAGGTATAATGTCGGTCTTGCCTGTTTCACTTCTCGTGATTTAAATTGCTGGTAGTGGTACTAGTTTAGTTATAGTCATTTTCCGCTGGCCTAAAGTGTCTCCACATGTATTTACTTTAAATCTGAATTTGTACAGCATGCTCTTCTCTAGTTTTATATTTAATAATAATAATAATAATGGAAATTTGTAAAGCGCCTACCCTGCGGCTCAAAGCGCTGAACAAGCATACACACATAATGTACATCGAGATGGAAAATGTTATATAAAAAAAAGATTATCGACAAGGTTTTTTAAACACTATGCTATACACAGGTGTATCTGACATGCAGGTTTGCACTTTATAACTATTTCATTAGTTTCATCATTATTAATATTATAATAAACATGCCAGTTTTACCCATTTAGTTAATTTTAAAACATAAGGAATTTATCATGATTTTCTTCACATAATAATTATACTATAACTATTTTCTTCTAAGCATAAACTATTACTATTACTGTATTAGTTTTATTACTAAATACTAATGACTACTGTACATCAGTATTCTTATTCTTCTCACAGGTAAGCCAGCATCAATGACAAAACTGGTATGCACACTTTGTGGTGGAGCATAATGGAGGAGACTGAAAGGGCTATGTACATCATAACATAAATAATACTGTACATAGTTTTAGAGTGGAGGACTCCACTGCAGATCACTCTAAAGACTATTAAACAAGACGCCATTGTGGATCACTAAAGACTAAACAAGACTCCACTGTAGATCACTAAACAAGACTCCACCTTAGACCACTAAGGACTAAACAATCAGTTAAGGTGCTGACCAGAGCTGACAGTGCGCTCAACCACCCGAAAGTGCACAGAAAATAAAACTATATTATCTATCGACTATTATCTTTAAACGCACTTGAATAATAGCCTTTAATAAAGCTAATACAGCACACAGTAATGTACATTGAGGGGGTAGTGGCGGAAGTCAGCTGTGACATGGTCTTCATGTGGCTAATAAACCTCACATCTGCTGCAAATGCTGTGTTGAATCAACATTTCTTCTGTCGATTTTTGTGTGTGTGTGTGGGGGGGGGGGTCCAACCCCCCCACCCCTCCCGCCATCCCCAACTCCCACAAGCTCGCAAGACACCCGTTAAAAAGGTCACCCTGCTCCTGACCTACCGCGGTGATTTCCCCTGGAAAGTGTGCCCCCACCCCCCTCCCCCTTGTCTTCACCCAAGGGAACCTCCCTTTTACAACACAAGTTTGCGGAACGTTGTCTTTACCGTATTCGTTTCCATCTAATTCCTGTTATTTGCAGACCCAGTCCTAACCTACCAACACGCTTTCTCAGCTCTTTTTTTCTCTCTCTTCCGAAATAGGTTGTGCAATGCAACATTTCGCCGGTTTCCGTTGTGAATAACAATGTCAGCATAACATGCTGTGTAATGTCGCCGGCGACCTGATGTAGACAGCACCGTTTCTCACCCATTGCACAAGCGCCAGAAACAGTAAAAACCAATACCACATAAATAATCGACAGCAAACACACAATAAAGTCAGTTCTGAAACGTTACTTACCCCACGACACTTGGATCATACGAAATTTTGCGAGTCCAGGGCGTCATTCCGCCATCTTCACCTAAATAGACTTTCTGTTGATTTAAACCGTACGTGCTCGCCTTATTCTCTCGTTTCCTTTTCTGCGCCACGTTTTGGTTCTGGATGTTCTCGGTATTTTTACTGGTGTTCTGCAAAACCTGTTTCTTTTGGTCGAAAGTGGTCGTGCCTTCCAGTGGAATGAAATCCTGTGGTTTGTCTGAGTTGAGAAACATGTTGTCCACACCTTGTTGCGTTTCCCACACTCGTGTCCATAGATCGTGCGCACGTCCCAGATGTTCCGGTGGATACCAAGCAATTCTTGGATCCATAAACACGGTTTGGTGGTTCCTTGTGGTCAGCAGCAGCAGGTTTAAAATCCAGATGTTTTCCTGACAAGACACGACTACCCGACTTGGGTAGGAAGTCGTTCAAATTTACAGAATCAGTGTGGGGCTACTGCGCATGCCAATCCGGGACGTTTTACTCGCTGCCCCAAAACGAGCATTATGAAAAACGAGACTCGTGTGTAGAGCGTGCGCACTACCACAACGTGCTCAAACCGGTGTGCTGACAGTGCGGTTTTACACTGAAGAAACTGATCCGTGTTTGTTGATGCGTTTTGTTGTTTGGTCTACTTCACAAACTGAGTCATTAGCATGTGGACTGGAGCAGTTTCGCTTGAAACGAAGCCATGACGAGTCTGCCTTCTTCTAGACAGCCAGCATTTAAAGTGGGCGTGGTCTAAAGTTTGACGCAAGCAAAGATCACGTTCACGTTAGCTGAATCACTAGACACCGTGAAATATTGTCCCCTTTTCCCTATTGGTTCTGGTTGGTTCTAGATATCACTGGGTGAAACCAGTATTATCATTCTGATTACTATGCTGTTATTATTCTGTATAGGTGTGTTTTCTAAACCACCGGTCGTTAGGCTCTCTCTTTAGAACTTATGGGACTGATTTTGAACGCCGTACGCACCCGGGACTACTTGCCGTTTGTTTTTAATCAATGACGGCACTGAAACTGATTCAGTTGAAGGTCTCTGACGACCGTCGTTGCGGGGATTCACTCATTAGCGATATCACCAAGATTGCCAGCAAGACTGGCTCGGATTCTCTAGGAGGAACCTGAGGGTGGGCTCCATGACCACCCAAGAACTTTCTGAGCCGACCGAGACACGGCTGCCGGCGGAGCCGCCGGTTCGCACTGAACTGAGTCGGCTGACACTCCGAGAATCGCTTTCCGACACCTTCCTCCGGCAAAGGAGGGATGTCGTAAACCCGCAGTGCTTGGAGTTTGAAGGCGGCTCAGTCTGGGACCCGTACCAAGCGGCCGAATCAATATCAACAACTACTGACTGGAGGCAGTTCAGACTGAGGAGCTTCGGCTACCCGTTTGGTGGTCAAACGCCATCGACAGGCCCGGCTCCAGCGTCGACGCCTTGTACTACTCGGTGACACTAGGGATGCG
>JABMCL010001278.1:15000-42500 GCA_018857735.1 Alviniconcha marisindica | reverse complement strand
GATTTTATTTTCAGTTTGCAATCCGACTGTCGTCAGTGACGCTTAATTAGCGGTACTGACTGTAGTAAATAGCACCTTTAAGTGTTATAGCTGGCCCAACGGCTGTCCGCGCTCTCTTCGTTCTTGTTCCACGGGCGACCGTGTGAGAACGCAATCTCGAAGAGGCGTTACGTGCAACACCGGAGAGCCTAGGAAACTTGTAGATATGCGTAGCTCCAGTCCCGTTATCCGCGTCAATAAGGAAACTAAGTTTAGAAACCTGATATAAAAACAAGGGAGCATTTGAAAACTTAATAATTTTTATTTTGTTCTTTTCTCTCTGTTGGACGAAATTTCGGTGACTAAAGCGTAAATCCTTTGAATGGATGTTACATTTTCCGACTGAATTAAATTGGGAAACATGATTTATAGGCCTACGGTTATATTCGTCGTCTCAGTAACTTCAGTGTTGCGAATCGCCCTGATATAACCGCACTGGCTGACTGGGCGTAAAACATAGTTCAGGAGCTGTGTGAGAGTCGAGGTGGCCGTCCTGGGCTGTCCGTCCTAACGAGCCTTCTGGTTTCCGTGGACGTAAAACTATATTGAACCATGCTTCGGCATTGGTCTCAGCTTGTCCCTAATATGTCAACTGACATCTGAGGACATTAAGCAACACTACCTACCTGGGCGTAAAACACCAATTTATTTACTTACTCCGTGTTGCGAAACATACAGGGAGTTCTATTTATAACTCACTGGACTGGTCGTGGCCGACGGTATTTCAGTTTATATTTGCGGTGGGGCCCACCCAGAGTTCTTTGGCGACAAGAGTAATTATGGCGCCCGCGGCGCTTTGATACACTTGCGACTTCAAACACAAGCTATCACTGTTTTGAGTGTAAACGGCCTCGGCAGCGCATAATTGCTGCATCGGATATAAATTATGCCGTAGTAATACCGAGCTCAGGTGTGCAGCTAAGGAATGGCGGATTGGCCGAAAAGGGCCCGGAAGCGGGAGGGGGGGGGGGCTCATACCGCCTTTTTGAACATCCACGTTCGGTGGCGTTTTTCTCGGAACGTCATTCTCTTATCAGCTACTTTCCGTTTCAATTACAGTTTGCTATCGATTTCTCAGTCCTGCAACGCTATATCACTGTGCACACCTTATGACTAAGCTGCGAGTGCGACAACAGATCACCCAACACGACAAGTGCAGACAGGTGAAACTGGCTGTTGTTTACACGAGATGACTGCTCAGTGTCGGTTGACACCACAGACATTAAATAATACTGAATGTCGTTGACTCTGACTGTGACATGAACACACGTATGACTGACAACGTACAATATATACATATATATATATATATATATATATATATATATATATAATATAAAAAAAGAGAGAGAGAGAGAGAGAGAGAGAGAGAGAGAGAGAGAGAGTGTGTGTGTGTGTGTGTGTGTGTGTGTGTGTGTGTGTGTGTAAGAATGAATCCTCTGGTCCACTCGGCCAAATAAGTTCCTACAGAGAGAGGAGAGGGGGTGGGGGGGAAGACAGAGAAAAAGAACACAAATTACACACACACACACACACACACACACACACACACACACACACACACAGCAACAGCAACCTTTTTTTTCTTTCTTTTTAATCTGTTTATTCAATCATAAGTTTTCAGTGAAGCGTGTACAGTATAACCTGCCATAAATCCAAACGTTTGTTAAAACACAACAACGACAGAAGTCATGATAGGTTAATGAGTGACATGCAAACTTGTACAAACTTTGTCAAAACAAAACAAAACAAAAAAGGAAAAAGGACGCTTCACACGGGAGCACTAGGTGGCTGGGCTACGGACTAAAAACAAAATGTTTTGACTGTGAAGGGAGTGTTTACTCAAACCATATTTCAAACACTACAGTTCAAGTTTTTGGGACAAGGATATATTTATGATCGTTCCGTAATAAGACGGATAAAATCACCGAAATAAAAACAAGACAGAGCTGTTTCCAAGAGAGAGAGAGAGAGAGAGAGGGGGAGGGGGAGGATGGGGAGAGAGCGAGCGATTAAACTCTATTTCTCTCCAAGAGAGAGATAGAGAAGGGAGCGGTGTGTGTGTGTGTGTGTGTGTGTGTGTGTGTGTGTGTGTGTGTGTGTGTGGGGAGGGGGGAGAGAGAGAGAGATCAAATTTTATCAGAATTAATTTTTCTCTGTCCAAAAAGAGACAGGCAGGCATCTGAGCCGTCTCAGCGTCTGTTACCCTAGATGAGAGAGCAACATGGAAATGGAGCAATGGCTAATACACCGACTAAAACACGTAACAGTCGCCTGAGGCGGTTCACCTCTTTCTCACAGGCTACTTACTCTTGACTCATCGATTCAGTCTGACAGAATAACTGATGAAGTCAGATGAGAAGGGGCAGGAGTGGCAATTAAAACGAAACTTACACAGAAGAATGGGAGTAAAAAATAATATATATATATATTTTTAATCAAAAGAAAGAAGCCCCCAGCAAAATGTCAAACACAGAGAAGAACACAAAAGTACAAGAATAGCATTTAACTATACTCAGTCGACTCACGTTCAAAATACATCCACCCAAAGTGTTGGGACCTTAAAGTTACGTGAAAGTCATCAAAATGTTACAGAGAGAGACAGAGACAGAGAGAGACAGAGACAGACACAGAGACAGACAGACACATAGAGAGAGAGACAGAGACAGACAGACAGACAGACAGACACAGAGAAAGACAGAGACAGAGAGAGACAGACAGAGAGAGAGGCTACATACTCTTAACTCGTCGATTCAGTCTGACAGAATAACTGATGACATGAGATGAAAAGAGACAGAAGCGGCAATTAAAACGAGACACGGAAGAACTGAAAAAGTACAAAAATCAACAGAAAGAAGCCAAACAAGCAAAACACCAAACGACACAAAAACAAACCGTTTTGCCGTTCCGTAACTGCCAGACTTTTGGTCAACTAACGTACACACATCTGTTTTACATAACGTCGGCTGCTTTGCCGCTCAGTTCGAGCAGAGGTCAGTCTTCAGTTCAAATGCAGACACAAAATTAATACGCATGGCCATTCAGCTGAAAGAACAAGATTAACACCCCGTTCAGGTGAAAAATCAGTGAGTGGATTATTGGATTTTCACGTGCCGTGCACATGGTTGCCTGTTTTGACGTAAACTAAAAAGAACTATCAATAAAAAGAATTTAAAAAAATTAAAAAAAATTACAGTTACATCGTAGACATAAAACGAGATGATACAGTCTCTAAGAACTACCAATAAAAAATTAATAAAAAATTTGAAGTAACATCGTGCACATAAAACGAGATGAGACAGTCTCTAAGAACTACCAATAAAAAAATAATTAAAAAATTTGAAGTAGCATCGTGGACATAAAACGAGATGAGAGTGTCTCAATGATCCAGCAGACAAAAGTCTTGAGTACATGAGCCTTTCAGAACACACCCGGAAAACTGGATGTTGCAGAGGAACATGTGTGTATTACATAATAATAAATACTGTGTACAAAATAAAAACTACTAGAAGAAAAAAAGAGTGTGATTATACCCAAGTCGATTCGCATTCAAAATACATCCACCCAAGATGCTGGGACCTTAAAGTTACGTGAAAGTCATCAAAATTGTTTTTGAGAGCGCGCGTGCAGAGAGAGAGAGAGAGAGAGAGAGAGAGAGAGGAGAGAGAGAGAGAGAGAGAGAGACAGAGAGACAGAGACAGACGGACAGAGAGACAGATAGACAAAAATAATTATGAAGTCTCGCAGGAGAGGAGTCTTTAAAATATACACAAACGGCTTTCTCTTCTTTTTTTTCTTTCTTCTTTCTTTTTATTTTGACACGTGCGTCGCGACCAAGGGACATCGGATAAAATAAAATAAAATAAAAAGAGGAAAAAGAAAAAAATGAAAACTACGTTGTGATGTGTTTGTAAAAGGTGTGTGACCCAGACTGTTGCCTGTGCTGTGTGACTAGTGCACACACACACACACACACACACACACACACACACACCACACACACACACACTCACAAATATCACCGTTCGCACTTTTGTGCATAACTAGTTTAATACTACCGTTTCCGACTGTCTTTGAGCGAACTGGCTTTCTGGTCCCATAATTACAATTACGTAGCCTATATGAATAAAAACAGAAAAGAAAACGTGTTTTGAAACACTTGTATTAGTATCTATTTGAAGGAGAAGAAAGAAAGAAAGAACGAAAGAAAGCAAAGCAAGAAAGAAAGAAAGAAAGAAAGAAAAGAAAGAAGAAAGAAAGAAAGAAAAGAAGAAGAAAAAAGTGGTAAAAATAAACAAACAAAGAAAAGAAAAAAACAGAAAAAAAGGAGAAAAAGAAAGAAAAAAAGAAAGAAGGAACAACATAAGGAAGGAAGGAAGGGCGGAAGGAAAAAAGAGAAACAAGGAGGGAAGGAAAAACGAAAGCGAGAGAGACAGTATGTGCCGCAAACACATGTATCCGCAAGTCCCTCAGTCATAAAATAGTGCAGATCACTGCCATCATCGTATATGTTAAACGGAAACGCAGACCTCAGACGGGAAGAAGAACTTGAAAAGAAAGCACGAAAACACCGTACCATCAAGCAAACCAGGCGAAACAAGACGCGGCTACACTGGTTGAGTGTTGCTTTACGTCCAGATGATGAGGATGAAGTGACGCTTAATGTCCTCAGATGTCAGTTGACATATTAGGGACAAGCTGTGACCAATGCCGAAGCATTATGCCATAGCTTTACGTCCACGGAAACCAGAAGGCTCGTTAGGACGGACAGCCCAGTACGGCCACCTCGACCCTCACACAGCTCCTGAACTATGCTACTTTACGTCCACAGAAACTGTAGGCTTATTAGGGACGGGAGCCCAGGACGGCCACCTAGACTTTCACACAGCTC
Source organism: Alviniconcha marisindica (assembly GCA_018857735.1). Lineage (NCBI taxonomy): Eukaryota > Metazoa > Mollusca > Gastropoda > Provannidae > Alviniconcha > Alviniconcha marisindica. The sequence goes on along the minus strand of JABMCL010001278.1, from coordinate 37,570 downwards.
CTGAGCTCTGAATCGATGTGGCGGCAACACGCGTGGCCCACTGTTTCTATGCTGCGAGTGCCGCATGCATGGACAACAAAGACGAGCGTAAAACGACTACGAAATTATTTAACGAGTGTCGGTGTCAGTGATTTGAGTGACAGACCGCTATCAGCCAATCAGCACGCCGGCAGCGGATCGGACCAGACACACCGCTCTTTCGACTGGCAGTTTTATCCGACACTTCGGAATCGTTTCATTTCCCGCGGTGAACTCTCGCTCGCGGACGGTTGATTTTACGTATGACTGAGAGATGGACAACACGACTCGGTAAATATTTCAAGCACGTGGATGGGGCCGCAACCCGGCTTTTGTCGGACCTCCAAGTCAAAAGGCGGAGCCAGTTTCATTCTCTCTCCTGCTGACATGTTAGTACACGGCATAGAGTTGATCTATTCCGGAAACCACTCTACACAGACAGATTTTACACACACGCATCCGAAAACACACACAAACACCCCCCCCCCCCCCCGGCAAAGGAAAGGATTTTTTTTAAAAGCCCAGTCAACCATGATGGTTATATAAGGGAGAATTACACACACTGTCTGTCTGAAATCAGTACATACCCTTCATATGACCCACGTTGCTGTAGCTAGTCCGGGAACGCTTACGGCTACAAGCTCACGCACACGACAAGGACATTTACATGGCGTGCATCGCCATTTAAAACACCGAATGAGTATAGAAATCACTGAATCAAATTCAAGTGCCCGGGCATTAATTGCGTGTATTCAAGGAAATGTTGAACTATACATTTACAGCAATTATATACTATGGTATTGCACAGTCAAAATGAGTGAATACACTGTATCTTTGGCGGTGGACCACAACTTGAGGTTCGTGACTATGTCACCCTGGGGTGTGTGTGTGTGTGTGTGTGTGTGTGTGTGTGTGTGTGTGTGTGTTGTGTGTGTCGTGCGTGCGTGCGTGCGTGCGTGCGTGCGTGCGTGCGTGCAGTGTGCGTGCGTGCGTGCGTGCGTGCGTTCCTCCGACGGTCAAAGAAGCATTTGCAGTTGCAAAAAGAACAGACTTGAAGCCTTGGTGATACACGGGTGGCTTTTAGTTGCAAATCCTCCAAACGTTTAGCACAGCTCAACACGAAGAGCGACCTTAGCGGAAAAGTTCTGAGGCCGGCTGCAAAGCTGATTAATTTTGCCACCGCAACAATCCCGCGCTAACTCGCAGCTGCGGCAAAAAGGAACATTGTCGTTGCAAGCTATACATACTATACATACGTGCATAGCGGTGGCACCGATTCAACTTTAGAAGTCGCAACTCTCCAATCACGGTACCGACCGCCAAGGACAGTGCACTAGCAACGGGCAACTGTGTTGAGGTCCGTCAAACAAGTGTCTGCCTTGATATCAAAGGACAAGCAGGAGTGCTTGACGCCGTGCAGTACAAGACCCGGCAGTGCAACAAAGAAAGCGTCTTTTTATCCACTGTAGACGTGGATAATAAATAACCTTGCAACCGACGGTTTACTTCACCATTTGCTTTGTTCCTGCGGCATCTGTGATGAATAAGAAGAAGAAGAAAAAGAAAGAAAAAAGCCCCCTCCCCCCCCACCCCACCTCCCGCACACACTCACTCCAACCAGCAGCAACAACAACAACAAAACGCCTGTTCTGAACACAAAATATAAAGAACATGAAGTATTTTTCAGTAAGAGCGTGCAGTATTTTTTAAGAAGATGAAGTATTTTTTTCATTCAGTAATACTATCATGAACAACCTTGAAGCCGGTGTTACAGACAGTTCTTACTTCACGCTTTGCTTTTCTTCCGGCAGCCGCTGTGATGAATGACCCCATCCCCCACTTGACCCGCCCCCAACCACTCTCCCCGCCCCACCTGTTCTCAACAGAAATATTTATGGTCCCTGTGTTTAGGTTCTGCATACTTTATACTGTCTTACCTAATTTAACCTTTTTCCCCTGGAGGTGTGTGTGTGTGTGTTTATGCATTCTTTTGAACCTTTTATGTGTTTGGATAAAACAAACATGCTTTAATGCCGACATGCTTTGCCTAATGCTTAAAAGCTGTGTGCTTGGGGCAGGTGGCCAAAACCTTCATTAATTAACCCTCATCTTGTTGACTAATTAACCCCTGTACGTCTAGTGGGGTCTGACACAAAAGGCCCAATTCATAGTAGCATATGAGTACACCAGTTTCACCGTCCTCACATAAATAATTCATACAGTGTAACAGGTCATGTCCGTAAGTATAACGAGCTGTCATGTGAATCTAACAACATATTCAACAAGAGAACATGATGTCACTGGAGGGTAATAAAAACAATGTATGTGTCATTTCTCATTCATGACTCTTGTTCTAGGTCAGCGTGGACTGTCTGTGATGACAGAGGTTGTGACAACAGAGGTTGGAGGGTGAAGGGGGGGGGGGGGGGTGAAGCCTATCTCCTTCCATGTCCCATGGCAGCTGTAGCCTATCTCCTTCCGTGTCCCATGGCAGCTGTAGCCAATTTCCTACCATGTCCCATGGCAGCTATAGCCAATCTCCTACCATGTCCCATGGTACAGATGAATGTGATCAAGAATTATTTTTGTGAACTGCACATTTCACTCAGACATGCTGGAAACATTCAGAATAACATAATGACTGTCACGAATAAAAAAAACACACACACAAAAACACACCGTTTCACACAAAAAAAGAAAAGAAAAAAGAAAAAAGAAAGAAAGAAAAAAAGAAGATTTTTTAAAAATTATTAAGCACCTGCCCCCATGACTGAAAGAGCTAAGCACTACACAATCCTAAATGCACAACAAATATAACAGAATACGCAGTCATAAACTGTGCAATCAACAAGGACACGGGTGGGGGGGGGGGGGGGGAGAAGGAGGGGGGCGAGAAGAAAAAGAAGAAGCAACAAACATAGCAAAAAATGACAAAAACACCCTAGTATCCCTTGCATTGCAGCAAATGATACAGTGAAAGCACAGTGGAATTTTTGTTGTTCTCCATCAACAATTTGTAGACAGGTTATGATCAAATCATGCATACCTGAATTTGTCAGTCATAGCCTGGCAAGCATAACCACCTAATATGAGTCAGGCTTTTTTCTCACTGTCTTCATATTTCACTGATCACAACATTAATGTATGCATTCCTACTGTGATCAATCTGACCAAACCAAAAAGAACATAAAAAAACAAACAAACCCCAAAAACAACAATAAGAACACACATGAAACACACACTTGTCATGCGCATGTGCTGATGATTTGTCAGTTAAACACATGTTACTTGAGCATGAAAAAGCATGCAGAGCTTTGCTCAAAACCTTTGACTGGCTTTAGTATGTCCATTCATGGAGAGCTTGCCATCTGTGTTCTAAGGCTTTTCTCTTGGGGACACTTTACCACAGTAGCTATAGCCAATTTCTGTGTCCTGTGGAAGCTGTAGCTTATCTCCTACCATGTCCCATGGTAGCTATAGCCAATCTCCTACTGTGTCCCATGGTAGCTGTAGCCTATCTCCTACTGTGTCCCATGGTAGCTATAGCCTATCTCCTACTGTGTCCCATGGTAGCTATAGCCAGTCTCCGTGTCCCATGATAGCTGTAGCCAATCTCCTACCATGTCCCATGGTAGCTGTAGCCAATCTCTGTGTCCCATGATAGCTGTAGCCAATCTCGTACCATGTCCCATGGTAGCTATAGCCGATCTCTGTGTCCTATGATAGCTGTAGCCAATCTCCTACCATGTCCCATGGTAGCTGTAGCCAATCTCCTACTGTGTCCCATGGAAGCTGTAGCCAATCTCCTACCAGGTCCCATGGAAGCTGTAGCCTATCTCCTTCCATGTCCCATGGAAGCTGTAGCCTATCTCCTTCCATGTCCCATGGCAGCTGTAGCCAATCTCCTACCATGTCCCATGGCAGCTATAGCCAATCTCCTACCATGTCCCATGGTAACTATAGCCAATCTCCTACTGTGTCCCATGGTAGCTATAGCCAATCTCCTACCGTGATGGGATCCAAGTTCCCAGCGCTCTTGGCGCACACACAAAATACCAGTTAAGTCTGCAAGCATCCATTATGGTATTTCTGCGTACAGCATGTAGCATTTCATGTGATTCACAAATTAAAGCACTTCATAAATGAAAAAATCATAAATCTGCACTGATGATTTTACACCTTTCCTCCACACACAGACACACACACAAAACCCAACAACAACAAACAAAACACACACAAAAACAACAACAACAAACAACAACAACAAACAACAACAACAAAACAAACAACCACAAACAATGAACACTGCAAATAAAATATATAAAAACTGTCGTCCTTAGTGGTTTCACATTTTATGTGCATGTTGTAAACAAGACTGAGAGGCCCAAAGCAACCATTTAGTGTGTGTGTGTGTGTGTGTGTGTGTGGTGTGTGTGTGTGTGGGGGAGTGTGTGTGTGTGTGTGTGGGTGGGGGAGTGTGTGTGCATGCGTATGTGCGTGTGCATGCAATGTGTCTTGCTTGAAAGCACAGACACCATGATAAAATAGACACCGAGCGTAACACTCATCCCAAATTTAAGTAGCATGGCCTTTGCCAAGACAAAAATCTCGCCCAATCATATACTACCAAATCTAGAAGTTCTGCAAGTCATGCGGACGCATCCCATTATATGTCAGAAAAAGCTTATGTAAAAAGAGAAAGATTTTCCTCTCAAGAAGATTCCAGCAGCTTTACAATAAAATTATACAATGACTTCGGGGGCGGGGGTTGAAGGTTATGTATTAATTTTTTCCCTCTCAAAATACTCCATTGGAAGGGGGGGGGGGGGGGGGGGGGTCAGAGGTTGTGTATTTTTTTATTTTTTTTCCATATAAAAATGCTCCAGTCTGAAGAGGGATCAGAGGTGTGGTCATTCAGCTAGTCCACCTGTCACAAAATTAGAACAAATGAAACAGCTGGAGAAGTATCATGCGTTTTGTTGTGTGCTTCATTTAAAAAAAAATCATCTGAAAACAAGGATGAGTCTTAGTATTCTAAAAAAAAAAAAAAGAGAAAAAAAAGAAGATCCAAACACATAAACAGTAAAAATAGATTAAAAAACCGACTAATTTAATAGGACAATACAAGACATGAGCAAATTTTTGGGGAAGCCCCTTTCTTCAAAGCCACGAAACGACAGTTAAACTGTGATAAATGAAGCTATTGTACGTATATGGTTGCATTGCTGTTGCAGTTTGTTGAATGCCTGAGTTTCTCCTGAAAATTTGCAAATGCTCCTATTAAATAATTTTATTTTTATTTTTTAAACTGTTTGTGTGTTAAAAACATTCCAGTGGAATAAGATAATTAGCCTTCCACTACCATGTGTGCAGCCCCTTGAAACCATCAAGCTACCCCCCACGCCCCAGTGCAACCCGCCAAGTTCTTGGTAGAAGGTGTTGAAAACAAACTGAGGCTTGGCTTGTGTGGGACAAGTTGTCCTGTGATACACTGGTGTTAGACCCAGGGAAAGCACGACCCTCAAAACTCCTCCTCTTCTGCTTTAATAGCTCCCATCTCCTTTACTGTGAATACAAGCTCAAAGGTGACTGTATTTAACTGCGTAGATAGAATTTAAACGCCCAGTCAACCAAGATGGTTATACCAGGGAGGTAAGACATAAAAGGGTCACCATATTCAACGGTGTAAAGAGATAAGGGTTCACGGTGTTCATCACACATAAAGAAATGAAAAGGGCACCGTATTCAAGTGCATAAAGAGATGTGTCCATTGTGTTCGTCTCCTCAAAGATACCGGCTGTCATTGCATGCAGCTGCATAGACATAAAAGTCAATGACAGAATTCAGCTGCATGAGAGGATTCAAAGGTTGGCTATGTTCAAATACATAAAGAAATAAAAAGGTCACTGTATTCAACTGCGTAAAGAGATAAGTGTCCACACTGTGTTCATCTCCTCAAAGATACCGGCTGTCATTGCATGCAGCTGCATAGACATAAAAGTCAATGACAGAATTCAGCTGCATGAGAGGATTCAAAGGTTGGCTATGTTCAAATACATAAAGAAATAAAAAGGTCACTGTATTCAACTGCGTAAAGAGATAACTGTCCACACTGTGTTCATCTCCTCAAAAATACGGGCTGTCATTGCATGCAGCTGTATAGACATAAAAAGTCAATGACAGAATTCAGCTGCATGAGAGGATTCAAAGCTTCGCTATGTTTAAACACATAAAGAAATGAAACGGTCACTGTATTCAACTGCGTAAAGAGATGTGTCCATTGTGTTCATCTCTTCAAAGATACCGGCTGTCATTGCAAGCAGCTGTATAGACATAAAAGTCAATGACAGAATTCAGCTGCATGAGAGGATTCAAAGCTTCACTATGTTTAAACACAAAAAAAGAAATAAAAAGGTCACGAAAAGGTCACTGTATTCAACTGCGTCCATTGTGTTCATCTCCTCAAAGACACTGGCTGTCATTGCATGCAACTGTGCAGAGATAGAAGTCAATGGCAGTATTCAGATGCACGAAAGGATTCAAAGCTTGACTATGTTCAAACACGATAAAGAAATAAAAAAGATCACTGTATTCAGCTGTGTAAAGAGATAAGCATCCACTGTGTTCATCTCCTCAAAGATGTACAGGCTGTGACTGCATGCAGCTGTATAGACATAAATGCTGACAGCACTGAGCTAGAAGAAAGGGCTCAAAACTTGACTACGATCAACTACATACTAAAAGGGACACTAAATTATTTACCTATCTAAAAACATAAAAGGTCAGATTTTTCAGTCGTTAAGGGTGATAAAGGTTCACTACATTCAAGTGTATAAAGAGGCAAAAGAGGTCACTGTGCTCCTCTGCCCAAAGAAATAAAGGTTGATGCTATCCCACAAAATGACAAAAAGGTCACCGTACCCAACTGTTTGAAGAGAAGTGCATCAACATGTAACCTAGCCGCTGTACCCCATTGTGTGAAAAACCTAGCTTCTGTACCTAGCTGTGTGAAGAGAAGTGCATCAGCATGTACTAGCTTCTGTACCTAGCTGTGTGAAGAGAGGTGCATCAACATGTACTAGCTTCTGTACCCAGCTGTGTGAAGAGAAGTGCATCACCATGTAACCTAGCTGCTGATATCCCACTAATCGTTTCAGTTCATAGTGATCACTAATAACGACAATAGTAACTAAGAGTGACTGGGGTATGCACTGATCCCAGTCTTGTCAAACAGCTTCAAAGCACTACAGGGCTGGGTAGTTTTGAAGCCCGCTTCCAGTGAGCAGCTTGGTAAAGTACAAATTTCCTCCTTACTGTTTATATTTACTGAACAGAAATCTGAAACAGAACGAGGCCCGGAGCGCTTGTGCAGAATCAACACCCAAGGGAGCTAATTAGTGCTTGAAATACAGAACACAAGTACAACAAAGACCGGAGTCGCCTACGGTAACTCTAACACGGCATGTGTCTAAATACAAGGTACATGAACTCCACCAGAGGTACATCCTCAATAGTTTTGTTGTTGTTTTGCTTTTGTGTTTTCTTTTTTTTGTCTTTGGTATTTGTTGTTGTACTTGTGGTCCATATTTTGAGAGCTAATTAACTCCATTGTGTGTTGTTACTGAACAGAAGTATGTTTATCATTCAGTAATGATATGACTGAAATACAGCAAAGCAAATTTTGAAATTGTGAACACAAAGGCCAATGGATCTTTACCTGAAGGATGAACACATAAGGGTGAAGGCAACTATTATAGACTAGTTTCAGCTCAGGCCCTTGTTTCTTGTGTGGCACCAACAGACTGCAGGTTTACATTCTACATCTATCATTGACTACACCACTGGATACGGTTTTCACTATATTCAAAAAGCATGCACCCAGATTGTATTATAATATATGGTCCATCAAATAGAACAACACTTGTAATTAATTGAGAAGCAAACTTCTTTTGAATGCTGCTTAGCTTGTGGCTGTGAGAGATAAGCACATCAATATGGTCCACCAAATAAAACAAGACTGCGTCATTAACTGAGAAGCAAGCTTCTGTTGAATGCTACTTAGCTTGTGGCTGTGAGAGTTAAGCATGTGCCTTGATCTGTACAGTACTATCATCTGCACGTGCGTACAAACACTTCAGCATGCAGCACGAGGTGTTCTCACTGAGTTAGGTCATGGCAGGTCATGACATCGAAAGCAAGACTGGGAACAGTACTTTACCTGGAGTCACTTGTAATGACCTAGTTAGGTCAGTGCAGGTCGCAAGACTGAAAGTGAGGCTGGATTTGCCATTTGGCAACATTCAGACCTCACTTTCAATGTCATGACCTGCTGTGACCTAGCTCAATAACACTGACCCTAGCTGGATACTGTTCCCAATCTGGCTTTGAATTCTGTGACTTGGTGTGACCTCCTTTGTGAATATTCTTAAGAACTGCGCAAAGCAAAGCACCAAAAACGTGATTCCCTGAACACACACACATATACCAAAAACAACACCCTACCATAGCAGAGATGAATGATGCAGGCTGACAGAAGTAGTGAGTAAACACACACACATGCCCATACACACACACACACACACACACACACATGTACATACACACCATACATACACACCCACACCAAAAAACAACACCCCACCATAGAAGAGATGAATGATGCAGGCTGACAGAAGTAGTGAGTAAACACATACATACATACATACACATATACACACACACACACGCACACACACACACACACACTCACTCACCAAAAAACAACACCCCATCATAGCAGAGATGGATGACGCAGGCTGACAGGCAAAGTGAGTACAAAACAACATCAAGTCAATCGTGCAAAGCACGTGAAGGCAAGCAATCATTCACAGCTTCTTCTGCTTTGTTCTTCTTCTTTTCATCATCAGTTCCCAGTACTTCTCGACAAAATCACGGACTTTTGTTCAAGTATGCATAATTATGTACAAGTGCAATGCAGTTAACTGAAATAGTCAGATCAGCAGAACTGGACATCTCTATCACAAGGTCAACATCTACCTTCCTCTACAGAAAATAAATCCATAATGAATAAATAATAATTTCTACAATATCATATATAAATGTCCAGTTAACTAACACAAAATGAGTTAGAAATAAGCAGACCCGAAACAAAAGCAACAACAACAACAACAAATAAACAGGGCAAGGAAACAGACAATGAAGAAGAACAACAGTTTTAAACATGCAGCAAACATCAATCTGACAGAGAAAGCCCCTGACGAAAGACCATCTTGAAGAGACCACTCTCCTGAGACCACTTTCTGAAACAATACTCCTCAAGGTTCCATGTAAGGCAATCCAACTCTGTAAACTCACTGCTCATTGGTGACCACTTTCTGAAACAAAACTCCTCAAGTTTCCATGTAAATCAACACTCTCTGTAAAGTCACCGCTCTTTGGTGACCACTTTCTGAAACAATACTCCTCAAGTTTCCATGTAAAGCAGTTGAATTATCTGTAAAGTCACCGCTCATTGGTGACCACTTTCTGAAACAAAACTCCTCAAGTTTCCATGTAAAGCAATTCAACTCTCTGTAAAGTGACCGCTCACTGGAGACCACATCTCTGAAGCAATACTCTTCAAATATCCATGTAAATAAACGCACTTTCTTTTTTTCTTTAAATCTTTTCTTTTTAAATGAGCATATTGCTAACTTCTCTTTTCATTAAGTATATGGAAAGAGAAGTTAGTAATTGGATTTTGACGTACTGTCTACCGCACAGGGTCACATCAGGAAGATCAAACGCTTGCCATAAGCAAATGCACATTTCACATCTCTTCCCATATACATGTGTGTGTGTGTAAACCCTTTCTCAAGCCATAACTGCCAAATCAATCCACACAATAAAACAAAACAAAACACACATGTACAAATATCAAACACAAAAATTCAAAAAGAATGAGTCCCTTTGAAAGTGCCCTGGTTAAAAATGGCTAGGTCATTCTGATATCATTGATACCAGGTTAAAGAAAAGTATAAAAAAGAGGAACGGACAAAAACAAAAACTTTTTTTAAAAATAATAATGCATAAAGGCAGTGCACTCATTTGTACTCACATAAACATACACACACACATGCGCATAGCTATATATCCACAAAAGCTTAGTCTCACAGACAGACATGCACTTCCACATTCATGAAAGCTTATGCGGAAACCTCTCGCCAAAAGACTACCCCCTCTCTTCAAACCCATTCTTGTTGGTTTATTAAAAAATAAAAATAAAAATAAATTCATTGATGATTTAATCCCTTGTGGGAAATTCAGGCCACCTTACTTGGGCAAGGCCACAGCAGCCACAAGAGCAATGCTACCCTTGCCTACTGTGTACCAGTGTGTGCATTAATTTCATGTGTCCAAACAATGTATGGCCGCCAGTGTTTGCACAGATGTCGATGCAGGTTGTTGTCACCTGCATCGACATCTGTGCAAACGCTGGCGGCCACACATGGGCTGTACAGACATCGCAAGAGAGCTTGCGCTGAAAGTTGACTCTGGGAAAACTGTCCCTTTTTGTTGCGGGGAATCGAACCCATGTAAATACTGCGCCTGGGTTTTTGGTCTGGGAAACTATCCCTTTTTGTTGCGGGGAATCGAACCCATGTAAATACTGTGCCTGGGTTTTTTTGGTCTCATACTCCACCCACTGAACCATCCTGCCCCTTCCTAAGGGACTCCACTGCATGAACAGAAACAAACATGCTGCAAAAACGAAATGCAGTTTCAGTGTCTGACATCTGGGTCGACTGCTCTGTGTAATAACAGTATGCTCTACTTCTTGTTTTGTCACACAACACCGAGTACAAAACATCATCTTTGTTTTCATTGCAAGCACGTTTCTACACAATAAGAATGACAATGAAGGGAAAGAAAAGAAAAAAAGGGTATACAAACCGCATTTAAGTACAATGCATTTAACCCTTTCCCTGCCAAGGAATTTGTGCTACTCATACAGCTCCTTCAAAGTGTAGGCTCACAGAAAAAAATCAGCCAGCTGGAATCGTTAGTTTCTTTCTTCCAACTTTGCTGCACCAGAACATGCATGAAAAGTCAGAATCTGAGCTGGATGTCCCATGACGTCTTACAGGCCGACAGGAAGTGCTTTGTCCAGGACATCCCATGACGTCTTACAGGCTGACAGGAAGCACTTCGTCCAGGACTTCCCATGATGTCTAACTGGCCGACAGGAAGTGCTTCATCCAGGATGTTCCACGACATCTTACAGGCCAACAGGAAGCGCTTCGTCCAGGACGTCACATGCATAAGGGCATGGGAAGGGTTGAGAGAAGAAGAGTCTTTAATTCAGAGATTCACAGCCTTTTAGTCTACTACTCATGAGTTCTTACATGCATGCATTCTTATAGTCACAGCAGACTGTAGTGTAGGACATGGCTGTAAATACACACATGAACAGTAAAACCTGTTTGTGCCATCAGCTTCTGTCACACAACCCACTGTGCAGAACTCTGTTCAAAGGCTGTAAAACCACACTCAGATATATGGGAACGGTAAAACCTGTTTGTGCCATCAGCTTCTGTCACACGACCCACTGTGCAGAACTCTGTTCAAAGGCTGTAAAACCACACTCAGATACATGGGAACGGTAAAACCTGTTTGGGCCATCAGCTTCTGTTGCACAACCAGTGTTTTTTTCTTCTTCTGTTTGTGCTAATTTTGCAGAACTCTTTTCAAAGGCTGTAAAAGAAAAATAACTATACTCAGATACACACATGTGCTATCCACTACTGTCACTCTCACTAAGACTTTACATCAAAAGTGTACCTTTTACTGACCATAAAATAGTGTCAGAACAAAATTATTTTGGCAGAGTAAAACCTGTTTGCACTATCCACTACTGTCACTATCACTAACAGTTTGCTATAACATTGCAGTACTCCTTTTACTGACAGTAAAATAGTGCAGACAAATGGGAACACTCAAACTTGTTTGGGTTATCCACTGCTGTCACTGTCACAAAGAGCTTGCATTAACATTACAGTACTCCTTTTACCGCCGACCATAAATAGTGTAACTGCAAATGGGAACAGTAAGCTACTGTTGTCACAAAGAGTTTGCATTAACGGTACTCCTTTTGCAGACCTTAAATTGTGCAACTACAAAAGGGGACAGAAACCCACTTGTCACTGTCAGTAAGAGTTTGCGTTAACACCACTCCTTTTGCAGACCACACAATAGTGCAACTACAAATGGGAACAGTGAGCCCCTTCTATAGTCACACTATCCTTTTACAGACCGAAAAACAGTATCAAATTACACAAACTGGATCACCCTGATATCACCATCGTGGTTGACTGGGCATTAAAAACCAATTATCTCCCTCCCTATCACTGTCATTAAGAGTCAGTTTTAACAGTAAGTACTTCTCCTTTTACAAACATTAAATACCTGTAACACAAAACACAAACACAAACAGTAATTTTTTTTGTTCAATCCATTTTTTCTTCTCTCACGATCAGTGTTTGTGTTAACAACACCAACCTGTTCATGAGGCAAAAGTTAGTAATTGGATTTTTATGTCCTGTCCTCAGGACAATCAAACTCTGTCATACATTAGTCAGTTAGTTAGTAACTGGATTTTAATGTCCTGTAAACCATACAGGGTCACCTCAGGACAATCAAACTCTGTCATAAGTTAGTCAGTTAGTAACTGGATTTTAATGTCCTGTTGACCGCACAGGGTCACCTCAGGACACTCAAACTCAGTCATAAGCACATTCACGTTTCAAAATGCTTCTCATATATAAACTTTTTCTCAAGTCAATCCAAAAAACCTGTCCCTACACAAACATGAAACAAAATACATACACAAGCATCAAACACAATTTTTTGAAGAGTTAGTCCCTAAAAGAGCTCATAAGGCTAGGACATGCTGGTATCATTGACCATTCCATCTAATTTATTGATACAAGATTAGAGAGGCGGAAAAAAATTGACAAAAACATTAAAAAAAGAAGAAGGGCATAATGGTAAATACCAGTGCCACATGGCAGTTAGCTGCACATACCATCTACCAACTATCATCTCCTAGCCGCTCAGCAACAGCCATATGAAACAAATATTTAAAAAGCCTAACTCTTAATGAAATATGTTTGAGAGTTTTCTTGAGAAAAAAAGGTCAAAATGGACCATTAGAGAGAGAGGACCAGGCAGTAGAACAAGAGAGAAGATAGGAAAGGGGAATCAAATGACAGCCCTGAGATTCCAAACAGGGGGGCCATGTCAGACATCCCCAGCCTGTCTCCGGGGGCAGGATGGAAAACTGAGCTGTACAGCATTACAAACGGGCACTGTAAAGCTTGTTTGTCTCTTTCACTTTTTCTCACTACCGCTGTTTGTGATCAATGTTAACAACACTCCCTTTTTGGGGACGAAAATTTTGATCTGCACACCTAAACACCTGCAAAGGCAGTTCAGGGTGACAAATGCCCAAGTCACTGCTGATATTTGATAAAAATGGGGATTTTTATACTTTGTCAGATGACTTCTGACAGCGTTTACATTTGAAACGGTGGATTTCTTTGCACCCCTTGCAGTTAAAGAATCACTGTGGAATTTGTTTGGAATATTGATTGTAGAACAGTCTGTCTTTAAAGCAGAATGCAGAGCAATTAAAAGTGCTCTAAAAAAGGATAATTGGCAAGCTAATTCAGTCAAATTGCTGTGTTACTGAGTCTGACAATAGCCTTGATGTGTACCAAGTACCAAAAATCAGACACTCATTTGTAGCTGTATCACTTGCAACATACACACACACACTCAAACACATACACCCATGCATACACACATGTGCACGTGCATGCGCACACACATGTGCACGCGCGCGCACACACACACACACACTCAAACACACACACATACAGAGTAAAAAATATAAAAAAAGATCACACACACACACACATTCAACACACACAGACACTGTAAAAAGAGAAAAAGAAAAAGTCTCATTCAGATATCTGTCGAATCCATCTGTCACACACACTCAACACACTCACATACAGAGTTTAAAAAAAGGAGAAAAAAGTCACCCACACACACACACTCAACACACACAGACATTGTAGAAAGAGAAAAAGAAAGAAAAAAAGTCCCATTCAGATTTCTGTCAAATCGATGCACTGTCTGGGAAAGGAAAGAAAGTGAAAGTGTTTAGTTGCCTTCAAATCACAGACTTCCCACTACTACAACACTTGATGAGCAAAACCCAGAACAGAGTGCATGATACCAAACACGCAAACACAAATAAAAGCATGCCTACACCAAGGAGGAAAAGACATATATACCGGATGTAAAAAAAGTCAGAATTAAGATACAGACTTATAACATACATGCACACTTATCATTCTTTCTGAAGCTGCCCAAGTTTTGAACAGCAGATTTTGTGAAGAGAAAAATTTGAGTTCTGATACAGTGTGTGTATATATACATACACTCAATAATGAAACACGTGAGAAATGCTAAGGCATACTATCACTACAGACAAAGCACAAGACATCACTGATCAGACTGGCAAGCAAAATGATTGGTGGATTAGTTGTATGGCAGGGAATGGGTGAGATCTGATAGCGTCACCATGAGCTCGCTGCATAAATTGGTGCCGGGGATTGCCCTAACACTGTTCCCATGTAACTTGCATCAGGATGATTCGTATCAAAACAGCAAGGAATCTTGGTCACGATGACAACTTTGAGGCGAGTCAAATAAAACATGACAGGCAACAAAACAGAAAAATTAAGATTGGAGAGAACACGAGTAGTAAAAGGCTGGCATTTTGGATAACACACTTGTTTTGAGATTACTTGCTGATTTCATGATTTTAAAAAAAAAAAAAAAGTGCCAGAAAAGTGAATTCGTCAGATTTGTTGACACTTTTCTTCACCACTCAGGCCTTCCACATTGCAATTCAAAACATGCAAACTGTTAGACCGAGCTGAACTGCAATAAGTGGAATCCTTTGAATGTTGGTACGGCCATGCAGTTTCAACAGTTTTCACCCCCCCCCCCCCCCCACCCTCCTTCCACCCCACCGCCAACTCTTTCCATCTTCACTGAAACACAGGTGTGTTTTTTAACTAAACTTTCAAGACGTGGAAAGGGTGAGGTGGGGTGCAGGTCTGCAGGCCTAAACCACACAATCTTGAACCACCACTTAAATGTGCCTTCATTTTACACTTATTGAGTTCTCTTTTCGCCTCACACCAAGCAACCTCGCTCGTCCTTGCAAAATGTGAGAAGCAGAGCGACGACGTTTGTCCGCCAGAGCTGTAGTTTCTTAGGGCTGCTGGAAATCCCTGTGCACAACCGCTCAATTTTCTTGCACTTGACTACAAACCCACTCCAACCCAAACACTGTGAACTGCTGCTGAACAAACGATGAGCACCATACAGCTAGGTCAGGCTAAAATCCACACTTCCATGATCCAGAAACCACCAGGATATTTTGCGACAGCAACTGGTGATCAACAAAATCCTGTAGAACAATTCACATTCCTCAGCAAGCATCCTCACTCATTTCAGGAACCTGCTCTGCGATCCTGAGCACCATCCATAAAAAAACAAATCTTTAAAAATCTTGGTCATGGCAGGATCATGACCTTTCTCCGCTGTGCAGTCCATCGCTAAAATGGTCTTGTGTATACGTCAGGCAGCGGGGAAAACACTGTGCAACTGTCACACACCCTGAGACCGTCCAAAGCTGGTTCCAGGTCATCAAAGTCTGATGTACAATCTCCCTTCTTCTCTCCTGTCATCTCCCTTAGAATCTCAAGTATCAGTCCAGTCCTTCTTAGAACTGGGTTGCACATGCAGGCGGGACAGCGGAAGGTATACTTGTCGCTGGAGCTACGGTGTCCTCAGTCCAATCAAAGACCCTAATTCATTCCAGCACCATGCTTATCTGATCACGCAGCTAACTGCGAGCATTCTTATTGCATGTGTTTTTTTGTGAGTGCTACGCACGTCCAGTCAACCCCAACACCCTGAAAGACCTCTGTCCGGCACCCTGAGTACTTGACCTCACTGCCACCTTCAGGCGCTCATGATGATGACCTTTCCTTCCACTCGACGCCTGCGCTGCCGACAAATCCAAACTGGCGTTGCCTATGTGTTTGAACAGCCATTCTCGAAGCAACTGCCAGCATCAGTCACATCATTTTAATAAGTCATTGAATGATGCACAGCCACAGCGTTGGAAAAACAAAAGGAAGTTTGATGCAAATTGCAGATTGTCTATCCCATCACTTCCGTTCTTCTTCAAGGCAGAAATACCTGCCAAAACAAAACGAAACAAGCAAAAAAAAAAAAAAAAAAAAGGAAATGAAAGAACTGAAATGGAACATGAGCTGTTATGTTGAAACTCAACAGCCTCCAAGTTTGGTCCAAGCCTACCTCCTCAAATCTCTTGGAGAGCTACCAAGAGCTGTGCAGCACTACCAGGTGCTGTGCAGCACTACCAACAAGTGCTGTGCAGCGCTACCAAGTGCTGTGCAGCAGGCTGCCAGTGCAGTAAAAGAAAAGCAGTTGTCAACCAGCATCACACTTGGCCCAGGTAACCAACCGCCGTGTTTTGTTCTTCATCTGAAAGCTCCCGTCATTAGATCTGATTGTACGATGGTGGAGCTGATGACGGAGGATCTGTGGGCTGAGCGGGTAAGATCTGGAAATGTTGTCGGGCAGCATCATAGTGATACACCGGGTAGGAAGGCGCCCACCCCATCTGCCCTGAGGTGTGCTCGTCATCGTTCTCATCCCGGATCTCCACGCGGCCAAAAACGCTCTCTTCATATGAAGGTGGAGCTGAAATGAAAAAAATGAAAAAATGAAGGGGAAGGGGTCAGTCCTGAGTATTTGCTTGTGTGGAACTCATCAGACTACTTTGAATGCACCACCTGTCTGGGACAGCCTCCCATGCAGACTTAGGTCATCAAACATAGTCCCATCTTTCAAATCATCTTCGAAATCTCACCTCTTCAAGCTATCCTTTTGACTGTGTGTGTGTGCGCGCGCGCGCATGCATGTTTTCTATGAGTGTGTGCGTGCATGTGTGTGTGCATGTGCGTGTGCATGTGCACACACTCTGTGGTCTCCTTACAGCAACAACAAAAAGTTTGTTTTGACTGTGTGTTGGTTTTGTGCTTTGTAATAAGCTGTGTGCTCCAATCTATAGAAACAGCACATAAAAGAGAACAATAATACAGTATTATTACTACTACCGCTTAGTATCACTCACGTTCCGAGTAGGGTGGGGGTTCCAGAGGGGGTGCAGAGGGAGCGGAGGTGGAGGTGGGTGACCCTGAGGGGGCCGGCACCGAGGGAGGCACTCCGGCAAAGTGCATGGGTATTGTGCCGATGACGATCTCTCGCTCAATGCTCACCGTCGTCCAGCGAACATTCACCTTCAGCTGCACATGCATGACAGGATTATTGTGAAATTCAATGTGAATCTCACTTCTCCACGATTCAAAATCCTGTTTCTGGCATCCATCAATGTGAGAATGTAACACAGTAACAGTAATAATGCTCTTGAAAGTACCTTGGGCTGAATGGATGAGAGATGCATGTTACTTTGTTAGTTAGGATGCTACCTTTTTAGTCATAATAGGATTATTTTAAGGTCACAGTGAAACTTGCACTGGCAATATTATTATTATTCATAGCTTTTAAATAGCGCTATTCTCTGCTCTCAAGCAGACTCACTGTGCACATGTCGTACGTGATTCTGAACGAGTCACTGTATCCTTTTATAGCGTGTATTAATTAATATCCACAGAAGTGGCTTACTAGTAGCACTCTTTGGTTGTTGCATGGCTGGTGCCATGTGAAATGTTGCCATCTTGGCACAAGTTCTGTCTACACCATTTAACCATGCACCAGTTTAGTGTCTTTTCATTCAAGGCCACAGAGGTAGGGTGTATGTGTGTTTAGCTGTAACCTGCCACCTGCACTTTTGGCAGAATGACCGGGATCTTTTATATGCTACTGCAGTAACACGGGGATGGAACGGATACTGAAATAAAGAGTCAGCACAGAAAGATGACCTTGGAGAACAAAATTCTCCCGCCGCTCCTGCTGGGACTCGAACCTGGGACCTTTCACTCACGAGTCTGATGCTCTAACCACTGAGCTATCCCCACTCCCCCACAATATGAAGGTGGAACCTTCAATGCAAAATTGGGGGCCCCTGCTGGCAAACTCAGACTAACGGCAGACTTCCTGGCTCCTGATAGCAAACTCAAACTGACGGCAGACTTTCTGGCAGCCACAGGACCGATGATCTAGCGCAACATTACAGACACTGAACACAGGAAGCAGGAGCAGCCTCCTGCAACACACAAGCATGTGCCCAAGCACACCCAGAGCGCGGCAAGTACCTCCACAAAGTAAGATATATCGATGATGCCGCAGCCATCCAGGCTGGAAGGTGGCAGGGCAGGCACCGACACGGCTCGGTGGATGTGCTCCTCGGTGTTGCGCTTGATTCGACTGGTGTAGTTGAGCAAGGAGTAGGTGTCCACCTTGGTGTGGTGCTTCGGGTGACCCGACGAGAAGATGGAGTTGGAGTAGCCCGTGTAGGTCACCAACTGAAAATGACCACCCGCACCTTCGTCACAGTTTTCAGTGTCAACCAGCAACAACGACAACAACGAACAAAACAACAACAACAAAATGTGAAGAATAAAGCACCAAAGCCACTAACTACCCACTTTCCAACAGTGACACTGAATGATTCAAAAATTCTGTTTTCTTTTTTATCAGCTGTTGCAGAACACAGCATAAAATACACCGACTGACATTCATTTAAGACCAGGCAAAGTCTGCAACGAAAAGGCACACTGTTCCACAATGACCCAACAATCTAATGCGCTCTGTTTTTCCTGCTCTTGTGAGTCAACACTTGTGCTGGCCAGTTAGTGCCTGACTCACCATTAAGTGTGCAGCTTGCATAACAATGTTCACCTTTTTGATAAAAGAAGGCCTTGCGGCCGATGGCACGGGAACACACAGATAACGCATAACAGCAGCACAGTAATTAAAATTATTGTGGCTATCCCAGGGGAAAAAGAAGAGAAAAAAGTAGGGCTGTGACTCATTCACTGTCATGTCAAAATCCTCTTCTGGAAGACTAAAGAGCCTGTGCACATGATTTTGTGTGCATGCATTTTTGCCATGTTTTGTATCAAGATGTTTGTTAATTTTCATACGTTTTGTACGCTTGTATACTACTGATTTGTATAATCATCGGTATTTGTGCATTGCATGTTTTTCTTTTAGGTTGTAAAGCGCTTTGAGATTCTGAAAGCGCTCTGTAAGTTCCCTATGATTATTATCTATGTTTTCACCACCAACCTGCTTGAGCTCCAGTTCAACACGTTCGATGGTGGAGTCGCACTTGTTGAAGATGTCGATGGTGTAGGTGATGGGTTCACCAGGCACGTAGCCGGTCTTGGCCAGCGTCAGCCTCGCCTGCACATTGCCCACCGAACAGCAGCAGCCCTCCACTGACTCGTCCTGCTCCCCCCACACCGGCATCTGCACAGCACAATTCAAGTTACTGTAAACATGCCGGATCCGATTCACATCCGGTCCAGATCGGCTGGGAGGCATTGGCCAGAAGTGGGCCGGATGATTCTTGCACACTGGCTCGCTTTCGGACCGGATCCGTTCGGCCAAAACCTGGCACAATCAGCCAGAACTAAATCAGACCCGGGCTGGTTTTGCACAATTTTATCCGGGATGTCTGTGGAAGAACGGCAACTGCGTCTGAAAGTGGGAAACTGGCAGTGGGCCGCTTGCGGCCTGCCAGAAACCGGGCCCAATGATTCCTGCACACCAGCTTGCTTCCGGACCAGATGCGTTCGGCCAAACCCTGAGCAGGCCATTCAGATCGGATCTGGGTCGGTTTGGCACTGTATGATCCATGCCTAATTTGGAAAAGTGGAACTGAAACGGATGCGGGAAGTCGGATCTGGCATATATGAGCCGGCCCGATTCTGGCTGCACGCTGGCTGTAACGGCTATAACTGGCCGTAACCAAAACACTTCTGGATCAGATCCGGCATGTTTACTGGGTAGTTAGTCCGTTAGTCACTTAGTGACTGGAATTTAACATACCGTCAACCACTCAAGGTCACACCACCTCAGGACAATCAAATTCTGCCATACGCAAATTCACATTTCAAAACTCTTCTCATACACATGTCAACCTTTTCTCGAGTCCATCCACAAAACCAGTCCCTAAGCAAACATAAAACAAAACATGTATACACAAACATCAAACACAAAATTTCAAAGAGTTAGTCCCGTTAATATTTATCCCTCTGTCAAAAGAGCACATGAGGCTAGGGCCATGCTGGTATTGTCGACCATCTCCATCTCACTGATCAATACCAAATTAAAGAAAAATATAAAAAAGGGATGGAAAGCAACAATAAAAAAATAAAGAAAATTACATATATGCACAATGGCAAATACCAGTGCCATACGGCAGCAAGCTGCACATACCACCAACCATCATCTCCTAGCTGCTCAACAAGAACCATATAAAAAAAAGCCTAACTCTTAACAAACAAACAAACAAAAATTGAGAGTTTCTGGAAAAAAAAAAAAAAAGGGAATGGACCATTAACAGAAAAATGACAAGAAGGAAAAAGCAAGAGGAGTATGCAGGGAAAAAAACAAGAGAGGAGATAGGAAAGGGGAATCAAATGACAGCCCTGAGATTTCAGATACGGTGGCAAACATCAGATACCTCCTGCCTCCCTTGGGGGGGAAGTGGTAAGGAGCTGCATGCATTGTGACCTGTGTGAAGATGGACTGGACCGATCTAGCAATCCGCATCTGCTTACCCCAGCTGTAGGAACCATGTTCAGGTCCAGAGGGTGAATGACGGTGAAGGCCCGTTTCGTATGCTCGTCAAACTTCCATGGTCGGTTAATGGAGGCTTTGCAGAAGTAGCGCACATAGCCCCGGCGCCCTTCAAAGGAGGAAGGGAGAGAAGCGCCCAGCAGGAGGCAGAAAGGATAACTGTGTTCGCCGGCTGGGTGATCTGTCCCTCCTGAACCTGGTAACATGTGTACATGCACGTACAGAAGCAGTCAGAATACAATCACAGTGAATAATCAAATGAAGGAATCAATGCACTGACACCAGCAAGAACACCAAGGCTTGGGCTGTGTCACAACACAATGACACCAGCAAGAACATCAAGGCTTGGGCTGTGTCACAACACACTGACACCAGTGAGAACACCAAGGCTTGGGCTGTGTCACAACACACTGACACCAGCAAGAACACCAAGGCTTGGGCTGTGTCACAACACAATGACACCAGCAAGAACATCAAGGCTTGGGCTGTGTCACAACACACTGACACCAGCGAGAACACCAAGGCTTGGGCTGTGTCACAACACACTGACACCAGCAAGAACACCAAGGTTTGGGCTGTGTCACAAAACAATGACACCAGCAAGAACACCAATGCTTGGGCTGTCAAAACACACTGACACCAGCAACAACACCAAGGCTTGGGCTGTGTCACAACACATTGACACCAACAACAACACCAAGGTTTGGGCTGTGCCACAACACACTGACACAGCAAGAACACCAAGGCTTGGGCTGTGTCACAACACATTGACACCAGCAAGAACACTAAGCCTTGGGCTGTGTCACAACACACTGACACCAGCAAGAATGCCAAGGCTTGGGCTGTGTCACAACACACTGACACCAGCAAGAACACCAAGGCTTGGGTTGTGTCACAACACACTGACACCAGCAAGAACACCAAGGTTTGGGCTGTGTCACAAAACAATGACACCAGCAAGAACACCAATGCTTGGGCTGTCAAAACACACTGACACCAGCAACAACACCAAGGCTTGGGCTGTGTCAAAACACGCTGACACCAGCAACAACACCAAGGCTTGGGCTGTGTCACAACACACTGACACCAACAACAACACCAAGGTTTGGGCTGTGTCACAACACACTGACACCAGCAAGAGCGCCAAGGCCTGGTCTGTGTCACAACACACTGGCACCAGCAAGAGCGCCAAGGCCTGGGCTGTGTCACAACACACTGGCACCAGCAAGAGCACCAAGGCCTGGGCTGTGTCACAACACACTGGCACCAGCAAGAGCACCAAGGCCTGGGCTGTGTCACAACACACTGGCACCAGCAAGAACGCCAAGGCTTGGGCTGTGTCACAACACACTGGCACCAGCAAGAGCACCAAGGCCTGGGCTGTGTCACAATGCACTGACACCAGCAAGAGCACCAAGGCCTGGGCTGTGTCACAACACACTGGCACCAGCAAGAGCACCAAGGCCTGGGCTGTGTCACAATGCACTGACACCAGCAGGAACACCAAGGCTACATTAAAATGTTGCTATAGATATATATATATATATATATATATATGTTTAGTTGTTTTGTGGGGACTATTTTCTGTCATAAGAAGTTCTCTGCATAACAGTGTCCACCCTCCAGAAATGAA
>JABMCL010001278.1:0-12500 GCA_018857735.1 Alviniconcha marisindica | reverse complement strand
TGTGTCCCAGTCCCACTGTATATCAAGACCACTGTGTCCCAGTCCCATTGTGTATCAGGACCACTGTGTCCCAGTCCCACTGCATACCAGGACCATTGTGTCCCAGTCCCACTGCGTATCAGGACCATTGTGTCCCAGTCCCACTGCGTATCAGGACCATTGTGTCCCAGTCCCACTGCCTACCAGGCCCCTTGTATGCCAGTCCCATTGTGTACCAGGCCCCTTGGCACACACATACACACACACATAAACACATGCATGCACACACACACAAAAACACACATACACACACACACACACACACACACACACACACATTTGTTTGTGGACATGGGTGTAAATATCCTCTTGTTGGACTAGCTTGTCATTGTTCAGTTATCTTGAGCTCATGATGTCAATCACAGTATGTTAGTGTTGGACTGGTATCCACTTTCACAATGCAGAACAAAGTTGCTGAAAGATGCTGCTCAATTAACTGGTGAACACATTGCCTTACAACATAACATACCTCTTACTCACTTCCTTTCTCGAATATCTATTCTACCCATCTGTCTATGCACTGAACAAGTCAACTATATGCTATCAACACAGAGTAAAGTGTAGCTGAATGAGTCAGGTGTGTGTGTGTGTGTGTGTGTGTGTGTGTGTGTGTGTGTGTGGTGTGTGTGTGGTGTGTGTGTGTGTGTGCATGCACAAAGTACTGTGTGTGTGTGTGTGTGCGCGTGTGTGCGCACATGTGCACAAAGTACTGTGTGTGTATGTGTGTGTGTGTGTGTGCGCACGCACAAAGTACTCTGTGCATGTGTGCATGCATACATGCGTGTGTGTGTGCAAAGTACTTTTCCACTGTATTGATTTTCATGTTTGTTTCTTCCTTTGCATTTGTACTGTACAGTGCCCTGGCCCTGAGCTCATAATTTGTTTTATGCTGTGCTGTAAAAGAGCTTGTGAACTGGTAAACTGAACCAAATACAAAGTTGCTTGCATGTGTTACATGTAACTGGTAAACTGGACCCCTGTAACTGGTAAACTGAACCTAATACAAAGCTGCTTGCATGTGTTACATGCAACTCCATCACTGGTTCTGCTCCCCTCCCCCCCCCCCCCCCCCCCCCCCCCCCCCACACACACACCCACCCACCCACCTCCTCCCTCTTTATCTTTCTGAACTACTGCACATTTACAGATCACCAGAACAAACTCTTCAATAAGCAACTGAAAGCCAATGACAGCACACAGTGCACAAACAGCTGGCACTGCCAGTCAGTGAAATCATGGAGGCTGTACTATAAGAGGACAGCTGACACAGATTGCCAACAAGTGAATCATCAGCATCTTAAAAACTGCCGTCTGTCACAGAAAGTGGAAAGCAACACTTGTGAGCTTTCCTTAGCATAAATTTGCTGTCCATCTGCCCATAACAGTATATATATATATATATATATATATATATATATATATATATATATATATATATATATATACAATGTCTGCTGATGATATAACTGTTAGCTAACTGGATTTTATTTGGAATGCCCTGTCTGCCACACACAGTCACCTCAGGCTGATCAAACTACTGACTTTTATAAGTGAATGCACATTTCAGAATTCTTCACACCATTGATGATGATGAAGTGATGCTTAATGTCCTCAGATGTTGGCTGACATATTAGGGACAAGCTGTGACCAATGCCAAAGCATGGTTCAATAAATCTTTACATCCACGGAAGCCAGAAGGCTCGTTAGGACGGACAGCCCAGGACGGCCACCTCGACTCTCACACAGCTCCTGAACTATGTGTCTTCACACCCTTTTTCATTTGATATGAACACTTGTTGAGTGCTTCATCTCGAGACGAGCCCTGAGCGCTTCACAACGGCAACTTTGCCACCATTCCCTGCTTCTGAGCAGACTCACTGCCTTCTACTCGTACGTGACTCTGAATGAGTAAACTGTAGCTTTACACAGTGTAATCTGAATATCCACTGAAGAGGTGTACTTACATCACTGTTTAGTTCTTACATAACTGCTGCCATCTGAGAGCAAGTTCTGTGTACGGCATACAACCATGCACCAGTTTACAGTGTCATTATTTGAAGCCACGTAAGTAGCATACCACTGTTGGTCAGCAAGCTTGTGCACTGCTGCCCCTGTCAGTTAGGAAAATAACAGTGTTGTGTGGCAGCTTCAAATGCAATGCTTCCCACCGAGTCGTTTCACTGAACATGTAACGAACAAGTACCATAACTCCTGTTTACAAACCCACTTTTTTCCAAATCACATAGCATCTTGGTATAAACTACTGTCTTCTTTTTTTTTGGGGGGGGGGGGGGGGGGGGGGGGGTCTTTTTTTAAAATGCTTTTTTGTTTCTTTTCTTGTTTTTCTTGTTTTAATTCCAGGGCCTACTGAAGTTACCATCACACATGGTCTTATTTCCAGAAGGTGAACAAAATGTTTCAAAGCAGTCAAATTTTCACAGAAGTAACTGATGGCTAATACACGAAAACTATATAATGACCTGCCATATAACGATAACTGATATATGTATATAATATAAATAGTAATAATAATAACAGATCCTCTCCTAACCCCCAAACCCACACCTCTCATGCCTGGTTCTCTCCTGCTCTCCCCCCTCCCTCCCCTCTCTCTATCCACATTATATATATATATATATTATGCTTCCTTGCACACTCAACAAGCCATATATATATATATATATATATATATACTGGAACTCACTGCCAGCCACTCTCAGAAATGTCCCAACATAGTCACCTATTATCAGAAAGAGTACTAGATTCTACTGGAATGGTTGGGTAAACAGGAAGGTTTTGCGGTGGAGTTTGAACTGAGACAATGTTGGGTGGATGGCACTGAGTTCCAAATCATGAAACTAAGGGAACGTTCCTTCAAACCAGTCGAAGATTTCAGGTTTTGCTTTAGAATTTTGAGCAGCTTTTCATTTGAAGATCAGAGAGAGTGAGATGGTCCATAAATTATATGCAAAGAGCTGAAGAAAGATAAGGGTGGTAAATTGGTGTGCACATGCCACTGTGTGTGTGTGTGTGTGTGTGTGTGTGTGTGTGTGTGTGTGTGTGTGTGTGTGTGTGTGTAACATGGTTATTGTTTGACAGGCGATAATGGTAGCTAGATTACAATATTTAAGATTCTGTTTGTTTGAAATGTATGTTAATGTGGTTTTTGTCATAAGATTTGCCCTGATATAACCGCATTGGTTGACTGGGCGTAAAACGACAATTTACCTACTTGTCATAAGATGTTTGTACAGTGCAGTGAGTTTAACTCTGGTTAAAGAATAGCACTTTATACAAATTATTTATTATTATTATTAAAGACCCTTCAAAATGGCTGTATGCATGAGTCACCAACTTGTACTGGCAGCGAAATTTTGTGGGTAGTCAGTGAAGTTCCTTGAGAAGAGGTGTTACATGATCCCATCTTTCTTTCTTTTTTCGTCACGTGTGTACTACGTTATTCTGTACCCGCTGAAACTGAGCGACTGGTCTGCTGGTAAACCTGTGAAAACTGAGTTGTAATGATCAAGATGAGCTATGACCTATGCCACGAGTCTTGCAGTAGTGCTTTGGGCAGATATGGTCAGACAGACACAACCTGTGGGAGCTCTAGGAAGGATACAAATTCTGTTGATATGCTGCTGCATTGATAATTTCACGCTGAGCTGGACTCTGAGTGTATTTAATTCACATTCTAAAACACTGTTTCTGCAAGTGTTTGTGCACTCATTGTCGACCAAATCAAGATGAGATACAGAGCCAACAGGCATAACCTCTGTTTTGTCGGTGTTCAGTTTCAACTTGCTGCTATTCATCCAGAGTAGAACCCATGGCTTTCGCACTTTTTACACTCTGGCCCCCACATCTGGAACAATCTCCCCCAAGACATCAGGCACTCTGCTACTCTCTCTTCCTTCAAAAGCAAACTCAGGACATTTCTCTTCTCAGAATATTTCAGCTAAGCAACATTGTCCATCACCACTATCAGTCTGTACAGTGTGTGTGTGTGTGTGTGTGTGTGTGTGTGTGTGTGTGTGTGTGCATCTTTTGCATAGTTACACTTGAAGTTGAACCCATGTCTACATTATGTGTTAGCTTTTTCTTTTTTTCTTATATTATATACATTTTTATTGCTGATAACATTTCCATCTTGATGTACATTATGTGTCTTATAGCATACTATACTTGTTCAGTGCTTTGAACTGCAGGGTAGGCACATTACAAATTTCCATTTTATATATATATATATTTATAATATGCAGAGTGTAAAGTGCTAGGGCAAGTACAAATGACTCTACAATACAAAACAACCACAAAAAATGTAGTACAAACAGTATACAACACTAACACTGTAGTAACAGTTAACCAATATGCTTGTGAATTTATGTGTATGAATATTTGTGTCTGTTTGGAGGGGGACGCTGAGATTGGCAGAGAAAAATGGCTGAAAACTCACCATGCCAGACAACAACAACAACAACAAAAAATACACACAAAAACAAATAAGTAATTAAAGAAGAAAAATAAATCATCATTATAAACACTTAATACTAGAAATCAGCGAACATAAATCTTAAACAACATTTTTTAAAAAGACATTCTATGAAATACAACATTCAGACGCATGATAAAGAATTAAAACTGAAATCCCCTCGAATTCAGTTGGACATCATATGCTGAGCTAAAGGACTGGTGAGGGTATGCATAATTCTGATCGGGTACAGCTACAAAGTACAACTACCCTTAGGCTAAGGCAAGATGGACAGACCTACCACAGATAGAACTGATATGCGCACATCCCAGGCATTCCAATCCCCTTAAAGGCTCCACTTCATAGTGTTGAAATCTATATTATATGCCCTTTAAAGCAATACACTGAGGACAGAACATAAAAGTTAAAACATTTATGGCCCTAGTAATAGTATATATTTACCATATTTGTAAGACAATGGCTACAACCTCAATGAAAGCTTTGGCCTATCACTGTATCACATCAATTTGATGTGACAGATTTGAGATAAAACTGTGGTTTACAGGTCTGGTAAAGTACATGCAATATTCAGGAACATATTTTTATTATTATTGCTTTTCCAATCAAGATCAATTCTGCATGTTTTCTCAGACATATCTACCTCGTTGCTCACTTCCATTTTTGCGATGGATTTCAAGCGAATACTGTGTGTGTGTGTCTGTGTGTGTGTGTGTGTGTGTGTGTGTGTGTGTGTGGGGTGTGTGTGTGAGAGAGAGAGAGAGAGAGAGAAGAGAGAGAGAGAGAGAGAGAGAGAGAGAGAGAGAGAGCATCATATATATATATCATGTATGTCACTGCTACACCTGCATGCTGTTTTTTGTTGTTGTTTTGTTTGTTTGTTGTTGTTTTTACCTGAATTTAAAACAACCACAAAGAAAAAGCAACCAAATTTACAACAGTTCCCTATTCGATACTAACACAAAACCAGATCTGGGTGTGGGGTTTCGTTTTGTTTGGAACTGCCTCGTCTGCCGGAAATTCATCATTTATCCAAATGCGAGCAATGGGGCCTACAAGTTCTACAAGTACAAAAAGCAGTCAGTCACGTACAGCTGCTCCTGAGTGTGGTGAGCGCTTTGCGTTGAAAGCATCTCTCAGTCTCACAACCGCTGTTACCCCCACCCACCCCCAGAGGAAAGCATTGTCTTTGTCACGGACCAAACGGACTCGTTCCCCCTATGACGATAAATGTCAAGAGCTGCGGCTTCTGTTGCTCGGCGCAGCGTGTTGACTGTGCTGACCCACTGATGAGGGAAAGAGACAGGCGTAAAAAAAGAAGAAAAAGAAAAGAAGAGAGAGAGAGAGAGAGAGAGAGGTGATGCCGTCCGGTCAAACAACACACCCTCGATGTGTCAAAGCAACTTACACGGACCAAAATCATACATACACTCTTCCCTGCGGAGACGAAAATGAAAAACCGGCCAGCGAAAATACTCACGATAATACATGAACATCAACCAAAAGTCAGGAAACCCGACATGACTGAGTGATTCAACATTTCAGTGTACATGGAGATGGAGCAAGTCGTTGCCTCTGCTTCTGCTTCGACAGCCTCCCGATTTCCGTATATATGGAAGTTACCTCCCCTGTTTTCCCGTGTTACGTATAATTTGTTCACATTAGCTGTAAAGAACAGTTAGTTTTCTCCGGGAAGAATTTGATGACTGAAATTAAGAAAGCGATGAATATTTTCAGATGATGTATATATATGCTTAAAATAAAAGAATTTGTGTTTTAGATCATAATCAATCCATTTGAACGTGCCTCACAAAAGATTTGATTAAGGGAAATAACTATTAACATCAGGAGGCATATTTTGTCTTTGCTGGGTTTGCTCCCTTCAATTGTATTTAATTTCAGTTCTTTACAAAATGATTTATTTTAATTTTATATTTTATATATCCTAGCAAGGATTATATGTAGGGTACATAACAGGGCCCTTGATTCTACTCCGGAAAAGAAGACCTTTAAAAACATTTTTAGTCGAAGGTCGAGGCCACTGTGTGCGTGCGTGAGTCACAGTCAGTGCGTGCCGCTGCGTGCGTGTGTGCGTGTCGCGTGCGTGCGTGTGTGTGTGTGTGTTTTTTGTGGGGGGAAAAACAAAAATACGGGTTTTAAAACCTTAAACCATAAGTTTAACCCCCCCTGAAATAAAACTGGTAAATTTCCCAAGCAGCCGCACCCCCCCCAAAACCCAACCCCAAAAAATTTTTACAACCCGCAAAACTTGGGATTTTGGTTCTTGCCCGCGGCGAGGGAAAAGGCCGGTCCCAGTTGTGAAACCATCGGAAGGAATTAGGCAGGGGCAAAGTATGAATGGGTAAAGTTAAATATTTGTAATGGTTTGGATGCATGTTACTGAATAAAAGTTCCAAAATATCAGTGAAAACTGAAAAGAGAGAAAAAGAGGAGCACTGTTCTTCATTCAGTCAGGGTTCAGAACTCTGACCTTAACTGTCGAAAAACTGAAGAGTTCACAAACGAAACTAGCGACAGGTGCTTGCAAAAACTGAATCTTCTTTGCTGTTGACAACTTTCCACCTTGTATACCTGTAACCGTGCAATTTTTCCACAGTATCGGGCGCCTGTGGCTGGTCAACCCGAGGCAGCTCCATTTGTCCCGTGCTGTTCGTGCAGCTTTGACTGAACACGCGATGCCTTTCTCAAGTTTAGTCAGTCATATGACAGGGTGGGGCTGACAGCAGGTCTCCTTGTTGATTTAGACTGAACATTTTGAAGTTAATACAAAAATGGCAAGGCAGCAGGTAGCAGTTTTGGGGGTTTACAGGTATGTTTTTGTCAGATTTATGTCTTTGTAAAATTGTTTTATACGCGGACGGGGCGAACCGCGTGTTTGTTTTTTCGAGCGAGCTGGGGTTTAGTGTGGACGCGACATGCGGTGTGCCTTTTTGTTGGCTTGTTTGCGTGTTTTTTTTTTGGGGTTAAATCCCAGGACAGTACCACACCTGAGCCTGAATAAGTTCAGAGAACCCCTGGGCCTACCGCGGTTTGGTGCTAGGGTTAAACATGTCTTATTTCTTTCGTTCTTTGGGTACTTCGAATGGAGCACGTGGGGAAAGAAAACCCCAGTCGACCAAGCGGAAGTCGTCGACATAATTACGTCACAAAAAATTGTGGGCAGTTTCTGTGCCTGCAGTTTGTTTTTGTTTTATTGTTTTTTGTTTTTGTTTTAGGTGTAGCCGTTGATGCAACATAATCGGTCAAAGAAGCTGCACTGTCACTGACTTAATAAATTGGCGGTGACTCCACAACACATTGTGTTTGCTGCGTGAAAAACGAGAGGAAACTCCTAGTGGGTTCACACTACCGCAGAAGTTAATTGCTACTTTCCAAAAGTTTCAGATCTTTGCAACTTTTTGAAAAAAAGAACGCCAGGATGACAGATATACGTGTTTAATCAAGCATAGAAATGTGCACCCAAGCATGGGGGTGGGGGTCTTCTCAGTCACTGGATAATCACAGAGCAATTTTTTCTTCTTCCGGAGCTGCGGTGTTTTGTTTGCTCATTAAGGTGCTTTTTATTGTTTTATGTGCATGTTTTTTGTTTGTTTGGTTTTTGTTTGTTTTTTCACAGGACAGGCCTTTTGGGGGGGATCTGAACTGTTAGAAAAACCCGTAAACAGGAAAATAAAAGGGGAAATCACTGAGACTTTAACCACCCATGACCCAGTCAAGAGTTTTACAAAAATTTTGGGAAATTTTTTTCCGGTATTTTAACTTTTCCCAAACAAAACTGGCGGGTACACAAACAAGAAATTTGTATACATGTACAATAAATAGCAATCCAGTTTTAAGTCTTTTTTCATTATTAGAAATTGCAAGATGATGTCAAAATAAAAATGCATTGTTTGTGGAGAAAAGCCCTGTCTTTGTCTGGGATTGGATGGTATGCCAAGGTTAATGAATTAATGATTATTATTGAGGATCCAAAGGTTTAATTTCAAAACAAACAAGACTTGTCATGGAGACAGCCACTTTTTTCCCAGTTGACCCATAAGTCCTTTGTTTTTTTATTTGTTTAAGGTTTTATTTTTGTGTTTTTTGGTGTTTCCAATTTGTTGACTAGAAAAATATTTGAAGGGAAGGGGTATGGGTGTTGTTTCTATGCCAGTTAAGAAATGAACAGATACATTAAACCAGCATGTAGATGTACTTGCATAGACCAGTTATGAGTGCACATGTTTGTTTTTTGGAAAATAATTGTGAGAATGGACATGCATTTTAATAAATGTGAATGGATATGTTAGCTGTGCATGACATTGTACTTGTAGACTACCATGTAAATGAATAGGTAGGAAGATGGGCAAGGTACTCCACACACCTATGGACATTTTGGGATATCTATCTATATATATATATGTATATAATATTCTCATTGTGATCATTCTTTTCCCATGTATACTGACTTAGAAATTCAGGTTCCCACTGTTGAAAACCTGGCACAGTCAAATGTTCTCCTTTTAAGGGCCGGGAAATAGGTCAAATGTAGCCATGCATGCTTCACCCTTTCCCATAAATGAAAAATTACAATCACTCTGTCCTCTTCTTTGTGTCCTAATTTTGTTTTTTTTGTTGTCACTTTTTTTTTTGGGGGTGTTCTGTTAATTTTTTACAACTTTCTCTTCATTTTTTTCTTTTGCCCTTTAAATTTTTGTTTTTTCCTGGGGTGACCAGGGTTTTGGGACATTAAAACCCAAGAACTAACAACTTTTTTTAAATTTTTCCTGTTTCCTTTTTCCTCCGTTCTCCCCCCCCCCCCCCCCCCCCTTCTTTTTTCCCCTTTCAGAGTGGTTTTTGTGCTAAATTTGCACCACAGGAGTTAGAATTTGGGTTTAATGCCTGCCAACCCACAGGGTCACCTGAGGATTATGCACCAGAGGAAGGGGAGGGGGTGGAAAAAGGGGTTTTGTGGTGAAAGGCCCGTTTAAGCATAAGTTTGAAATTAAATTTGATAATTTTAAAGGGGGTAGTTCCATTTTTTATTGAAGTTTTCATGCTGTCTTGAAAAGGGCAAAAAACTTTTATTTTTATTTTTTATTAGTTTATATTTTTTAACATAGAATAAGATTATTCTAATTTTTGTCATGTTCAACACTTTCTAGGTCAGAAAGCATTAGGCTATACGGGTGGGGGGGGGGGGGGGAAAAAAATTAATCCCTTAAATTTTTTTTGTGTGTTTAATTGCATAGTTTTGGGTTTTAAAAGGACCTATTTTTTCCTATTTGTATTTATTTCAGCACTGTCTGCTGGAAGACATGATGCAAACCCTTTTGGAGCCTGTATTTGATGTCTGCCTCTGCCTTGAAGAGCAACATTACTCAGTTATGTATATTTTTGGTCACTTTTAGTTTTACATTTTTTTTTTTTCTTTTTGTTTTGTAAAGAAGAAATTCCGTACATAAAGGAGCCAGCATGGGGTGTGTAAGAGAAACTCCACACGTAAACCAGCACTGGGCATGTAAGAGAACTTCCCATATAAACCAACACTGGGCATGTAAGAAAAACTCCCCATATAAACCAGCACAGGGGTGCGCAAGAGGTGCTCCCCACATAAACCAGCACAGGGTGTGTAAGACAAAGAGCAACTCCCCCTGTAAAGCAGCATGGGACTGTAAGAGAAACCCCCGCAGAAAGAATTAACCATCATGGAGTGTGTAAGAGAAAGTCATCACTAAAAGGAAACTAGCACAGGGCTCACAAGTTATTTTTTGAATTCCAGTTTTTTGAAGTCCCCCTCAAAAAAATTTTTGTTCCTTGTAGCTCCCGCCACAAACATTTTATGTCTTTCCCTCCTTTTTCTTCCATCTCCATCAAAATAACGGACTGATTTAGGGGTGGTGTGGTGTGTTGTGTGTGTGGTGTGTGTGTGTGTGTGTGTGTGGTGTGTGTGTGTGATGTGTTTTGTGTGCTGTGTAGTGTGTTTAACAGATCTATTTAGGGACACTTTCGTTGTAACTTTGTTACTGGTGTGCAGGCATAATTATTGTAATGTAGTCAGGGTTTGCATTAACTGGTAATTTCTGATATTATACTGGTTAAGATCAACATATATATATATTATACTGGCAAAAAAAAAACAGCAATTGGTCAGACTGCTAGTTGTGATTTTGTTTGACCGGTTTTCAAAACAAAAGCAAACGTTTTAAAGCACAGCACAACAAAAGTGTGAGTGTTACGTGTGTGCATGCTAGACAGAGAAGGGAGAACTTTGGGTGTTTTCTAGTACTGCTGTAGTACTGTATAATATATTATAGTAGTGGTATGGACGGGTGTGTGTCTGACCGGTTTCAGTGATTATCTGACTGGTTTCCGTGAACCAC
This sequence comes from Alviniconcha marisindica, assembly GCA_018857735.1. NCBI lineage: Eukaryota > Metazoa > Mollusca > Gastropoda > Provannidae > Alviniconcha > Alviniconcha marisindica. The sequence goes on along the minus strand of JABMCL010001278.1, from coordinate 1,589 downwards.
TTTCAACATTTAATCTGTCACACAGGTTTGGAAACTGTCTATCATAATCACTGGTAGAGGTTTGTTTTGTTTGTAATCATGATGTAATGATTTCTATTGTATACCCTGTGTGATTGTCAGGGTAATATAAGCACAGAGGGCTTTCTCGGAAGGTTAGATTTTCATGATGATGATTTGTTCTTTATAGTGTTTATTCTTTGTAGCCTGTATGTTCCATTCAGGGATTTTTCTTGCACCTTCTGCCCAGCTACTGTTGTTAGTGTTACTGTTTGTTTAGTAGTTTTGGGGGCTTCCTTTTCTTCAGAAATGTTTTTTCTTTTTTCTTTTTTCTGATGTCTTCTTTTTACCAGCTCTTTGTCTTAGTGGGTTTGTTTGCCTGCAGTGGCATACTGTGGGCGCAGAAATTAAGATCCCTTATGTTGAGAACCCAGAGCTGTGAAATTTTCTCCCTTTAAAATTAAAGCCGGAGTAGGTCAAAGTATAGCTATGCAAGTCTCTGACTGCCAGGAAGGTTTCCATAGTTCTGTCTGATAATATGTGTCTTCCCAGTCCATTCACCATGTTTTCCAAAATTGTTGCACCTTTTTCAAAAATGTTGAAAAATCTCAGGGCAGCGACAGATAATAAAGAGTAGGATACAGACATGATCAAAACATTGCATGTGCATCAGCCTTTTACTCAGCTTGTTTGGTTGTGGGTAAAAACGTGTCATAAGCGGGTAAAAAGAAAATCCTGAATTATTTTTAAAACGGGTTTTGCCGACAGTTTCTTTTCTCAGTTTAAGGAACCTGCCTTAAAACTAATAAAAGTGCACCAAGTGTCTTTTGTCTAATGGTGGCAATAATATATTCCTACTATTGATAGCTATGAAGGCAAATCACGTCAGTGACTTTTGAAAGGTAGAGTCATTTTAGAGTGCATGTCTATTTTGTTGTTGTTTGAAATCAGATGAATTCTGTATGAAATTGTTACTAATTGATTGAAATAAATTGCCTTTTTCAAAATTGCCAATGGATTTAGTTTATATTTTTCAGTGCAGTGACGCTTAACATGACACTTAACTACTTGTGACTAGTGTAGGTCTCACTACTTGTCATCACAAGCTGTCTCATATAACTGAGTGCCTGTGGAATATAAATATTGGCTTCCAAATATGTTGTGTGTCATAACAGTAAATTAGACATATACTTGTGATTTGATGATTTTAATTTTGTACTGAAATGATCCGCAAAAGAGAACACCCCTGCTCGTACCTTTCTTAGTTGTAAATAAGTGAAATGTAAATACTGATGCTGGTTATATTTGCTGTTGATTGTGTTGTGTCTAGAATTGTGGGCTGCCTTTTTTGTTTGTTTTTGTTTAACTTGCATTTAGATGACTTATTGTTTTGCCCTGGTATAAGATAACAGTGAATGTATGATTTGTCCCGAGGTGACCCTGTGTGGTTGACGGAATGTAAAAATCTGGAACTAAATTGTTCTTTTCAGCGTTTTGTATGACTCTTTTCCCGACTGCATTTTGGGGCATGTTCTGCTTACTGCTGTTGGGGGCATGTTCTGCAGATATGGCAGCAAGTGGCAGGGTGATTT
>JABMCL010002906.1:7500-14499 GCA_018857735.1 Alviniconcha marisindica | reverse complement strand
ACGTATTGCTGACGGCTACTCCGGAAGGCGCCAACTGTCAAACTCAGGGGAGGCAAACCCAGCCCCGGTACGCACCGAAGGCAGGACCAGTGAGTGCCCCTGAAAAGATTGCTACTCGTAGAGGTCATCGTTTTCGAGTGTCACCGGCAGACTGACTTTTGGCACTTGAAGGACGACTAAAAGAGCGTTTACCACTGAACTTCACCCGGTCCTTCACAGCTACTGGTGATTATTGACAAGCTTAAGACCCAGGTGCGTGATCTCTGAGTTGTGCTTGGTTCCTTTTCTTGTAATGCTCGTGATGAACGTCTTTCTTGTAAGGTTAGTAATATTTCACATTCATAAACCGTCCTGGATGACTGGGCGTAAAACAAAGAAACAAACATGTAAAAAAAAAAAAAAGGTTGCTCGGGATGAGTGCTCTAGGGATGGGGTAGTGTTAAAAAGTCGTAGTCCACATTACGCAGGTGTGTGTGTATGTGTGTGTGTGTGTGTGTGTGTGTGTGTGTGTGAGAGAGAGAGAGAGAGAGAGAGAGAGAGAGAGAGAGAGAGAGAGAGAGGGGAGGGGAAAAGAGAAGAGAGAGAGAGAGAGAGAGAGAGGTGGTGTGTTTGTGTGTGTGGGTGTGTGTGTGTGTGTGTGTGTGTGTGTGTGTGTGTGTGTGTGTGTGTGTGTGCGTGTGTGTGTGTGAAAACTTTCTTTTACAAGGATTGTAGTTTAGGTTCAGTCAAAAACCTGTCTAACAACTAGTCCTTGCTAAGCTACTGATGAATAGATATCAAATTACAGGCATTATTTATATACATATAGGCATGAATGAGTGAGTGAAAACGTTATACATGAAAATTTCCACACAAACCATAGCGTGCTCACAGCGCCAGATGAACACATGCCATACATCATTCAGTTACATATTATGAGCATACTGCGAGCATATTATGAGCAAATGAAGCAGCAGAACATCTGATCAGTTCATATGACAAGTATCGGAACAGCCAATGCTTATCTTATAAAGAACAGTAAGGGAGAAAGGGGGGGGGGGGGGGGGGGGAGGGAAGGAAGGGGGGAGGGGGGGGGGGGCACTTCACAAGCAGTCGGAAGGACTGGGCGGAGTTCTAGGGGTGCATAAATAGGTCTCAAATGACCAGTCATTACAATGGCAATCACTCGAAAACCTCAGTCTTTCTCTCTGTCATCTCAGAGACAGGAACTGGAACTCGAGCTCTAAAACTTTATTTTACAAGGATTGTTTAGGTTCAGTCAAAAACCGTCTAACACTAGTCTTTGCGAAGCTACTGATGAGTAAATATAAAATTACAGGCATAATTTATATACATACAGGCATGAATGAGTGAGTAAAATTTGATACATGGAATTTCCACACAAAACATAGCGGTTCCAGCGCTGATGTACACATACATACATCACTCAGTTATACATTATGAGCATACAACCTGTAACTAAGGCAGCAGAACATCTGATCAATTCAACACCAGTATTGGAAAAAAGAAAAGAAAAAAAGCAGTCAATGCTTATAAACCAAAGTAAGCGGTCAGAAGGATTGGGCGGAGCATTATATCACAGTCCATCCTATGTAACTACTTCAAGGTGTGCACGAAGTTTACGTTTGAAGGAGCTGAGTGACTGGCAAGATTTGATTGTCAGAGGTAGGTTGTTCCATAGATAAGCACCAGAGAAGATATACTTGTTTTGAATATGTCTATCCTTGGCCTAGGCAAACTAAGGTGATGGGTTCCAGAGTTGGAATAGCGTGAGGGAATGTGTGTGTACAGGTTAGATATGTACTCTGGGGCCTCATTTTTAAGGCCCCTGTACAGCCCCTTGTTATATTCAAGTTGTTTTTGTAGGCTCTTTATCCTTTAATTTCTGGTCAGTAGTTAGAGTTGTATCGGAAAGGATTAACTTTACAGCTCTTCTGTGCAGAGAATTTAATCTCTTTTTGAGAACTTTACTACACCCCTCCCAACGACTGACGCATAATCAATGTGAGGTTTAATGTGGAAGAACAGTTTTCTGGTGTCGATGTCTACGATGTACCTTAATTTCGACAGAAGGAAGACTCGTCTTGAAACTGTTTTACACACATTATTAATATGTGAGTCCCAGCGAAGTTTATTGTCTACAAGACGGTGTTCTGACACTTCATCAATTTTCGCCCCGTTTAGAACGAGATCGAGTGGTAAGGGTGACAACTGGGGTGTCTGTCTGGTAGCGATTGTTACAGACTTGGTCTTGATCGGATTGATGACTATATGATTATTATCACACCAATTGGATACCTGATCTAAGCTGTCTTGCATATTGCTTCTGATTTGCATAATATTTTTTTCCAGATGTGTGCAGTGTTGTGTCATCTGCAAGCATGTCACATTCAACAGATATATCTTTCACGTGTAATGGAAGGTCACTGATAAAGAGACTAAAATGAATAGGTCCCAAAATAGAACCTTGTAGTACGCCATACTTTACTGATTCTTTGGAGGAGTAAGAGCCATGGAGTAAGATGCATTGGTTCTATTATGAAGATATGATTTAAAATGGTAGAGAACTTGAGTTTTTAAGATAAATGGCGAGCTTCTTCAATAGAATATCGTGATCAACCAGGTCGAAAGCCTTCTTTAGTCTAGGAATACTACCCCAGACATCTCAGATTTTTTCCATGGCTGTTAGACAAGAATTTGTGAGACGTGCCAATGCAATTTTGGGCGGGATACTTACGTCTAAATGCAGAGTGAAAGGGGTGAAGGAGTTGCCGCTTTTCTAAGTAATCATTTAAATAAATGTGCACATGCTTTTCGAGAAGCTTTCACAAAACAGACAGAAGTGATATTGGTCTGTAATTGGTTGCATTTGTTTTATCCGTAGGTTTTGGAAGCGGAACCACTTTGGCTTTTCTAAGCTCAGACAAAAAAAACGTTTTTCTCAATGCAAAAATTTAAAAAAGCATATGTAAGGAGTCTATTATGTATGGCAATGACAGTTTTAGTAGCTGGTTGCTTATACCATCCAGACCAGACGATTTTTTGTTTTCCAGCCCCGATATGTATTTGCCTAGTTCCGAAACGGAGAGATATGGGATGACAAATGGGTCTTGCCCGCTAGTTTTTTGTTTGCAGAAATCATGTAGAGGATTTGAGCACTCGTATACATTTGTTCTTGGTTCTTGGTTCTATTAATGGTTCTGACACTGACAGGAAATGATTATTGAAAACATTTGCAGTTAGATTCTTCGGGAGGGTCGGCAGTAGTAGAACGATGTCCTTTCGTAAACACATTTAGAGCACGCCACACAGATGCTATATTGTTATCACGCTCTATGAGCTTTAGGAAGTATTCTTTTTTGGCTTTTCTCACAAGAATTTTTACTTTATTTCTTAATTTCTTGTATTCAGGGAAACATTTTTCTCTCTTTAGTTTGTCTTTCTTCCTTGATGTCTTTGTTAACCATGGTGGTAACTTTGGATGTTTTACCCGCTTGCGTTTTAAAGGTGCATGTCTATTGACAACAGTGAGATAGACATTGTACCATGTCGCCAAGGCTTTATCGGGATCAGTACAATTCAGGACTTCAGTAAACGGGGCCCAGTGCAGGTCATTAAAAAGAGGCAGCCTTATTAAAATGTTTGAAAGATCGAAATGATACATATGAATGGGTTTTGGGCTCACATTTTGGAAGCTTAATCGATCTTGAACAGGAGATGGGACAATGGTCACTTATGCTCAGGTCAGGTACATTGACCTCGGTGATTACGTCTGGGTTGTTTGTATATATATGGTCAATAAGAGTGGCAGACGTCTGTGTAATTCTAGTGGGTTGATTTCACAAGTTGGGTTAAGCCTAGCAGTGTAATAGTAGAGTCCCAGGAGGGGTGGCTTTGTAAATCAATATTAAAATCTCCTAGTACAAGAATATCAGCATGAGGTTTAACAGTATGGATGTTATCTATCATTTGTACAAAGTTGTCAAACCAATTTATAAGAAGCAGAAGGGTTTCTGCATAAAAATAAAATAAAATAAAAGCCAAAAATATTAGTAGCGTTCAACAATTAAATGCATTAAACAAGGTCACTTTCAAGGCATTGACGCCTGTGTGTAATGTGAGCAATAGAGTTGTGTATGTATACTGCAATACCAGTCTGTCCAATGACAATTGAATCTATTCTCGAAATACAATAATTTGGAATGTTAATATCCTGGTCAGAAATTCTGGAGTCTAGTCGGACTTTGTAATACCAAAAATGTTATAGTTAGGCGTTGACTGGCTAAGGAATACACATAGATCAGGAACATTGTTATACAAATGGTTCACATTCTGATGACCAACGCGCAACATTATAATAAACGATGGAAATTATTCAAAAAGAGCAAACCGGAAAAAGAAAAGAAAACAATAACACTCGAAAAAATACGTTTACACAAAGAGAGCGCAAAACTAAAATTCAACTGAATCGTAAAATTAACGAAAACAAAGCACGCAAAAGGGGGAGCAAAAAGACAATAGAACAAACACGTTCGTAAAATGAACTTCCACGATAATTTACACAAATAAAAAGGTCCAACTGACTAGATCCGTTATTATTACGCAGTAAACTAGTATTGTAATAAAGTTGGACGTCCAGTTACGCTTTTATACCTTGTTAGAACGGGAACAGTAACACTTTTATACCTTTTCAGAAGGGGAACAATGAGCTTCAATAAGCCTGGAGGACGCTACGCTACAAAGATCATCATTTACTGAGACTGGGATCGGGGCTGCTGGACATAGCTATGATGCGGAGGCCATGGGTTGTAGGGGTTGAAGTGCCAGGGGAAGGGACAGGGGAAGGGAGGCATGGGCGGGCCGCCGGAGTGGTGCCACTGGAATGGTGGGGGGGCCCCTGGGCGGCGTCATGCAGTGAGGACCGTCATAAAGGCCATGATGGCGCAGCTGCGACCCCCGGTTCTGCTGGTTCTCCCCGGTTGGCGTGGACATGCCGCTAGCAGGGTGCCGTGGCCATCGGTCCTGTGGGCAGCCACTGGGTGGTGCCTCGTGTGGCGGCGGGCCTCCAGCAAGGGGAGGCCACTGGGTGGTGCCTCGTGTGGCGGCGGGCCTCCAGCAAGGGGAGGCCACTGGGTGGTGGCTCATGTGGCGGCGGGCCTCCAGCAAGGGGAGGCCACTGGGTGGTGGCTCATGTGGCGGCGGGCCTCCAGCAAGGGGAGGCCACTGGGTGGTGGCTCATGTGGCGGCGGGCCTCCAGCAAGGGGAGGCCACTGGGTGGTGGCTCATGTGGCGGCGGGCCTCCAGCAAGGGGAGGCCACTGGGTGGTGGCTCATGTGGCGGCGGGCCTCCAGCAGGGGAGGCCACTGGGCAGGTGGTGTGTGTGGGTGGGGGGGGGGGGGGGGGGGGGGGGGGGGGGGGGGGGCCACTGTATGGTGGCTCGAGGCGTGAACCGTCATGAGAACCGCGGGTCACAACAGCACCACCGTCCGGCAATGATGGGCCGCCTGGGTGTCGCCGGTGGATAGCAGCGGTGCCAGTGGACGATTTCGTGCGGTTGGTATCGACACGGTAGTGAGGCTGATGTGACTGGTGGCCATCTTTGTGGTTGACTTTGTGGCTGTCCTTGTGGGGATCTTGCGTTCGTCGTGAGGCCGACTCCAGTTTTCGGACAGCAGCATCCACAAGCACTTTTAACGTTACCTCCACCAGGTCGTTGCTGGCGTGTTTGCTTTGTGTGTGGTAGTCGCCTCTGGCTACGAGGAAGGAAGGAAATTATTCTCTTCAGAAGGATCAGCTTATGTCGGGGTTGCTTCACGCTGAAAGTGGGCTCCAAAGCCATAGGAAGAGCACATGCTGCTTAGCATTTGGTTGGTGTCTTTTATGGCTTGTGTATATCCACTGTTTAGAGGGGAATGGAGGTGAAGGCTATGGCAGCTTTGGGGAGACCCTCACCAGTTGTTGGCTAGCGCCCGGAAGCTGACAGTGACCAGCTGCTTGTGATAGTTAGTGTCCGTGCAGACGTTGGTGCCAATGTGGACAATAACATGACTGGTCCTCTCGGGGTGACTGGTTGGTTAGGCTAGCTGAGAAATCACCGGCTGTAGCTCCCCCAACCGTCCTGACATGGATTTTGCCGTTTTGGTCCAGCCTTCGTCTGTCCACATGGCGCAGATTGGAGTCACCAATCAGGAGGGCAGCTAGGTGCCTTTCCCTTTGGGAGTCGCAATGAAGGAGGAACCTGTCTGGATCTGTTCACTCGGATGTCAGGTATGGCGCTGTCGGCAGAGCTATCAGCTGCTGTTTTGTTTGTAGACAGCTGCTTTGATTGTTCCGAGTTAGGGTGGAAGAGTCAGTGGTCGTGTCAGTGGTGGTGGAAAAAGGGATGTTGTACTTTTTCGGTTGGAGGGGTTTGGGGCATCGGTAGAAGGCCTGTTTGGGTCTGCCAACCAGCTTCTGTGCATTAGGGGAACGGCCTGATGTGGTGTGGCACTGCATTCCGGTCTGACTATTCACAATGGGAGAAACTGAACATTTAGAGAGACGGTCTTCAAGAGCCTTGATTTTCCTTGTGTTGCGCTCAAGGGTACCTTTCATGTCAAAGTTTTCTTGCCTCACATCTCTGAAGTCGTTGTTCAGTCCAGTCACGACGGATTTCAGGCTGTTCGACTGTTCCACCTTAAACTGGTCGAAGAGCACGCGGACTCCGGCACTACACAGTGTGCAGATGAAAGTGTCCGAACAGCACTCATCGGTAGAATGGTCAGAAGAATCAGATGCAATGGCAGCAGCTGCAGCAGAGACACCATCGACTGAAGTGTTGGCCGCGTCAGCAACCGAGGGAGTGTCTGTTGTGATGGAAACAGCTGCACTATCTCTGCTGACTGGAGTGTTGTCGCTGTCGGTAGAGAGGTTGGGTGCGTCGGCAGTGATGGAAGCTGCCGGGTCTGAGAACCTTCGAGACCCATCAGCAATGGCAGCATCACCACTGACAGAGATGGG
>JABMCL010002906.1:0-5000 GCA_018857735.1 Alviniconcha marisindica | reverse complement strand
GGAAAAAGGGGGGAGAAAAGAGAGAGAGAGAGAGAGAGACAGAGAGGACAGAGAGGGGACAGAAAACCGGAGAAAAGGGGACAGAAAACGAGCAGGAGAGACAAGAGAGAGGGGGACAGAAGGAAAAAGAGACAGGACAGAGGGGGGAGAAGAACGCAAAAGGCCAGCCGGGCCAGGCAGGAGGCAGGCAGACAGACAGAGTGTGTGTGTTACTCACATACAACATCCACCGTACAGCTGGCTGTCCCTGTTTGAACACCGCCAGAAGTAGACGTGGTACAGGTGATTGTGGCGCCGCCCCACCTGTCCCGTGTGGCTGACTTGGGGGTCAGGTGAACCTCCCACCAGACGGACGTGACGCCTGCACGATGTCAGGGTACGGGTTGCTGCAGCTCAGGTCAGTAAGACACGCCCCAGACACACCACACTTTTGCCTTATACACGATCCTTTTTACCCAGGAAACTTTGTCTGTACTGGCGTTTCCCGTCACAGATGACGTCATAGTTTTGTGACTCCTCCACCGCCACGGGGCACTGGTGTTGAAACCTCACCGCTGTGTAACATGACAACAGTGAAACCGATGAGTCAGGGTCGGCGGTTACCCATAAGAGCGTTACCAAAACATCGACGTCGAACTACCAGCATGTTGAAGTCGTAAAATGGTGTGTGCTAAATTAATACAATCAACAACGTTTTTCATTCAAAAATAAAATAAAATTCATTTCGTCAAACAGAAATGAGTTACTAAAAGCCGTTCGTGTTCAGCCTTGGGTCCTTTGTGACGTTATCTTCTTATTCAAAAACGGAAAATGACTAATCAGAAACCAAATGATCTGACTTAACAAAGAAAACGTAACTGTATCGGTTTGGTTGTTGTCGTTCTAACAGCGATAGCTTCTTGGTCATCAGCGACAACACAGATTTCCCGTACGGGGCTCTGCATGTACCTGTCTTGGCTTCGACCGTGTCGACAACACACCGACACCAGCAAGTACACCAAAGTTACATTAACAATTTCTATGCGCCGGATAGTTATGTGGGGACTATCTTCCGCGACCAGGACAATATCCTTTCATAGCAGCATACACCCTCCGGAAATGGAGACGAGTCCTCCGATAAAAGGGCCCTTTTTATATGGCGGTGTGATAAAACATATATGGCGGTGTGAAAAAATTTGGCCACAAAAAGCCGTCTCACCCCGGTATAGAACGCAAAATTATGTCAAAGTACAACTGCACCCGGGGTCACCCGCAGCGATCAGATGTGGAATGCTACGACAACAAATCCCGATCTTTGACCCCTCAGAGACCCCCAAATTTCCCAGTGAGTTTTTTTTCCCAACGGGTGGGGAAAGCTTTTCCCCCAAAGTGGCTAATTTAAAAATACTCTTTTTGGGGTTGGGGGTGGGGGGTGTGTGTGTGTGTGTGTGTGTGTGGGGTGTGTGTGTGTGTGTGGGGTGGGGTGTGTGTGTGTGTGTGGTGTTCGTGAAGGCCTTTGACCTGTTTGATAAGTGTCCAGCAGTGGGCCTATGGGTGAATGTGGGGTAACATTTTGTAAAACCAATATTTCTGAACAGCTCAACCTTCTGTAAAAACTTGGTATATCGGGCCCTTGGGAGCCAGAGCAATATCAAAAAAAACAAATTTATCAAAGTAAGCCCGTTTCCCAAAAATATTTAATAGTTGTGATGAGTGATTATATGATGATGATGATTGTTTATATAGGCTTTTTTCCCTTCGAGCAGATTTACTGCGCTCGCATGTGACTCTACATGGGGTGCTTTTTATAGCGCGTTTGTGAATATCCACCGAAGTGGTTTTTGCAGTGCTGGCATGGCTGGGGCCCATGAAACTGCTTTCCGTTTCGGCGAAAATTCTGTGTCCCCCCTCAACCCCGCCCCCTTTATGGGAAAGCCTCATAGTAAGGGGTATGCGTGTTTAGCTGTAACCCACCACCCCGCCCTTTAGGGAGAATGACCGGGGTCTTTACGTGCTACTGCGGGGATACGGAGGTGGGGGATACCGAAAAAAAGAGTCCACAGAAAGTTGGGGAAAGAAAAAATTTTTCCCCCCCTCCAAAGGTTCAACCCCGACCTTTCAATCACAGGGCCGACGCTCTACCCCATTTCCCCGTTCCCGAACCGCTGATCGTTCTACTAAAATTGGTATGGTGGTCACAACAAAGGTTTGTTCAAGGACATTTTTCACGTTTTTTTTGTCCTTGACCTTGAACGCAAAAATTCAATCTTGCCACAAAGTACTGGTGATGACGATGGTGATAATGTACCATCAAGCTTAATTTGGTTGCAAACGGGTAAACAATTCAGCAGTTATGGTATACACAGCCATAATTTGTTTTTATGACCCATTTCTGCGACTTTGACCTTGAGGATAGCAACTCAGTCTCTTCAAATGACAATACAATTTGTGATGAGGCATTAGTATCCAAAGATTTGTTTCAAGGCAGAAGATACATCTGAACAAATATTCACTGAAATGTTAAACCTTTGCTGCGACCTTGACTTTAAATATAGCAGTCCAATCTTTTCACTGAATACTTCAGCTGATGACTTTTCTTCTTCTTTTTATCGCCAAGTTAGATTTCTTTGTAAAGGAACAGTAGTTCATCAGATATAGCTAAAACAGACATGTTTATGAGCCCTCACTCAATATTGAGCCAGAAACTACGGCTGCTGCTGCTACTTCTATTCCAAGTTTTGTTACAAAAGGTTTAGCAATTCAAAAATTATAAACCGGAAAACCAGCAGTCAAAACGTTTAACCTTAGTTGTGACCTTCAGCTTGAACACAACAATCCAGTCTTTTTTCTGGAGCCTTCGGTTCGTAATGGGGTGCCATTAACGTACGTTTGCTTGCAAAAAGAACAACTGGTTAGAAATATAGCCGAAACAGTCTTATTTTAAATTTGACCTTGACCATGAAAAAGCAAACCGTTTTTTGTTTTGTTTTTTTTCACGCACCTCCGGCTAATGATGGTGCAACACCTACTATGTTTGGTTAGAAAAAGTGGAGAGGTTCGGAAGATAATATCTTTTATAATAATTTCTGGACAAAAACGGTTAAAACACAGGCAGACACATGGACACCAAACACAGTCATTCCCAAAGTATTGCCCTTATATCGAAAGGGGGGGTAATGAACCGAAAACGAAATACAGAGATGTCCCAACTAACCTAGATATTATAGAAACCCGCTGACAAACCCCAAACAAACCCCCGAAAAAATAACCATAAACTAAAATGGTCTGTTCAGACCAGTCAGACGACTCCTCTGGTATGCCCTCGAATCACCCCTTTTTGTGTGTGTGTGGGGGGTGTGTGTTTGTGTGTGTTGGTTGTGTGTGGGGTGGGGGTGTGCGTGCGTGCGTGCGGAATGCGTGCGTTTCGGGGTGCGTGCGTGCGTTTCGTGCGTGCGTGCGGGCCGGCCCTGGCGGCCCTCGTGCGGGGGCATTTATTTTTGGTGTGTGTGTGTGGTGGGGTGTGTGTGTGTGTGCGTGCGTGGGGCGGGGGCCCCCATGAATGGTAATTCATGTGTGCGGTATTTATATTTTTTGTAATAAAATTTTGTGTGACGTGTGTACCTGTGTACGTAGAAGCATTGAGGAAGAGAGGGCGTACATTCCCCTTTTGATTCTATTTCTTCAAAGTCATATCAATGTGGTAAAAAAATAACCGAGGCTCTTTTTTTACCGCTTTAAGATACAAGCAAACACACACCCCCCCCCCCCCCCCCCCCCCTGGCCCCAAAAGTTTTTCCCCACCCCAGCCACACACACCACAAAACCACACACACACACACACACACACACACAAAAACCACACAAACACACACACACACACACACCCACACACAAAAACCCCCCCCCCCCCCACACACAAACAAACCACACAAAAAAAACAACAACAAAAAACAAACAACACTTTCCCCCAAAGCTCCCTGAAAACCCCTTTCTTAACAGTTAAAACCCAAATTCCTGAAAGTGAAAAAGTAAAATTCCCCATGTAATTGGTCATGAGAGAGAGAGAGAGAGAGAGAGAGAGAGAGAGAGAGAGAGAGAGAGAGAGAGAGAGAGAGAGAGAGAGAGAGAAGAGGAAAAAGACAACAAACGAAAAAACAACAGCAGGGACAAAAAGAGACAGAGAACAGACAAAAGAGCAGACAGACAGACGACCCACAAAAAAAAAGACAGAACAGACCGACAAAAAACAACAAAGACAGACAGTGGGCTACCAACAATTTTTACATTGACAAAAAGCCCCAACAAAAAGAGGATCAAAAGCCAAAACATGATATGCACTTGAGGTTTTGCTCCTATGAGTAACACAGGTACACCCCAAAACATCAATGTGGCAGCGTATCATGTGCAGCGGTGATGGTGCTGCGACTATTTCAGTGCCCCCTTCACTCAATGGTGTCACCGACAACATATTTTAATGCCCCCTTGTCCGCTGTTGACACAGTCGGTCTGAGTGCAGTCCCACTTGTTTGTGGCGGGTGTGGATTTTACTTCCTGCTTTCGGGTGGGAGCTGTCAGACACGTACAGGGCCCATGTAGCTTTTTAGAGAACGATAAAAAACAGTCCCACAGGCCGAATAGCTTAATAAGGCGTATCAACAGTCCTACAGCGATATAGCTATATGGGGGACGTATAACAACAGTCCGTACGGGCCGATATCTATATTTGGGGCGTAAACAACAGTCCGTACGGCCCATTAGCCCAATATGGGGGGCGTATAACAGTCCGTACGGGCCCATACAATATGGGGAACGTTAACACAGGCGTACAGCCGATAAAACTGTATATAGAGCGTATAACAAAAATCCCTACAGGCCGATAAAACTATAATAAGGAACTATAACAACAAACTTTAAACCAAAAAAACTATATATGAGAACGTATAAAACAACCAAGGCCCCCCTTTATAGAAATTAAAAAACCCTGCGAAAATTTTGGCACTTGTCTTATATAAGAGAGAAGA
>JABMCL010000500.1:0-16615 GCA_018857735.1 Alviniconcha marisindica | reverse complement strand
TCTGGCCTCATTTCTCACTCTTAAGTTGATCATCAGACTTCACTTTTTATTTGAAACAGTTTTATTCCAGCATTTGGGTGAACCCAGCTCAGTCTGCCAGTTCCAACTTCTGGCACTCCCACATGCACCCCTGATACATGGAGAACGTGAAGTTAAATAAATTACCAATGATTCAAACTCTCTATACATGTACACTTCTTATTTCTTTCAGTATTTCTGAAGAAACAAAACCCAGCAAATGGCAATTTTATGTACATAAAAGATTTTTTTTTTAAATATTGCCATTAATTCCACCAACAACAAAACTGAGCCATACACTTTTGAAGATAACCACCTGAGCACCAGAACTTTGTCTCTCTTTGCCTAAAACAATGAGCCTGTTTTTAGAGGTACCTGACATTAAGCGGACGATGAGGAAAAAAGACCTGTTCTGAAAATTGTAAATATGTAAGGAATCATTCTGTTCAACTGTGTACACTAGAGAACCATGGTGGCCATTTTGCCCTCTCAAGAAACCTATAAATTTGCACGTTAAACCAATGAAAATTAATTTAATCCCCCCCCCCAACCCCCCCCCCAACATACACCTTTCAGTTTCTAACAATTACGCAGTCTGGAAGGACTTGCTTCAGTAGTGTCTGAAAAAGTACCAACACTGAGGTGCAATGTATAATCACACACTGGAGGCCTCACACAATTTGGAACAGCTCACTTCAATGGCATCTGAGAAAATACCACTAACACTGATGTTCTTCACAGATCCTTACTGATCACTGAGCGTAACTAAATAAACCACAAACAGCAAGTCAACCCCAAAAAAGTGTGATGGACAACAACAAAAAAAACAAAAAAAAAAACCAACTAATAAACCAAATCTGTGCATGCACACACAAAAAAGAACAAACAAAACAAACAACCCGAAAAGTGTTCATTTGAATGGGAACACCCGCAGTCACTGCCATTGCTGCAGAATAACAAATTTTGAAAATGGACAGACTGAACAGACTGACACCAAACTGGAATAAAGCTTTCCCAAACCAAAAAAGAGAGAGAGAGAGAGAAAAAGGGGGAGAGAGAGAGAGAGAGAGAGAGGGAGAGAGAGAGAAAGTGAGTCAAAGCAGAGGTTGCACCAGGAGAAACAAAGTGTCCTTACACTGGACTTACTGTTTGGCTTGTAATCCAAGCACCCTACAAACGAAATGGGTCATGCAGTTAAATGCTTACAGTTACACGTTAAAAGAACAAAACGACAACAACAGAAGACACACACGAATACAGGCAGACCCTGGCACACAGTGCATATTAGAGCATGAGCAGAGCGGAAGTGAGAGACAGAAAAACTAACATCAGACAGTCTCAGAGGACCTTGGACGACCCGTCAATTTTCACACGATCCATCATTCATTCAGACAGACATCACTGAGTTTCTTCTCATCTCATCAAAGCAGTTAAAGGGGGTGCTGCAACTGTGTGCCCGATTTGATTGATACCAGCTAGCCTTGACGATGACTATACAAGGGATGTGCCACAATGCCCCAGTTAGTGTATCAAACAACAGTATTTTGACAGTGTTTTTAGTGACCCAAACAGTCAGTCTTTATTGTGAGAGTGTTGTTGAGTACCAGCCTGTGGCCATAAATCCAACTTGATCAAGTACCCAGTATACTTCAGGGTCCGGGTGCTATATTATAGTCCCATAATCAAGAATTTGAAAACTTACCATATGGCAGTGACAGGACTGACATGACCAAATGATTAGTCCCCCCCCTCCCCCCCCCAGTTACAGGACAGTAATACCAAGGAAACCAGTTGAGGTTAAAAACTTGCACAGTAAATAATGATGCTAAGCTATGCTAAGAATCAGGCACAGGAATGCACATGGTCAGCAGTAGTACATGTATACAACTTTGCAAGATTTATACAACATCAGGGAATGACATCAATTTAAAGATTTATGCTTTGTTTTTAAAAAATATTTTATTTTGCTTTCTGTGTGCTTTAAAGAGCCACAATTAACCTAAGAAAACCAGACATAGAAGCAGAAAAGGATGGAGTTACTTTACAGAGTAAGAACTACAAATAATCATGTTAAGCAACAACAATCAGAGATTAGATACTGGTGTCTTGGAAGGCACAAAAACATGCACTGAGTAATACACACACACACGCGCACGTGCACACATACATGTGCAGACACACTGCATTTTCTTAGTGACTGGAAATAAGGCTTAAACTTAAAGGACCAAAAACAATGAACCATGGCACTTTTAAAAAAAATCCCCAAAGATAAAGGAACTGCGTGCACCAGAAAAACACAACAAAAAACATGATCATTGCAGTCATGCCAAAAGTTGGGGAAGGGCGTGGAGGGTGAAGAAAGTAGCTCTACTATAGCAACACACAAAACTTTGCTTGCATCTACAAAATGGGCAAAGCAGAAGCCAAAAAAACAAAACAAATAAAAAACCTCAAGTAAAAAATAAATAAATTAATAAATCCAGAAAGAAATGAAATGGGTGTGGGTGGGGAGCTTACAAAGCTCCTAATATTAGTGGGACACTAACTTTTCTTCCTCATTTAAACTGAGGATGAACTAAGTAAAAACAGCCAACAACAATAACATCCACAGCGGTCTGAATGAAGCTGGCATTATGACTTCATCCTTGCAACCATGCTCTGGACAAGAGCGACAAGTTCCCTTTCAAGTTTACTCTGGAGCAAATCTCTGCTGAGCTGCACTTTTGTCTTGTGAGCTGCACACATGCTGGTTCCTTTCATCATATTTCCCCTTGCCTGGCAACCTATTTCCACACACGCAGACAGCTGAAGGCTTGGAGACCTTGCCATTTGACCTCTGTGGGTCTTATATGGAAACAGCACTGGGGAAGCTTCACAGCAGACAACGTGCGATGCATGATGTGATAAAATAGCAGCCGGTTGAGCTAAAGATTTATTTTTAAATCCATGTAATCTTGTGGACACAAGAGCCACATTTTCTTGCAGTCAAAACACAGCAAGTTTCATCTTTTGAATTTTAACCTGCAATTTGTTTCTCAGGCAGAACCGACTGTTTTGCAGGCAGAATATGAACCACATGCCTGCTCCGACCATCAAATTCACACACAACAATTCCCACCCCTGAATGCTGCAGTGCCTCAACCTGTAACAATTTTAGTGTTGAAGGTCAACACTTACCACCTGGCCATACTGATGGTGACAGTATGAACACTTCAGAGAACACAGTGCAGAACACCACAGAAACATTGCCGAAAGATACAGCAACAGTGCAGAACACCACAGAAACATTGCCGAAAGCTACAGCAACAGTGCAGAACACCACAGAAACATTGCCGAAAGCTACAGCAACAGTGCAGAACACCACAGAAACATTGCCGAAAGCTATAGCAACAGTGCAGAAAAAGAGCAGAAAAACACTGGGACAGAACTGGGACTGACCATGAAGGTCGGCTTGAAATCAGCACTGCAATCTGCATGTCATGTCATTGCCACCAAAGAAATCCATGTGGCGAGCTAATCTTCCTGTGAAGGATATGATAAAACACTGACATTCAAACGGCGCATTTACCTGTCCAGGAAATAGTGTGAAATCATCTCGCAGTGATCATCAGATGTGGCCCGGGCCATGATCCATGTTTTGCCATTCTGAAAGTAAAACGCAACACAAGACTTTGTAGCTTAAGGACACAAGACTTCCCTACTCCCCTTCACTGCACTACCCGACAAAATCCTCCAAGTCCTTCTCCTCCCTCACATATAAATCCATACATGCATTCACACACAGCAGCATATGAACAAGCACACACACACACACACACACACTCTCTCTCTCTCTCTCTACACACATACTACAGCATGCACACACCCAGAGTTGACTGACCATGATGGCATCCTTGGTGCAGGAGTCAATGATGGGCTGCACTGTCTCGTCAAACACGGCCAGGTCCACCTCACACTGCTCAGCCAACATTTTCAACCGCTCCTGCCGCACTGTCAGTATGGACTCCTCTATCTGAACCTGCACACACACACACAAACACATAATATGACTTTCATCACAATATGAATTGATTTCTTACAACTGTGCACACAGTAACAAGTCCCACAACTCATCAAGTTCTGGCCCACCACCTTCCCCTACCAGTACCCAATTTAAAACCAAAACCCACAACAGACACACACCTCTCCCCCCCCCCTCCCCCTCCCCCCATGCACACAGAAAGAAGCTTCACTGAAGGCTGTCAAGTATTAGTGTAACTGCTGTCGATTGTGTGCCCCCGCTACTCAGTGCTTTTACAGAGTGGTCTGCTGTTCTTAAGGTGACAGCATCTTTTATCTTTTATTTCATTTTCTCTCCATGCTTAAACTCACAGCCTCTTCTCCCTTCCCCTTCTTATCTGCCTGCTTACCTACACGCACGCACACACACATTCACAAACACACCCTTACATGTGGGGATGTGCATAAATATACACAACGTTACTCACACACATAAGCTCTCCCCCCCCCCCCCCCCCCCACCCACACCCCAACCACCATCATAATCCTTTCCCCACATGCTCTGGTACTGAGCAGCAAGGTTACTTTCACTCTGAGAGATCTGCTCTGCCATTTGTGTCTGGGTGGTGCTGATCTGCTGTTGCAGGCTTGCAATCTGCTGCTGCAGGGCTGCCGCTGCCTTCTCTTGCTCCTGCTGCACCAACGCTTGCTGTTGCTGTGCCAGTAACTGCTGCTGTTGCTGCTGCTGCTGCTCCATCATCATCTGTTTCTTCAAGACTGAAAAACAAAAAACAAAACAAGGAACTTTTCTTGATGCATGAAGTACCCTGACAAAACACAATCTTGGGTATATAAGTTACGGGTGGACATTTGGACTGGGAAAGGATCGCTCTGCTCAAGTATCCAAAGCAAAGTGTAATCGGCACGTTTTGTAATTTATTTTACGCAAGGACGTTAAGGGGAAGCAACTCAATATTTCATCAAGAGACATTTTTTCATTCTTTGATCCGGGATTGCTTCCCTTGGATTACGAGACCCAGTGGGGTTTCCCCTACGGGTGCGTCTGCTTGAGAGACAGATGCCGATTTAAAGAGAAGTAGAAAGAAGGAAGCTGCAGAAACCGAAACATTATCAGAGTACCCCAGCCCTCGCTGTGTATGGGCATCAAAATCACAAACTGGGCAGCTGAGAAACACATGGGCTCACTCACAACACTGAAAATTGTGGACTGCCTCATAAATAATGGCGCATTTTCATCACTTCCAACTTAACCGTAAAGAAGCAGCATGAGAAATAACATATAATACTCACTTGCTTGCTCTGTGGTGACTTTGTACTGGTAGTAGTTGAAGTTTTCCCCGCCAAACAGGAATGCAAACTTGGGGTTGTCACGCTGCTTCTTTTTGGCTCTCTCAAACTCTGGGCCGTTCCTGGAAAATTCCCTTGTGATGATGTTGGTCATCTCAGGGTCTGAAAAGGATACAAGAAATATGTGACTGTTACAATTATCCATTTTCTAAATACTTTTTGTTTCTCAATATTATTCTATCATGTTGTCTTCCATACTGTGAATGTCATATATCACAAAATGCTTAAACATACATGGTAAAATGCACACACATATATATGCCAAGCAGTTACAGTACTTATATACCTATCTGGCAATTTTGATCAAATGAAAAATTGAGGTCCAGTATGTCAGTAAGTAACCATGGTACTTAACGTCCACAGAAACTATAAGGCTTATTAGGGATAGGGAGAAGGTGGAGGAAGGGGGGGGGGGGGGGGGGAGGGAGATTAAAACCTATTGCTACACTGTCACCACTAGAATGACTTCTGCATTAAGGTGGGCAGCAATGAGAGCCAGTCACTATGTGATCAAAAGCGGGTTAAAGGAAGAACAGCTGAAGTCAATGTCAAGCACAATGACAAGGTGAAAGTGCCATTCACAGCCTGACATATACATTTATATTGTCAAAGAAAATTGGTTTTGATCTGTGAACTGGAACTCTCTTCCTCTCTCTGCCAGGCATTTGTTTTCACCCCTTTCTTCCTTCGCAAACGGTCGCATTTTCTTTCTTTATTCTACCACCCATCCCCAAATAATGCATGATTTGAGTGTGTGTGTGTGTGGGGTGTGTGTGTGTGTGTGTGTGTGTGTGTGTGTGGGGGATAAAAATTTGGGGTGTGCTCCAGGCTTTTATGAGAGGGGCCCCATAAATTTTTTTTTATTATTATTATATCACTGTTCCTAAAGTATCGTTCCCGACAGCACAGCACAGACATATTTTACACCATGTGGACACTGATCTCCATGCAGACAACAAGTGCTGTGCTCCATCACTAATAACCATACAGGTGTAGTGCCATGGAGAAGTTGTGTATAGATATCATTCTTTCACAATGAGGATATATATAATATATATATATATTAAAAGAGAGAGAGGGGAGAGGGGAGGAGAGGGGAGAGAGAGAGAGAGAGAGAGAGAGAGAGAGCATATATATATATATATATATATACATACACACAAAGAAGTTTTCTTGATCCCAAAAGCAATTTTGGAGGTGTGTGGTGAGCTATCTTGAAAGTCATCTTTCTTTTTGCTCAGTTTGTTTCAAAAGTGAGACCGTTAATCTATATAAAGCTTTCATTCATAAGAATTTCCCAATATGCATAATGCATGATCGAGTGGCTTTATGTGTGACTGTGTTTGTGTGTGTGTGTGTGTGTGCTGGGGGAAGGGGGTACTGAAAATACATTGTTACACATTCGAAATCAACAAAATAGCATTTGTTTGAACTCCAATTTTGGTAACAATAATAAAGAAGTATTATTACAAGTACTGGCAACAGTTCATAACTAAAACAATCTAAAATCATAGTACTGGAGATCGCTGGTGTATTGCTAAGTTAGTCAGTGCATCTGAAGTGAAACCAGTTTCCTCACTTCAAACAGGATTTTTTTTTCAGGGTAAGCTGAGTTTAACCCTTTTCTGGGAAAACATTTTACTTCCAAGATTTGCATTTTTGCCTGCCTCCCCCCTTTCAAAATCATCATTGTATATTGCAAGAGGGTGGAAAGAGAGGGGGATGGAGGGGTTCCAATGTGAAGCAATGAAAATTACTTACAAGCAAACTCCTAAAAAATATATTTGAAAAACAAAGAGCACAAAAACCCAATGGACTCAAAAAACACCCCCAAAAATAAACGCAGACACCAGCAACATCTATTGGCAAATAAAAACCACACAAAAATCAAAATCTGCAGCAGCTCTCCGTTTTTTAAACACTCATTTGGTGTCACGGAAAAGCCATTTTTTCTTGTGCCACAAGGAAGCGGTTGACCCGGCAGCTTGGCTTTCCGTTGTAAAGAACCTGTTTTCAGCTCCAGGCAGGACCCTTATATACCACTCAATTTTTGGACGCCCCCTGAAGGGATTCTTAAGGAACATTACTGTCATCTCTGTGATGTAGTGATGTTGGCTATACTGCCGGCATGACTGACAAGCAGATGGGCGGGCTGTCAAGAACACCAACTTGTGACCTGCCAAGTTCAGGCCATCCTGTGTCCCACAAGGTCATGGGTGGAGGTCAGCTGGGGGGTGGGGGTGGGGGGTCAGTTGCTAGGAGGAAGTGGTTTCAGAACTGTACAGTTGCACTGGCGTGGTGACCAGTGGCCATCAACTTCTCATTACTCATATATATTCTTTTGCACTGATAAATCAGTTTTCTAATATTTATTTGAACTAAAGCAAGACAGCATGTGAGTATAGACTGTGCACCCAGTCATGTCGCTACCAACCCAACAACAGCTAAAAACCAATCTGTTTGAATAACATGCAAAATGAAATGAACAAATCCTCACAATGCTGTGGCAGGGGCCATATATAAACTACATTTATGAATATGAGCAGGATGGAGGGGGGTGGGGGTGGGGAACTGCACAAGATGACCCTCAGGTATATAAGGACAAGATGACCTTCAGGCACTAGGCACTCTGTCAGCTCTTTTAAATCTTCCTTGAAAACCTTTCTCCTTTTAAACCCTTTTTCTTCAGTCTCATTGCCCTGATGTGTGACTGGTGTGTGTGTGTGTGTGCGCGCGCACGTGTGCAGGTCTGTGTCCATGCGTGCATGTGTGCGTTCACGTTATATGCGTCAAATTTTGACAATATGTATTTGTAAAGAACGTGTAAGCGCTTAGGGCCTGTGAGGGTTAGGTGCTCTATGCATTCATTATTATTATTATTATCCCAGTAGGATCCAACAGGCCCAGTGCTAAACTGTGCAGGCTATAACTAAAGTATAACAGACCCCCTTTCCTCCTGCACTTGGGCTATGTACTGTTTAGCTCCAGAATCTGTGCATGCTGAATGCTGATGAACAGTCTTCTGTGGCAAGATTCCCAAGGTAACCATGATCTAATCATCAAACAATCTTGTTTCATTTATTTTTACATTATACAAATACATATCCCATATATATGAGCCTGTGCCAAAAGGTGCTCGGCGAGGACCATCCATTTTTTGGTCGTAAATGCTTCTTCAGGCTTAAGTTTTCTCTGAACAAACCTAACTTTACCCAAAAAGTATGCATAAAAGAGATAATAAAGATAAATTTGGGACTCCCAAAGTCAGTTTTGAGTTAGTAAAATATAAAAATTTCCACCAAGTCCGGGCCGAAAATCGGAAAAGGGAAGGGTGGACATTTCGGGTGCACCGCTTCATTTGCCCGTTTTGTTTGCATCTTTCTTCTTTAGGCTTTTTTCCCTTTGCTGCTTGACAGGACATAAAGCCCAAAGCTTTTTAATGCTTGAGAAGACAGCTCATAACTATTTGTAAACTCTGAATAATTGAAATAAACATATGTTTATTTCGATCGAAACGCATTGGGTCCGGTTCCGATGCTGACGAAAACGTTCGTCTGCTACTATTCACTGCGGACTTGTGGGTGGTGAAACAAAGAAGCTGTTGCTAAAATCAGTGTTTAGCCCAAAAGCAGTGATAATAAAAGCGTTGGATTCCGTTCGTAATAAACAATTTCAAGTTTAAAATTTCAAGTTTTTTTTTTTTGTCAGTCCGTTACGATCGAAGAATTGCCGATTCGGGGGGATAAACGTCGATTTTGGGGCCGCGGTCTTTTTAAACAAAGCGCGGCCATGTTTACCCACAGTGTTTTGCGCCTACTTTCTCTTAAAACCCTGGTGCCAACAAGGAACGGTGAGTGAATTTTCGTTTTTGGGTCATCCCCCTTTTTTTACAGTTTCGATCGAAATGTGATTTTGCGTCCGACAGTTTAAATAGTTACTTTTCATTGATCAACGTTTTTTTTGCTTTTTCATTCGAAATTGTAAGCAAAGTGCCTTATTAAACAGGTTTGGGTCGGCAGTGTAAAATTCAAAGTGATGTTTTTGTTCGATAGCCCGCTTTTTTTCTCGATGACAAAAACGGGCCTTAGGTCGTGTTTCGACCCGGGGAGTGACCGATTTTCCCACATAAGGTCCACGTTTCGATAAACGAACTATTTTTTTTTTTTAGTGTTTGACTGAAAGAAAAAAAACTTATACGTTAAATTTGTTTACTTCGTAATGGCAAAAATACCCGTTTTTAAACGAGGGCACACTTTTCCCGGATTTTTATTTGCCGTTTGTGGGACAGTTTTTTTTTTCTTTGTTCAGTCGATCGGAACAGCATGATGCCATGAAACAAATTCTTACTCCTAATACACTTCTGCAACTCTACAGGTTTTTTTATTCCCCGCCCTGTGATGTAACCTAAAGTTAAAAAGGCATAGCCGAAAATTATCTATTTATCCCAAATTTATAAAAATTTGTAAAAAAACACACAAAAACAACAAAAGAAAAGAAAGAAAAAAAAAAGAACATTACCATGCCAAACCTTTGTGATTAGGGGTTTTTTTTTTTAAAAATTATTTTATTTTCCCCGGGCCTTTTCCCATTTCCCTGGGATGAATAAAAGAATTTTGTTTTTTTGGGTTGTTTTGATTCTATTTCTGGCAGGACAGATGCATTCTAAAGTGGGTGCTGAAACTAGTGAAAGCCAGAATAGAATTTCTTAACTGATGTAGTTTTATTTTGTGCATTGCAGTAAAAATACAATACAGTGCAGCATAAAAAGTAGAATTATTGTGACAATTCACTAAAAATATGAAACAGGGAAGAAAAAAAATTCATACAACACAAAATACAATACACTGTGGCACAATGTAGGGGGGGGGTGGAAGTTATAGGGATGAAAAGACCAAATGAACAAAAATTTTAAAAAAGAGGGGGTAACCTGGTATTTGTGTTATTATGTTTCAACTACAGCACTATATATATATTAGTAATATTACCTAATGTCTGATATAGATATGTATATATATTCGGGGGAAAGTCAAAACACACACATGTGTGCGTGCAGACACACACAATATTTATAGCTTGTAGGTCTCCAGAGTTGCATACCTATAAATAAGGAGCCCTATCCTCAAAAACAGTTGTTATATTGCCTTATTTTGTACACATGCATGTTTTTTTTCCAGGCTAAAGAGGTCGATGCCCCAAAAAGGGCAAGAGCAAGTTTTTTTTCATGACCGCAGGGACAACATTAGTGGGGGCTGAACCCAGATTCGTCCTGGGAAGCCTGCAAAATTAGGAACCCAGAGAAATAAAGTTTTTGTCTAAATGCTGAAGTCCAACTCACTGAAAAAAAATCTTTTTGGGTTAGGATTGGGGAAAAATTAGTGTTAACATGGAAAATTCTCTAAAGCTTTGTCATCAGTTTCCAGATTTTGGGATTACTGTTTCTGGTTCTTCAATGTGTTACAGTTGTTATTCCAAGGGAGTGAGACTTGAATGCCAAATCAATGTCTTTCGTAATTGAATTTTACCTGCTGTTAACAATGGGTATAGGGTGAATGTACATTTTAATTTCACATGGGTTTTTTTGTTTTGTAATTAAAGGTTTTTGAAAATTTGGTTTTACTTTTTCTAAGTCACATACTGACTGCCCGTGTTACATATTCCATTGTGTCCTTGATATGCGGGCATCCGACAGTGCATTTCTTTTAAAAAATGGGTTTTGGCCCCTTTTTCAGTATTTTTCAGCAAAGTGTCAGATGTAGGAAAATAATGATTTTATTTCTGTGCATATGTTTTTACAGGAAAGGAAGTTTTTTGTGTCCACCATAGAGTTGTTACATCCAACAGATAAAAAGCTGAAAAGGGCCCTTTTACAAAAAATTACAAGCCACTTGTTTGTGCTGCAGTCATTAAAAACCCCCACTAAACAGGGTGGTAACATTCCCGTTGCAGTGTAGGGAATTCCCGCACTGTTTTTTTTATAAGTGTGTAAATTTTGAGGGATGGGGAAAAGTTTGTCCCTCCAATAATCGTTACATCCGACAGATAAAATGTAAAAAAATGTCTTGATGAAAATTTTTATGGGTGCAGTCCCTGGGAAAACCCTTCTTCATAAATTCTAATAAAAACATCCCATTTTTGATTCAGTGTTTTTTGTTTCATTTTCATTTTTTAAAAAAATTTTAAAAAGGCAGTCTTTCGGATGTAACACAGGACATCATTGGTTTTGATTTTGAATATGAAATAAAAAATGAATTTAGTCAATTTAAGTTTTAATGTCTTGTTATAAACGATGGATGTTTGTTTTAAATTTATGCAAACATTAAATTCATGGAAATTAAAACAAAAAAAACATTGTGTCCTGTGTTGCATCCGACAGATTCAGGTGTC
Organism: Alviniconcha marisindica; assembly: GCA_018857735.1. NCBI lineage: Eukaryota > Metazoa > Mollusca > Gastropoda > Provannidae > Alviniconcha > Alviniconcha marisindica. The sequence continues at coordinate 4,846 of JABMCL010000500.1, read as the reverse complement.
CGTCTTTAAATGTCTTTTTCCCCAGACTTGCTTCATCAAGGGTTTTTTTTTTAAAACCTGAAATGTATATAAAAAAGACTTATCTTTTAAAGGGTGTTACTTGCTAAATGACTTTTCTGCTTTTATTTTTCACCCTAATGTCCACCTTCTAAGCAGCACCTTTTGGCACATGCTCATATACATTACATGAGCTAAGGTGGTGTGTCTGTACTTATTAACCTGCTCACGTGGACGTGGCTGTTTTCAAGCATGTGACCAGCAGCGGCAGAGTTATGGGCACTGTCATTTTTATGCAAGTGGGACGCCCATGACCTGTCTCTCTGAATAACAGTCTGCTGTTTCCTAGGATTACTGTCAAATGGTAACCCCAAATTCCGAGTGTTTTTTGGGAAAAAAAAAAAAAAAAAAATTTTGGGCTAGGAGTAAAAGGAGCTACTGTACATCAGTGTCACTATGCGGCTCACGTGAACAATGACACCCAAAGCATGTGAATGAAAGAACATGTGAACACGAAAGACGCATAAATGGACACTGCATGTTGTGTGCATGGGCCCACACATCCATGCACAGTATACATCTAGGCATGTCTCTCTACATATATATTTATTTATACACAAGGAAAATTTTTGGTTTTTGTGTGTGTGTGTGTGGGGTGTGTGTGTGTGTGTGTTGTTTTGGGTTTTGTTTTTTGTCCCCGATCATTTAATTTTTTCAATTTCAGGGTTTTCCCTAAAAAAATTGAGGGAGGGCGGCCGTCTTATTCCAAAAGGAAACATTTTCCCGAAAAATCCCCACCCCACCCCCAAAAATGAAAGAAAAAGAAAACAATCAACAGACTCACTGTTCTGTGAAACTTGCCAAAAGGTATCAGAAGTGAACATTCCTGTTCCTTGATAGCACACTGTTAAATGTGTGTATGAGTACAATATATATATACATAATATATATATGTTGTTTTTTGGTTTGGCAGGCATCTTAAGGAAAAACCCTTTGTCAAGTAGACTACTTGAGTATAATGTCAAAGCATAATCAGAGCAGATAGTGTTTTGCGTGCAGAGCTGTAACAGGTAGAGCTGTCTCAGGACAGCAGCCTTGGTTTGCATCCCCTCCTGCAATTTCCAAGGTTTCATTTACCTGTATGTTACTAAATCAAAATAATCCTCAGAATACCAATATAAAGGTTAGACTCCTGTGTCTTTAAATCCTATGCAGAAACGGGGCTAATCAAATGCCAGATGAACCTCTGATTCTGCTCTTGAAATTAAGTATTATTATCCGTAGCAACAAACTGTTGGTCGATGCAAATGGTGTGTCCCGAAGCCCCCATACCCATCCAACATCCCCTTACACCCACCCACCCCACAAAAAAGAAGTCAGCCAAAACACTGTTACCCTGTGAACCAACTTTCCACTACCAGACAACACCCAACCTTGCATCCCAGCTGCAAAATACCAAGCAACCAATCAAATTCAGCACAAACCAATCAATAGGGACCTTGAAAAAGACAAAGTGGTAGCCAGCTGATCATCAGCCAATGACAGCCTGTGAAGTGTTACCATGCTAACAGCCGGGTCCTCCAGTTTAAAAATAGCCCCACCATCAGTTGACTGGCCTGGGTGATCAATAATTACTCAGTGTGCAGTCTTGGGGTGTCTGGTGGGGGGGGGGGGGGGAAAAAAAAAAAAAAAAAAAAAAAAAAAAAAAAAAAAAAAAAAAAAAAAAAAAAAAAAAAAAAAAAAAAAAAAAAAAAAAAAAAAAAAAAAAAAAAAAAAAAAAAAAAAAAAAAAAAAAAAAAAAAAAAAAAAAAAAAAAAAAAAAAAAAAAAAAAAAAAAAAAAAAAAAAAAAAAAAAAAAAAAAAAAAAAAAAAATGTTTTAAATATTTTCATTCCCAAATTTTAATTTTTTTCCCAAAAAAAAAAAAAGAGAGAGAGGGAGAGAGAAGTTGGTTTGCCAAGAATGTAAAACAAAAAATAATACCTTTTGTTAGACAACTTAGAAAGACTACACACTTTCTAAAAAGAAAGAAAGAAAAATCTAGTGGCTGGATGAGAACATGGACACAAGCTATAGGCACTCATGTGCTTAACTTTCTTGTGACTGTCTACACACACACACACACAGTATACAACTATCAAACATGCAGTAAGCCCTATATATTTCATCATAAATAAGGTCCAGTCTGATCTTAGCAGAATAAAAGTTACAGAAAAATGATGTATCAATTTGGGGTTTAATATTTGGGATATAAAATATTAAAATATATATTTATATTAAAAAATATTTTATATATATATATATATATATATGGCAAAAATACTATTTTCGTACTCCTGTGTTTAAATGAGAAAAAGTATGGAGAAACAGTAACAGGAAATTTAAAAAGAAAAGAAATGTACAAGTGCACACAATCATCGACAATGCTTTGTTAAGCCTGGCTCATGTGATAGTAAGATGCTGATTCTCAGATTCTTCAACAACAGACAATGGGCCTTTGTAAAATTATTCTCCAGTCAGACTTGGCCACACAGTGAAGAAAATGAAGCAAATATGGTTGAACAAAAAAAGCAGTTTCTCTGATTTCCTTCCAGTAAATCACAAGAAGAAAGTGAAAATACAAGACAAAGTACAAATTAAGCATTGTCTTGTAGGGAGGGGTGTACCTTTCACTCTCACTCTCAGCCAGCAGTATTTTATCACAGCGTAGAGGCAGAATTTAAATCTCAAGTTCTAGGCCCTGGCTTCAGCACAATGACCTTCGCTGGCTGCTCCAATGCCAGCCTACCAGTACACAAGTTGTCCCCCTTGTGATGGATGGTCTCCCCCACCCTTGTCAAAGCATCTTGCTGCTGACAGTAAGATGGATAGCTGACTGTAGGGTTACACACTGAAACTTTGTACTGACAAAATCTGTCCTGCACTGGTGTAGGCAGAGCTACACAGTGATGGATAACATGTGGCCAATGCTGGCTGTTTATCTAACTAGAAGCTGATGCTTAAACATACCAATTACCTGACATTTCACTGAACCCAAATCCCACAATTAAGGTTAGATTCTGCAAGTTTATTTCAACTGCCCAATACGTAGCTGGACCCAAATCTCACAATTAATGGTAGATTCTGCAACGAACTGTATATGACTTCAAATGTTTCTCTTGGCCTTCAATTAAGGCATCACTTCCTCCCAACTCTGGCCTCGCATGTTGTACTTGTAGTCACCAGTATTAATTAAAGCACTGATTATTCTTTACATTATTATCATGATCACTATTTGCCCTGATTATGGTTGATGGGACATTTAAAAAAAACAATTATCTGTCACAGTCACTAGTACCATAACAAGAAAAATCTACCAGGAGCTCTGAGAATCCCATTTCAAACTTATGTCACATTCACAGCTATTCCTAAGTACTACTGTAAGTGTCCTAGTCCCCATGCTGCAACAAAGGATCTTATTTCAAATGCCAGCCTCCTTCATCTCACTGGGCCGGCCATCTCCATCAGGTTGGTCATCCTTCGGTCATCCATCCAGACAGTCATCCAAACTTTCATCATAATCTTCCCATCTCCAAGAATCCCAGAAAACTGTCACATGCATGGGAGAGGTGGGGGGGGGGGGGGGGGGGGGAAGAAGAGAAGACACACCCCCCCACCCCGGTTCATTTATTAGATTTTTTTTTAAAATTTTTATTTTTAAAAATTCCGATTTTCTCACAGAAAAAAAAACCTTTACAAGTTTTGGGGCTTGGAAAAACATGAGCATCAAGCTCAAGACTAGTGATTGCACAAAAGGGATTTTTTCCCAAAATGGTTTTTGACATCATTTCCCCCAAAAAGGGGAAAGTTGGGTTGACCCCGGGGGGAAAATGGTTAACAATCCCCCGTTTAACCATTTTTTTCCCTTACCGTCTATTCTACAACTAGAACTCTACCAGCAAACACCCTGCTCCTTTCCCTGTTTAGAAAAAACACACACACACACACACACACACACCACATACACTCTACTCTACACACACACACATATGCACACACACACCACATACACTCTACTCTCCCTCTGTGCTTCCATTTTATTTTCTTTCTTTAAACTTGTCAAACAAAATTCACCTTTAAAGGAAAGAACATTCATCCATGTGTATCTATCTATGTATCATTGCATGTGCATCAGCATCATGTGTGTGTGTCACTGGTATTTATAAATAATAAGTATTACGCAGAAAGTATCTTTCTCCATCTGTATCATGACTCATTTCACTTTTTGCCTTCAACAGCTATTGAACACCAAATAATAATACAGGTTAACACATTCCCAGTTTCTCTGACTCATAGAAGCACAACCACAGGTGTTACAACTTACATTGAGAGCCCTAGCTTATAAAGTCTTATCAAATGTCTAATAAGTTTTTGAGGCTGTGCCCCTGGTGGAGTTTATGTACCTTGTATTTACTCACATGCCAGGTAAGAGTTACCATACACAATAATCATATTAATAATGTACATAATTAATATGATTGTGTACTCACATGATGCATATTAACCTAAATATGATATTATATAATATATATATTATTTATATATATATATATATATATATATATATGTAGCGCATAGCCATAGTCCTACTGAACCAATTTACATAAAGTATTATATGGAAACACACACACATACTGACTGTAGCTGAAACTGGGTACTGATATTAGTTGGGGCGAAAATACTGTGAGAAGAGAAAGGTTTTCAGTTTGGCTTTAAAAGATGACAGGGCTGAGCAATGTCTAACTCTAAGGTCTTGTGGTCAGGTCTTTGTTACTGTGTTTGTGTGACATCTTTCAAGTGCTAATTAATCT
>JABMCL010001928.1:0-2500 GCA_018857735.1 Alviniconcha marisindica | reverse complement strand
CTCACTGTTTCCTTTTTTAGTTTCACAGAACGTACATGCGTCTGTCCGAATCTATGACCTCACTTTTGTACAAACTGTCGTTTGTTGGTAGATTTCTATAACTTATTCTGCGCTGACGTTATTTAGGTCTTGTATCGGATACTAAATTCACGTAACTTCAATAAACCGTGGGCCTGTCTAGGCCCCAAAAGGTGTCATTCCATTTTACCGCTGATTTCGACAGCGGCGTATTGTTTGACGCAATGTATTGCGGATTACGTTTCTTCCTTTCATCTCAGATTGTGAACTGAATACGGCTTTGTTTCAATTGTATTTGAGCAAAAACGGATCTTGTGCTTAAAAAATAAAAATCTACATTACTGTATTTCTGCAGGTCAAGGTCTGGCACATCCCTTATATTCAGATAAGCGCGCGCGCGCGCGTGTGTGTGTGTGTGTGTGTCTGCGCGCGCGCAAGTGCGTGTGCGTGCATGCGTTGTGGGTGCGTGCGTGCGCGTGTGTGTCTGTGTGTGTATGTGTGTGCGCGCGCGCGCGCGCGTGCGTGCGTGCGGTCGTGAATGCGTGCGTGAGAGAGAGAGAGAGAGAGAGAGAGAGAGAGAGAGAGAGAGAGAGAGAGAGAGAGAGAGAGAGAGAGAGAGAGAGAGAGAGAGAGACAGACAGAGACAGACAGACAGACAGACAGACAGACAGACAGACAGACAGAGAGATAGACACAGAGAGACAGAGACAGAGAGACACAGAGAGACAGACAGACAGACAGACAGAAGTCTGTATGCCTGTGAAAGTATATGCAAGGGAGAGTACTGCGTTATGTGAACAGCAAATCCTGTTCAGTCGTTTATCTCCCTTCCGTTGATTCTCACTGCCCATGCATTTTCATTTTAAACAGGCGTGCAATTCTACTTACGACTCAGTGGAAATGGCCTATATTCAAAACAGACATCTTCGTTGTAAACTATTGAAACTATTATAAAGTAAGACATTCGTATGTTCCTCGTTTCATGCCTGCGGAATTATGAACGCTTATTATATCAGAAATTCTATCATCACACTAGTCGTCATCATCATCATCATCATCATCATCATCATCATTATAATAATAATGGCGCATCGTATCGTAACAGCCCAGAGCGTTTACAAACACATAAGGATACGCTCATGTTATTACACACACACACACACACACACACACACACACACACACACACACACACACCACACACACACGCACGCACGCACGCACGCACGCACGCACGCACGCACGCACGCACGCACCCACCCACGCACGCACACAGCACCCACACACACACACCACACACGCACACACACACTCACGTCACACACACACACACACACACAAACACACACACCACACACACACACACACACATACACACACCACACACACACACACACACACACACACACACACCACACAAACACACACACGCTCTCTCTCTCATCTCTCTCCCCCTCTCCTCTCTCTCTCTTCTCTCTCTATCTCTCTCTCTCTCGCTCAGATCACGCTACCCCACAGCGCACGCACGCACGCACGCACGCACGCACGCACGCACGCACGCACGCACGCACGCACGCACACACACACACACACACACACACACACACACACACACACACACACACACACGGCGAGTATATTCTCTTCAAAGAAATGTGGCTGAACACATAAGAATGCACAGCCTATGCATATACTGTTACTATGGCGCGGAATTGCAGATGAGCAACAAAATGACCAACAAGCGATTATAGGTTTTTTGTTTCATCCTTCGTCTAGATTAACAGCACATAGAAAAAGTAATGTGCCTATACATTATACGTGGTCCGGTGCACACGCATAAAAAAGGCGAATGTTACAGGCAACGAAAATCTGAAACAAGAATGGCTGCTAGCGATCTAAAACAAGATCCAAACACACAAAAGGTTCAAAAGGTCGTTTATTTATTAGGACACAAGCACATATTCTACAAATTTCGACGTATACAATCACCCATTCTGCAAATTTCGACGTATACAATCACCCATTCTGCAAATTTCGACGTATACAATCACACAATCTGCAAATTTCGACGTATACAATCACACAATCTGCAAATCTCGACGTATACAATCACACAATCTGCAAATTTCGACGTATACAATCACACATTCTGCAAATTTCGACGTATACAATCACATAATCTGCAAATTTCGACGTATACAATCACACAATCTGCAAATTTCGACATATACAATCACACATTCTGAAATTCCGACGTATACAATCACACAATCTGCAAATTTCGACGTATACAAATCACACAATCTGCAAATTTCGGGGTAATCTCCTTTGTCAAGCTACACAACGACAGTTAACAGTTAAATGGGAAAAGGTCATGAAAAATGAGATGAGAAGTAAATTACTGATCTTCGCTGGTTGAGCCGTATTGTTTTCCTGTCCAGTTACATGCAACGGTGAGGGATTTTTTTTTTAATAGAATCAG
>JABMCL010003887.1:0-16058 GCA_018857735.1 Alviniconcha marisindica | reverse complement strand
CGCGTTTTTGGCAGAATGCCCGGGTTTTTGTCTGGGGTAAATGGGGGGGTGGAACGGATCCCAAAAAAAAAAGAGTCAGCACAGAAAGTTCCCCCGGAGAAGAAAATTCTCCCCCCCCCCCTGAGGATTTCGAACCCGCGCCCTTTTCGTCACGAGTCCGGCGCCTAACCACTGGCATCCCCGCCCGGGTAGGGTGTGTGTGTGTGTGTGTGTGTGTGTGAATTCATTCAGGATGGTATCTATGCGCTCGGAAAACCCCATATGCGCTCCACCCCGTCTCTGAACGTTTCCCCAAAGTTGCCTTTGAAACGGTTTCAGTGTTGGTCTTATTGACGATGGCCCTCTTCGTCGTTTCAAGGAAGATCGTCTACCCTTCCCTTGTGTGTGTGTGTGTGTGTGTGTGTAAAGTCTTAGTGCACGAAGAGACAAAATCGTCAGTCGAGCGATTCTGTCAGGGCCACACAACTGAGAACGGGGCAGGTTAGGTTATAAACATGTCTGGGGTAATTACTTGCAGTGGCATTCTGACTATCAGAAAGTGATCCAGCACACACACACACACAAAAACACAAAAAAAAATCCACACATTCACTCACTCACAGAATCGTTCTACTTTTTTTCGCTAAACTTCCACCTCTCTTTCAACGCAAATTAAGTGGGTGCCGAAATTCCCAAAAATTATTAATCAAAAACCTAAGTGTTGTCTCTGAGAACTGAAAATAAGGGGGAAACACAAAGTGGCCTCCAAAAAAACCTTATGTGGTTGTCTCGTTCCCTGAGAATTAACGTGAATAATAAGTCAAAACACCTTAGTGGTTGTCTCGTTCCCTGAAAATTAACGTGAATAATAAGCAAAACACCTTATGTGGTTGTCTCGTTCCCTGAAATTAACGTAATAATAAGCAAAACACCTTATTGGTTGTCTCGTTCCTGAGAATTAAACGTAAATAATTTAAATCAAAACACCTTATTGTTGTCTCGTTCCCTGAGAATTAAATGAATGATAATTAAGTCAAAACACCTTATGTGGGTTTTCTCGTTCCCTGAGAATTAACATGAATGATAATTAAGTCAAAACACCTTATGTGGTTGTCTCGTTCCCTGAGAATTAACATGAATGATAATTAAGTCAAAACACCTTATGTGGTTGTCTCGTTCCCTGAAAATAACGTGAATAATAAGTAAAAACACCTTATGTGGTTGTCTCGTTCCCTGAGAATTAACGTGAATGATAATCAAGTCAAAACACCTTATGTGGTTGTCTGGTTCCCTGAAAATTAACGTGAATAATAATTAAAACACCTTATGTGGTTGTCTCGTTCCCTGAGAATGAACATGAATAATAATTAAGTCAAAACCGTCCGGGCAGGACACGAAAGCGGATGAACTAGGAAGATGTGAAAAGACAGTTCACAACCGGTATATCAAAAAACAGTGCCTCTCGTTATAGTTTCTCACGAGGGTCTTACACTGAATTTATGGAAGAAAACTTCAATGTAACTTCCAAATCTGTTGATAGTGGAAGATAGAATACATAGGAGGATTGTTTATGGAAAAGTTCAACCAAAGTTAATCCGTACAGGCATCAATTATATACATATACTGATATAGGCATAAATGAGTGAGCCGTGAACGTTATACATGAGAATTTCCACACAAAACACGGCGTGCGAGTTCAAGTTGTGTCAGTGTCGGCCGAATCAAGTTCAGTCGGAGCCAGTGTGTGTCGTCACAGTGTGTCACTGAGTCACACTCCGAGTTTTTGGGTTTTTGGGCACCTTCCTTAAAAGGAAGGACGGTAAACCAGTGCTTTTGAGTTTTTTTTTTAAGGGGGGGGGGGGGGAGTGTGGGGGAGTGTGTGGTGTGTGTGTGTGTGTGTGTGTGTGTGTGTGTGTGTGTGTGGGGGAGTGTGTGTTTTTAATAGCCGAAAATCTTAGCTTCTCTTTCCGTTCATGGATTGAGTTAATTTTCCGACTGATTTTACTCACGGCACAGCACTGTCCATTCACTGAGTGTGACAGCTTCGGTCGTTACTGACTGGGCGTGAGTAGTTCTCATGCTTTTCAGTCGTGCCGAGCTCACTGACCGGGTTCAATACTTTGAGTACAGGACAGAGGCAGAATCCACTGTTGCTGGATTTTAACACAGTTCACATGTGAACACTTAGTAAGTCTCCAAGTCTCCCCGGCCAGTCACTCAGTGAGTGCTCCTCATTGAGGAACCAACACCTCCGTCAAGGCGAAGTTTAGAACAAGACTGATACTTAGTATCTGAACCATCTTCCGTGTCATTTTCCTTTTTTTCCCCCCGGCCCCCCCGGGTAGTTCCCGCACATGAAGGTCCAATGGTCCGGTATTTCCCCCCTTCGCCCGCATCATCAGTTGCCGGTTTTGTCACGTCAGTAGGACTTGGTTTTCTCTGCATTCAGCTCAGTCTCAGCGGTCCGTTTTTCTGCTGGCGATTAGGCCCATACCTGACACTTTTTTTCTTTTTTATGCCAACTTTTTAAAAATTTTTATCAATTTAAAATTTCCCAAGCCGCATGGGCCCCTGTACCACATCCGTCAGAAAAGGGGGGTTTGGCCCGTGACCGCGATCAAGTTTTGATGCGGAACGACCCCATCATTTGGTGAGTACCGTGCAGCTCTTCTCTGTCTGTCTGTTTTCTTCTGTTTTTCTTGTCCCTGTTTTTTTGTTTTGTCTTGTTGTTTGGGGGGGGGGGGGTGGGGGGGGTTGGGGGGGGGGGTCGGGGGGGGGGGGGGGGGGGGGTGGTGTTGGTGGTGTGTGTGTGTGTGTGGGGTGGGTGTGGTGTGTGTGTGTGTGTGTGCATGTATTGCTCTAGATGAAAGCTATCACAGGCTAGACTAGAGTTTGGAGCACTACCACAACCTAACGCCATTTTCCAGTAAAATCAGCACCGAATTGAAGCAAGACTGAAATAAACGTCTGTGTCTAAATGGTTCAGAATTTGTTTTCCATGTTATAAACAGAAGAAGGCAATTAGACACTACTTTACAGTGGGTTTAAAGAATGGATTATTATTTGTAAATTTGGCATAGAGCTGATTACCAGGAGATGTATTCTTGTGTATGTAAATGCCCCACCCCCCACCCTCACCCATTTTTGGGGGGTAGTTTATGGGATTTTTTTCTTCTGTTTTTTTTTGTTTCTGGTCAGTTGTCAAGACTGCTACTCCTCGCTAAAACGATCATCATCAGGGACGTCAATGAAACTCATTGCAAAACCAGCAGGAGGAGTCTTAAGAGAAATTCCTCCAGGCTAAAACTAGCATCAAGACTATAACACAAACTCCACATTAAAACTGGCACCAGGAGTGTCAACTTCTCACTAAAACCAGCTCAGTCAGCATTAGGACTGTATTAGAAAGTTCTCACTAAAACCACTGAACACAAAGAGTGTAAGTGAAACTCATCTAGATTTGACTAGCATCAGGAGTGCCGGAGAAACCCCAAACTAAAACTGGGAGGGAAAAATGTAGACTCACTAAAACTAGCATCAGGAATGTAACTAAAACTCTTCACTAAACATCACATGAGGTGTTTAATGAAAAAAATCTCCTAACTAAACTGAAGCAGCAAGAGGACTGTACGAGAAACTTCTCACTAAAAATGGCATCAGGGGTGTAAGAGAAACCCCTCACTAAAACTAGATCAAGGGGTGCAAGAAAAACTCCTCACTAAAACCACTGATTGAGCACGATGTCTGCAAAAGAAACTCGTCGCTAAAACACCTCACTAAATCTAGCATGAGGCACTTAAGAGAAACTCCCGACTAAAACTAGAATCAGGAGTGTAAGAGAAACTCTACGCTAAAACTAACATCAGGGGTGTAACAGAAATTCCTCACTAAAACTAACATCAGGAATGTAAGAGAAACTCCTGACTAAAACTGGCATCAAGAGTGTATTAGAAACTCTTCACTAAAACTAGCATGAGGAGTGTAAGAGAAACTCCTCACTAAACCAATATGAGGAGTGTAACAGTATCTCCTCTATAAAAACTAGCATCATGAGTGGAACTCCTCACTAAAACAAGCATCAAGAGTGTAAGACAAACTCCTCACTAAAAGTAGCATCTGGAGTGTAAAATTAGCAAGAGGAATGTACGAGAAACTCCTAACTAAAACTAGCATGAAGAGATCAGATCAATTCCTCACTAAAACTAGAACCAGGAGTATATGAAAATCTCACTAAAACTAGTATTGGGGGGTGTAAGAGAAACTCCTCACTAAAATTAAACATGAGGAGGGTAAGAGAAATCCTCACTAAAATAGGGATTAGGAGGTAAGAGAAACTCCTCCCGAAAAAACATAGCATGAGGTGTGTAAGAGAAACTCCCCACGAATAAAAATAGCATCAGGAGTGTAAAAAGAAACTCCTCAGAATAAACATAGCTCAGGAGTGTCAGAGAAACTCCTTTCCCAAAAAAATAGCATCAGGAAATGTAAGAAATAAGAGAAAATCCTCACGAATAAAAATAGCACGGAATGTAAGAGAAACTCTTCACAGAAAAAATAGCATGGGTGTGTAAGAGAAACTCCTCACGAATAAATATAGCATCAGGAGTGTAAGAGAAACTCCTCACGAATAAACATAGCATCAGGAGTGTCAGAGAAACGCCTCACGAATAAACATAGCATGAAGAGAAACTCCTCACTAAAACCAGCATCAGGAGTGTAAGAGAAACTCCCACGAATAAACATAGTATGAGGTGTGTAAGACAAAACCCTTTCCCAAAACCAGCATCAAAGGGGTAAAAGAAATCCTCACGAATAAACATAGCATGAGGTGTGTAAGACAAACTCCTCACAAATAAACATAGCATGAGGTGTGTAAGAGAAACTCCTCATGAATAAACATAGCAAGAGGTGTGTAAGAGAAACTCCTCACGAATAAGCAAAGCAGAGGTGTGTAAGAGAAAAAACCCCCAAAAAAAAATTTGGAAAAAAATAGCATGAGGGTGGGGAAGGGGGAAAAAACACCTTACGAATAAACATAGATGAGGTGTGTAAGAAAACTTATTTTAAAAAAACAAAAAGCCCTGAGGTGTGTAAGAAAAACCCCCCCACTTTAAAAACCCCCCGAAAAACAAAAAGGAGGTTAAAAGAAACTCCTTTACGAAAAAAACATAGATGAGGGTGTGTAAGAAAACCCCTTCACAAAAACCAAACATCAAAAGTGTAAGAGAAACTCCCAAAGAATAAACATAGCATGAGGTGTGTAAAAGAAATTTCCCCAAAAAAATAGGGATCAGGGGTGTAAAAGAAACTCCCCCACGAAAAAACCCTAGCATGGGTGTGTAAGGAAACCCTCAAGAATAAAAATAGCATGAGGGGTTAAAAGAAAATCCTTTACAATAAAAATGCATGAGGGGTAAGAGAAACTCCTCACGAATAAAATAGCATGAGGTGTGTAAAAGAAATTAAAAAAAGCATAAAGGGGTGTAAGAGAAACTCCTCACGAATAAACATAAAAGAAATGTGTAAGAGAAACTCCTCACGAATAAACATAGCATGAAGGGGGTGTAAGAGAAACTCCTCACCAAACTGAACCAGCAAGAGAAATGGGATGAGAAACTCCTTACTAAAAAAGACACGAAGGGGAAAGGGAACCTCCTCACAAAAAATAGCATCGGGGTAAGGGAAAATCCTCGCTATAAGCAAGTTTAGGGGTGTAAGAGGAACTCCTCGCTTAAAACCAGCTTAAGGAGTATCAGAGAAACTCCTCACTAAAACCAGTTTGGGAGTGTAAGAGAAACCCCCTCACTAAAAGTACATCAGGAGTGTAAAAAAACTCCCCCACTAAAAAGCATCAGGATTTTAAGAGAAATTCCTCTAAAAGAGCACAGGAGTGTAAAAAACCCCCACTAAAACTAGTATCAGGGGTGTAAAAAAAAAACTCCTTTACTAAAAAACCCGCTCGAGGAGTGTAAGAGAAACTTCACTAAAAAACCCTCCCGAGGAGTGTAAGAGAAACTCCCCAAAAACCCGCTGGGGAGTGTAAGAGAAAATCCCCAAATAAAACCAGCTCGAGGAGGTAAGAGAAACTCCTATAAAACCAGCTCGAGGAGGGTAAGAGAAACCCCCTCACTAAAACTATCAAAGGGGTGTAAGGGAAACCCCCCCTTTTTAAAAAATTACAAAAACCCGCCAAAAGGAAAGTAAAAGGGGAAAATCCCCCAGAAAAAAAAATATGAAGGGGGTAAGAGAAAATCCCCCACAAAACCAGCCCCGAGGAGTGTAAAAGAAAATCCCTCACTAAAAAACCCCTTTTGGGGAGTGTAAAAAAACTCCCACTAAAAACCCGCTCGAGGGGGTGTAAGGGGAAAATCCTCATTAAAACCAGCCCCCGGGGTGTAAGAGAAATTTACTAAACAGCACGATGAGTGTAAAAAAAAAGATGTACGGACGAGGTCATGTCAGGGGTTTAGGGTGTCAGGTCCCGTCTGTAAACCCAGACGAAGCCAGAAAGAGGCGTTCGGTGGGTGCCGCGCCCTAAGCATGCACTGCATTCCTAAAAGCCGATGCAGCTAAATCCCGAGCATACCCATGACAAACCCACACTTTTCCTTGGGCTGTGTGAAGCTCTGGGTGTGAGCCGTAAAAAAAAACTGTAACCTGTCAACCTTGCTCTTGCGTCTTTGTTTGGACAATGGATAACATGTGGGATTATGTCTGTGTAGTCTTTATTTTTACAGTATAAGAGAAACGCATTCCTAAATAACTCCAACACGAGGGGTGCACCTCAGTGAAGAGAAGATTCTCACCGTCCCAGCCAAAAGTTTCAAAACACTTCCAAAAGATGAGTATTGGGGGAAAGTAAGACCTCCCCAAAAAATGGGATGATGACTGTAAAACAAATTCTTAACCCCTGGGGTCGGTGGGAAGAAAAAACACCCCCTAAAACCAGCATGGGGGTGTAAGAGAAACACCCCATTAAAAAATAGCATGAGATGTGTAAGAGAAACCTCCTTAAAAAAAGGGATGAGTTTTGGGAAGAGAAAAAACCTCATTAGAAGAATCAGGAGTGAAGAGAAAAACCCACTAAAAACTTTTGCCCCCCTGAAAGGGGTGTAAGAGAAACCCTCACAAAAAAAAAGCATGAGGGGGTGTAAGAGAAACACCTCACAAAAATAGCATGAGGTGTGTAAGAGGGAAAAACCTCAATAAACTAGATGAGGTGTATAAAGGAAAAACCTCATTAGAAGTAGCATCCGGAGTGCAAGAGAAAAACCCCATTAAAAATAGAAAGAGGTGTGTAAGAAAACACCCCCAAAAAAAAAAGAAAAAAAAAAAAGGGTGAGGGGTGTAAAAGAAACACCTCACTAAAACTGAAAAAATTTTAAAAAAATTACCTGGAAAATCATCAGGTGTGCAAGAGAAAACTTCACTAAAAATAGCATAAGGGTGTGTAAGAGAAACCCTCACTAAAACTAGCATGGGGTGTGTAAAAGAAACACCCCACTAAAACTAAGGGGGTTTAAAAAAAACACCAAAAATGGCATGGGGGGTGTAAGAGAAAAACCTTACTAGAACTGGCATGAGGTGTTTTAAAAAGAAACACTTTTAATTTAAAAAAGGGATGAGGGGTGTAAGAAAACCCCTTACTAGAACTGGCATGAGGTGTGTAAGAAAACACTTCACTAGAAGTATCACAGGAAAGTGCAAGAAAACCCCTCACTAAAACTAGCATCAGGAATGTAACTAACCCGAAACACCTTCTAAAAGTATCATCAGGATAGTAAGAGAAACACCTTTACTAAAACTGCATGAGGTGTGTAAAAGAAACACCTCCCTAGAAAATAGCAAACAGGAGTGAAGAGAAACACCTTTATTTAAAAATGCATGAGGGGTGTAAGAGAAACCCCCCCCTCACTAAAACTAGCATGATGTGTGTAAGAGAAACGCTTCACTAGAAGTAGCATCAGGTGTGCAAGAGAAACACTTCACTAAAACTAGCATGAGATGTGTAAGAGAAACACCTCACCAAACTGAACCAGCAAGAGAAATGTATGAGAAACTCCTTACTAAAAATGACATGAGGATCAAAGGGAACCTCCTCACAAAAAAACTCAGGAGTGTAAGGGAAAATCCTCGCTATAAGCAAACTTCAGGGGTGTAAGAGAACTCCTCGCTTAAAACCAGCTTAAGGAGTATCAGAGAATCTCCTCACTAAAACCAGCTCGAGGAGTGTAAGAGAAAATCCTCACTAAAAATACATCAGGGGTGTAAGAGAACCCTCACTAAAAGCAGCATCAGGAGTGTAAAAGGGAAAATTTCCCCCTAAAAAAGGTTTAGGAGGAAGGGAAACCCCTAAATAAAAAATAGTATCAGGAGTGTAAAAGAAACCCTCACTAAAACCCTAGGGGGTGTAAAAGAAACTCCTCACTAAAAACCCGCTCGAGGGGTTTTAAGAGAAACTCCTAACTAAAACCAGCATCAGGAATGTAAGAGAAACTCCTTATTAAAACCAGCATCAGGTATGTAAGAGAAACTCCTCACTAAAACAAGCATCAAGAGCATAAGACAAACTCCTCACTAAAAGTAGCATCAGAAGTGTACAATTCATCAGTAAAATTAGCAAGAGGAATGTACGAGAAACTCCTAACTAAAACTAGCATGAAGAAACCCGATCAATTCCTCACCAAAACTAGCACCAGGGGTATATGAAAATCTCACTAAAACTAGTATGGGAATGAAGAAAACCCCCACTAAAACTAGCATGAGGGGGGTAAAAAAACTCCTCACTAAAAATAGCATCAGGAGGGTAAGAAAAAACCCTCACGAATAAACCTAGCAAGAGGTGTGTAAGAGAAACTCCCCCAAAAATAAACCAAATTCCCGGAGTGTAAGAGAAACTCCTCACAATAAACCCAAAAATAGGAGGCCGGGGAAACCCTCAAAAAATAAAATATAGCATCAGGAGGTAAGAGAAAACCCCCAATAAAAAAAAATTTAAAAGAAACTCCTCACGAAAAAAATATAGAAAGAGGTGTGGGAAGAAAACCCCTCACGAATAAAAATTTAGCATAGGGGTGTAAGAAAACCCTCCCCAAAAAAACATAGCATCCCCAGTGTCAGAGAAACGCCTCACGAATAAACATAGCATGAGGTGTGTAAGAGAAACTCCTCACTAAAACCAGCATCAGGAGTGTAAGAGAAACTCCTCACGAATAAACATAGTATGAGGTGTGTAAGACAAACTCCTCACTAAAACCAGCATCAAGAGTGTAAGAGAAACTCCTCACGAATAAACATAGCATCAGGAGTGTAAGAGAAACTCCTAACGAATAAATATAGCATGGAGTGTGTAAGAGAAACTCCTCACGAATAAACATAGCATGAGGTGTGTAAGAGAAACTCCTCACCAAACTGAACCAGCAAGAGAAATGTATGAGAAACTCCTTACTAAAAATGACACAAGGAGTCAAAGGGAACTACCTCACAAATAAATACAGCATCAAGAGTGTAAGAGAAACTCCTCACAAATAAACATAGCATCAGGAGTGTAAGAGAAACTCCTCACGAATAAATATAGCATGGGGTGTGTAAGAGAAATGCCTCACTAAAAGTAGCATCAGAGTGTCAGAGAAACTCCTCATGAATAAACATTAAAAAACCCCCGAAAAAAAGTGGGGGTAAGAGAAACTCCTCACGAAAAAACATAGCATGAGGGGTGTAAGAGAAACTCCCCATGAATAAACCCTAGCATAGGGTGTAAGAGAAACTCCTTTACAATAAACCCAAACAAGAGGTTTGGGGAAAAAGAAACTCCTCAGAATAAACAAAGCATAAAGGGGTGTAAGAGAAACTCCTCACGAATAAAAATAGCATGAGGTGTGTAAAAGAAACCCCCTTTTACGGGGTAAAAAAAATTAGAATTGAGGGGTGTAAAAAAACCCCCCTCAAGCGATTTAAAAAACAAAAAATGCATGAAGGGGTGGAAGAGAAACTCCTCACCCAAAATGAACCCCGCAAGAGAAATGTATGAGAAACTCCTTTCTAAAAAAGACACAAAGGGGTCAAAGGGAACCCCTCACAAAAAATAGCATCAGGAGTGTGGGAACTCCCCCGCTATAAGGGAAAAATTTAGGGGGGTAAAAGGGAATCCTCCTTTAAAACCAGCTTAAAGGGGTTAAAAGGGAAAAACCTCACAAAACCACTCGAGGGGTGTAAGAGAAAATCCTCACTAAAAAATAGCATCAGGAGGGGAAGAGAAACTCCTCACTAAAACCCTTTAAGGGGGTAAGAAAATTTCCCCACTAAAACCGCTCAGGGGTGTAAGGGGAAAAATCCTCACTAAAACCAATCAGGGTGTAAAAGAAACCCTCAATAAAACCAGCTTGAGGGGTGTAAGAGAAACGCCCACTAAAACCCCTCAGGGGTGGAAAAGAAACTCCTAAATAAAACCAGCTCCAGGAAGTGTAAGAGAAACTCCTCACTAAAACCAGCTCAGGAATGTAAGGAAAATCCTCACTAAAACCATCGAGTGAAAAGGGATTAAAAAAATCCTCCTTTAAAAAATATCAGAGTGTAAAGAAATTTCCCCACCAAAAAAATCCGAGGAGGGAAGAGAAAATCCTACTAAAACCACTCGAGGAAATGTAAGAGAAACCCTCCCTGGGGGAAAAAAAACCCGCTTGAGGAGGTAAAGGGAAAATTTCCCCATAAAAACCCCCTCGAGGAGTGTAAGAGAAACTCCCCTAAAAACAGTGAAGGGGGTAAGAGAAACTCCTCACTAAAACCACTTTGAGGAGTGTAAGGAAACTCCTCACCAAAACTAAAAACGGGAAAGTAAGGGAAACTCCTCAAAAACCCCTTTAGGAGTGTAAGAGAAAAACCTCACTTAAAAATCAAGGGGGGGTAAAAGGGGAAAATCCTCACTACAACCAGCTCGGGGGAAAAGAAACTCCTAAATAAAAACCCGCTCGAGGAGTTTAAGAGAAACCCTCACAAAACCACCCCGAGGAGTGTAAAGGCTCCTCATTAAAAAAGATGCCCGAGGGGTGTAAGAGAAACCCTGACTAAAAAAGCACAAAGAGTGTAAAAAGAAAGACAGATGTACGGCGAGGTCATGTCAGGACTGAGCTGTCAGGTCAGTCTGTACCGAGACGAAGCCAGAAAGGCGTGTCGGTGGCTGCCGCGCCCTAAGCATGCACTGCACTCGCTAAGTGCCGATAGCAGCTAAAACCCAAGTCATACCCATGACAACCGACACTTGCCTAGTCTGTGTGAAGCTCTGGTGTGAGCCGACCGAGCTGTAAAACCCGTCCGACCCTTGCGTCTTTTTTTTGGCAATGGGTAACATGTGGGTTATGTCTGTGTAGTCTTTATTAAAATTTCAGTATTGAGAAACCATGTCCTAACTAACTCCCAAAACGAGGTGTGCCCTCATGGAAGAGAAGATTCCCCACCGATCCAGCAGCAAAGTGTTTCAAAACAAAACCTCACTATGATGATATGGGGAATGTAAGACAAACTCCTCACCAAAACTGGCATGATGAAATGTAATAAAATTCATTAACACTGGGGTCAGGAGTTAAGGGGGGAACACCCCACTAAAAATAAACATGAGGTGTGAAGAGAAACACCCTCTTAAAAATAGCATGAGATTTTTAAGAGAAAAACCCTCACTAAAAACTGGCATGAGTTTTTGTAAGAGAAACACCTTATTAGAAGCACCCATCAGGGGTAAAAAAAAACACCTCACTAAAAATAGCAGAGGTGTGTAAGAGAAACACCTCACTAAACTAGCATGAGGTGTGTAAAGAAACACCTTTACAAAAAAATAGCAAGAGGTGTGTAAAAGAAAACCTCAAAAAACCCAGCAAAGGGGTGTGTAAGAGAAAAACCCCACTAAAACTAGCAGAGGTTTTTAAGAAAAACACCTTATTTGAAATGGGATGGAGGGGGAAGGAAACAAATTTACTAAAACGGCATGAGGTGTGTAAAAGAAACCCCCTTTCCCAAAAAAAAAATAAAAAAGGAAACCGAGAAACACCCCACTAAAACTAGCATCAGGTGTTTAAAGAAACACCCTTCCCAAAAATATCATCAGGATTTTGGGAAAAAGAAAAACCTTCCTAAAACTAGCATAAAGGGGTGTAAAAGAAACACCCACTAAAAATAGCATGGGGGGAAGAGAAACACCTCCCTAAAACTAGCATGGGGGGTGTAAGGGGAAACCCCTCCCCCTTTAAAAATAGCATGGGGGGTGTTAAGAGAAACCTTTACTAAAATGGGATAGGTGTGAAGAGAAAAACCTCACTAAACTGGGATGAGGTGTGTAAGAGAAACAAAAAACCTCCCCCTTAAAAATAGCATAGGGTGTAAAGAAACACCTTCCCAAAAGTTTTCATCAGGTGTAAAAGAAACACCTTTATTAAAAAAAGCATGGGTGGGGTAAGAGAAACACCCCCCTAGAAGGACATCAGGATGCAAGAGAAACAACCCTAAAACTTAAAAAACCCCATGCAATAGGTGTGGGTTTAAAAGAATAAAAAAACATTTACTCAAAAATACATGGGTGGGAAGAGAAACACCCCTTAAAATCAAAGGGTTTTGGGAGTTTTAAAGTGTGTAAAAAAAAACCTTTACTAAAACTAGCATGGGTGTTAAGGAAACCCCCTTTAAATAAAAAAACCCTCCCCTAGGGAAAAAAAATATTAACAGAAGGGGAAGAGAAACACTAAATAAAACTAGCAATAGGTGTGTAAGAGAAACAAAGAAAAAAATAGCATGAAGGGGTGTAAGAGAAACACCTCACTAAAAAATCATGAAATTTAAGGGGCAAAGGAAAATTTACTAAAACTAGCATGATGTGTGTAAGAGAAAAACCACTAAAATTAGAAAAGAGGTGTGTAAGAGAAATACCTCCTAAAATTAGCATGATTTTTAAGAGAAACCTTCACAAAAAGTACATCGGTGTGCAAGAGAAAAACCCCAAAATAGCATAGGGTGAAAAGGGGACACCCCCCAAAATAGAAAAAAAAAAAAAAAAAAAACAAAAAAAAAAGGGGAAAAAAAAAAATAGCATAAAGGGTTTTCAAGAGAAACCCTCACTAAAACTGGCCTGAGGTGTAAGAAAACCCCTCCTAAAACTGGCATGAGGGGTTTTTAAGAAAACTCCCCACTAAAACATAGGATGAAAAGGTTTAAAGGGAAAAACCCTCCTAAAAACTTTTTGGGAACTGGCCCCTAAAAAAGTGGTTAAAAAAAAAACCCTTTACTAAAACTAGCACCGGTTTAAAAAAGAAACCTTTACTAAAACTAGCAAAAGGTTTAAAAAAGAAATCCTTTACCAAAACTACTAGGTTAAAAAGAAACCTTTCCCACCTTGGAAACCTTACCAAAATAGTTGGTTAAAAAGGGGAAAACCCCTTTACTAAAACTAGCTTAGGGGGGGGAAAAAGAAACTCTTTACTAAAACTAGCATCAGGATTAAAAAAGAAACTCTTCACTAAAACTAGCATGAGCAGCTTTAAAACTAAGAGAGACTCCTCATTAAAATTAGCATCAGGAGGTAAGAGAAACTCCTCTCTAAGAGGACTGTATAAGAAATCCTCACTAAAACCAGTGTGAGGAGAGTAACAAAAGGTCCTCGCAAATACCTCAAAGAGTGCTGCGTTCTAAGATCAGGAGTGTAAGAGAAACTCTTCACTAAAATTAGTATCAACAGTTAACAGAAACTCCTCACTAAAACTAGCCTCAGGAGTGTAAGAGAAACTCCTCACTTTAAAAATGGCTTTGCAGTCTAATCCGGGCTATCGCAGAACTGGCCTTTTTACATGATATTACTGAAACAGAAAAGTTGAACCTGTTAATTGCGGATACCGGAACAGCCTTTTCTAACCAATAAAATAAAGGGACTCCATTCGGAGGTTTAAATCAGAATGGAAAAACGGAGCCAGGCTGATAGTGAACCTGACCGCTCAGCCAGCACATCAGGGTAGCGAATCACAGTGTAAGCTTCAATACATCAGTCGTGAAATGAAAAAAATGAAGAAAAAAGAAGAAGAAAAAAAATGTTATAACCCGACCTGAAGGCTACCACGGAGCTGGCTTCTGCACCTAATCATTTAAGCGAACATGAAAAAAAAAGATCAGCGACACCAAAGGGTCTTATGGCAAAATTAAAGATTCCCCCCCCAACCCCCCCCAAAAAAACAACAAAAAAAATGAAGAAAAAACAACAACGTTTTCAAACGTGTGGAAAAGGGAAAAGATAGTCAAACTAACCTCAGTGTTGAAAGTGGAGGTGTAATTCTAATATTATCCACAATAAGTCTAAATCAAAACACTGGCTGTACGAAAGAAAAAACCCGGAGACTTGGCAAAGTGACCAAAAAAAAGGGCCTTTAAAATGTCCGTGACTTACCCAGGGTAGTAAGTAAGTAAACATGGTGCTTGACGCCCCCAGAAACCACAAGGTCCGCCGATTTGGTTGGTTGGAGTGCTGCTTTTTGTCCACAGAAACTGTAGGTTTAGTTAGGGACGGGAGCCCAGGAGTAACCCCCTTTCACACAGCTCCTGAGCCTGTCCCGGATAGTAAGTAAGTAAACATGGTGCTTAACGTCCACAGAAACCATCAGGCTTATTAGGGAGGGGGAGAAGGGGTGAAGGGGGTATGGGGGTGGGGGGAAGAGGGAGATTAGTTACCTATCGCTACACTGTCACCACCAGAATGACACCTGCTTTGGTGGGCCCCATGAAATTTTTTAAGGGGCCCCAAACGTAAAGGGAAAAATCAAAAGACAGTGCCCGAGGCCAAAACTTGTAAGGGGGGAAGGAAACAAATGAACCGAGGTCCCTCTGCTTACCAGCTAGTAACGCCTTACCGCTAGGCCCCAAACCAATTCACAAACTGCCCGCGGATGATGATTTTTGCTGCTTAACGCCGTCCACGGAGGCGAGAAGGCCTATTAGGGAGGGGCGGGACGAGTGGGAAAAGGGGGAAAAGAAAATGAAAAATCGAAAAAGGGGCCCAAACCCCGGGAAAACCAAGGCTGCCGGGGACCGCCGCCAGAACAACATGATGTTACGGCAGTGTCCGTCCGGCAGCCATGAAACCCCACCACGCCCAAATTTCTGCCCAACTGCTATGCAGAGCAAGTCCAAAAAATGTCCGTAGCTCCCCCGTTGGGGAAAAAACTGAAACAGAAGTCCAACTCCCCTCTCCCTTCTATAGCCCAGCACCACCCCACTGCTCTTGATTCTTCTGGGCTAGCTTCTTTTTGGGGAAATCCAGCATACCTCTTGATCTCGCCTGGACTCGCTGCCCGCGGATAGTAATTAAAAAGGTGCTTAACGTTTCCCCAAAAACCAAACATTGGGGGGGAAAAGGGGGAAAAAGGGGGATGGAGGTGGGGGGGGAAAGGGGGATTATATACCTATCGCTACACTGTCACCACCCCAGAATGACTTTGGGGACTGATTAAGATAGGGCCATTAAAAACCCCTTTTTAAAGTTTTAAAAGGAAGTTTTTTTTGGTGAAAAGGAAACAGTGTCCACAAACCAAAACCTTTTTTAAGAAAGGAGAGCCCAAGGTCCTTCCGCTTTTCCAGCCTAACGCCCTTTCCCTGGGGCCCAAAACCCCTCCCCCCTGCGCGCATTGACTGACCTTGACATGTTGTTTTTTCGTCCACAGAAGCGAGGGGGCTTTTAAGGGGCGGGGACAGGGGGAAGGGGCGGATTAAAATGGAGGGTCTTCATATACCTTCGAAAATACGGCATTGGTGGTCCAAAAAATTTTGGAAAAATAATAAAAAATAAAAAAAAAAAAAAGAAATTTGTAATAGAAAGGGGAATGCAGCTCTTCCAGGTACTTTCATGAACAAGGGAGGCTTGTTGTCTGCAGCTCAGCCGCTGACCGGCGCTAACTGGAACCATACTTTGGTCAGTCGTTTCACTCGGGAAGGGAGACTACTGCACCCCATGACCGCACCAGCACCAAACGAACTACTAACTGAGCTAAAAATATTTTCATCTTGACCCGTGTTTCACCTGCCCCATAGTCTTGTTGTTAGTAGTGTCTCCGCTT
>JABMCL010000141.1:0-12725 GCA_018857735.1 Alviniconcha marisindica | reverse complement strand
CTGAAAGGGAAAAATAAATGGCCAGAGACGGTGACAACGGGCATCTTGTAAAGCAGGGTTTTTTTACGGTGAATCACCGGGGACCCCCCCTTGAGGGAACTTCACTCCCCGGTGAAAATAAATAGTGTGGAGAAAACCCTGGGGATCTTGACCCTTTTTTACCCCCTGTTTACAAAGTGCAATCACCTGCCACGTCTGGACACTGTGGACTCGCCCGAAAAAGCACACTGAAAAGAGAAGAGCCCTAGGAAATGCCCAGAAGACCAAAACCACAAGAAGAGCTGGGCAGAAGGTGTCAGAAAGAAGCAATAACAAAGGTTAAAAAAATAAAGAAGAAGAAAAGCAGCCTGCAAGTGAAATCACATGGCCAGAGACTGTGACAACTGGCACATCTTTGTAAAGCAGGTCGTTTTCTTACCGGTGAATCACCGCGGACCCATCCCCTTGAGGAACTTCACTCCACCGGTTGAAACAAAAATAAAGTGGGAGGGACCCGGGGGATCTTAGGCCTGTTACCACTGTTTACGATACCAGTGCATATCACCTGCCACAGCTGTTACACATGGAGCTACGCCCTGAAAAAGCCAAACTGGAAAAGAGAAGTAGCCCAGAAATGCCCAGAAGACCAAAACCACAAGAAGAGCTTGGGAAGAAGGTGTCAGAAGAAGCAATAACAAAGGTTAAACAAATTAAGAAGAAGAAAAGCTAGGCCCTGCAAGTGAAATCACATGGCCAGAGACTGTGACAACTGGCATCTTTGTAAAGCAGGTCGTTTTCTTACGGTGAATCACCGCGGACCCCTCCCCTTGAGGGACACTCACTCCACCGGTGAAAAATAGGTGTGGAGAGACCCTGGGGGATCTTTAGCCTGTTTACCACCTGCTTTACGATACCAGTGATCACCCTGCCATAGTCTGTGACACATGTGGACACGCCCTGAAACAGCACACTGCAAAAGAGAAGCGCCCTAGAAATGCCCAGAAGGACCAAAACACAAGCAGAGCGGGAAGATAGGGTCAGAAGAAGCAATAAACAAAGGTCAAAACAAATAAAGCAAGAAGAAAATAGCAGCCTGCAAGTGAAATCACATGGCCAGAGACTGTGACAACTGGCATTTTGTAAAGCAGGTCGTTTTCTACGGTGAATCATGCGACCCCGAGACCCTTGAGGGAACTTCACTCCACCGGCGAAAAATAGTGTGGAGAGACCTGGGGGATCTTGAGCCTGGTACCAACCTGTTTACGTATTAACAGTGCAATCACTGCCACAGTCTGTGACACATGTGGACTACACCCTGGAAAAGCACACTGAAAAGAGAAGAGCCCTAGGAAATAACCAGAACAAAAACACAAGAAGAGCTGGGTACAAGGTGTAAAAGAAGCAATAACAAAGGTTAAAACAAATAAAAGAAGAAGAAAAGCAGCACTGCAAGTGAAATCACATGGCAGAGACTGTGACAACTGGCATCTGTAAAGCAGGTTGTTTTTCTTACGGTGAATCACCGTGGACCCCTCCCATGAGGGAACTTCACTCCACCGGTGAGAAAAATAGTGTGGAGAGACCCTGGGGATCTTGAGCCTGTTTAACCTGTTTACGAGTACCAGTGCAATCACCTGCCACAGTCTGTGACATGTGGACTACGCCCTGAAAAAGCACACTAAAAAGAGAGAAACACTAAGAAATGCTAACCAAAAACACTAAGAAGAGCTGGGGCAGAAGGTGTCAGAAGAAAGCAATAACAACAGTTACAAACAATAAGAAGAAGGTATAAAAGCAGCCCTGCAAGTGAAATCACATGGCCAGAAACTGTGACAACTGGCATCTTGTAAGAGGTCGCTTTTTCTTACTGGGAAATTCAACGCGGGACCCTCCCCTGGAGGGACTCACTTCCCCCAACCCGTGAAATAATAGTGTGGAGAGACCCTGGGGGATCTTGAAGCTGTTACCACCGTTTTGACGATACCAGGCAACACCTGCCACAGTCTGTGGGACACATGTGGAACTACGCCCTTCTGAAAAAGCACACTGAAAGAGAAAGAAGCCCGAGAAATGCCAGAAGACCAAAACCACAAGAAGAGCTGGGAAGAAGGTGAAGAAGCAATAACAAAGGTTAAAACAAATAAAGAAGAAGGAAAAAGCAGCATGCCAAGTGAATCACATGGCCAGAAACTGTGACAACTGGCATCTTTGTAAAGCAAGTCGTTTTTCTTACGGTGAATCACGCCGTACCCCTCCCCTGAGGGAAAACTTCACTCCACCGGCGAAAAATAGTGTGGAGAGACCCTGGGGATCTGGAGCCTGTTACCACCTGTTTACGATTACCAGTGCAATCACCTGCCACAGTCTGTGACACATGTGGACTACACCCTGAAAAGCACACTAAAAAGAGAAGAGCCCTAGGAAACGCCCAGAAGACCAAACCACAAGAAGAGCTGGGCAGAAGGTGTCAGAAGAAGCAAAAGAGGGATAGAAAACAATAAAGAAGAAGGAAGAAAATAAGAAGGTAGACAATCACATGGCCAGAGACTGTGAAAACTGGCATCTTTGTAAAGCAGGTCGTTTCTTACGGTGAATTCACCGCGGACCCATCCACTTGAGGACCTTCACTCCACGGTGAAATGAATAGTGGGAGAGACCCGGTGGATATGAGCCTGTTTACCACCTGTTTACGATTACCAGTGCAATCACCTGCCACAGTCTGTGGGACACATGTGACTACGCCATGAAAAAACCACACGACAAGAGAATCGCCTAGGAAATGCACAGAAGACAAAACACTCAAGAAGAGCGGGGCAGAAGGTGTCAGAAGAAGCAATAACAAAGGTTAAAACAAATAAAGAAGAAGAAAAAGCAGCCCTGCAAGTGAAATCACATGGCCAGCTGCTGTGACAGGTGGCATCTTTGTAAAGCAGGTCGTTTTTCTTACGGTGAATCACCGCGGACCCCTCCCTTTGAGGGAACTACTCCACCGCTGAAATAATAGTGTGGAGAGGACCATGGGGATCTGAGCCTGTTACCACTGCTTACGATTAACAGGCAATCACCTGCCACCAGTCTGTGACACATGATGGACTACGCCCGAAAAAGAACACGAAAAGAGGAAGAGCCCTAGGAAATGCCCAGAAGACCAAAAACCACAAAGAAGAGCTGGGAGAAGGTGTCAGCAAGAAGCAATAACAAAGTTCTTAAAACAAATAAAGAGAAGAAAAGCAGCCATGACAAGTGAAAAATCACATGGCCAGAGACGTGACAACTGGCCATTTGTAAAGCAGGTCGTTTCTACCCTACGGGTGACTCACCGCGGACCACTCCCCCTGAGGGAAACTGCACTCCACCTGGGGAAATAATAGTGTGGAGAGACCCTGGGGATCTTGAGCCTGTTACCAACCATTTCCAATTACGAATGAAACACCTGCCCACAGGTATGTGCCACATGTGGACTACGCCCTGAAAAAGCACACTGAAAAGAGAAGAGCCCTAGGAAATGCCCCAAGAAGAGCTGGGCAGAAGGTGTCAGAAGAAGCAATAACAAAGGTTAAAACAAATAAAGAAGAAGAAAAAGCAGCCCTTGCAAGTGGAAATCACATGGCCAGAGACTGTGACAAAAACTGGCATCTTTGTAAAGCAGGTCGTTTTTCACGGTGAATCACCGTGGACCCCTCCCCTTGAGGGAACTTCACTCCACCGGTGAAATAATAGTGTGGAGAGTACCCTGGGCGGATCTGAGACCGTTGACCACTGTTTACGATTACAGTGTCAATCACCTGCCACAGTCTGTGACACATGTGGACTACGCCCTGAAAAAGCACACTGAAAAGAGAAGAGCCCTAGGAAATGCCCCAAGAAGAGCTGGGCAGAAGGTGTCAGAAGAAGCAATAACAAAGGTTAAAACAAATAAAGACCGAAGAAAAAGCAGCCTTGCAAGTGAAATCACATGGCCAGAGGCTGTGACAACTGGCATCTTTGTAAAGCAGGTCGTTTTCTTACGGTGAATCACCGCGGACCCCTCCCCTTGAGGGAACTTCACTCCACCGGTGAAAAAAGTGTGGAGAGACCCTGGGGGCTCTTGAGCCTGTTTACCTGTTTACGATTACCAGTGCAATCACCTGCCACAGTCTGTGACACATGGGACTAGCCCTGAAAAGCCACTAAGAAGAGAAGAGGCCTAGGAAATGCCCAGAAGACCAAAACCACAAGAAGAGCTGCATCCTGAGGAGCTCAGATTAGAAGCAATACAAAGGTTAAAACAAAATAAAGAGAAGGGAAAAAAGCAGCCCTGCAAGTGAAATCACATGGCCTAGAGACTGTGACAACGCATTTTCCCTTGTAAAGCAGGCGTTTTTCTACGGTTAATCACCGCGACCTCCCCTTGAGGGAACTGCACTTCCACCGGTGAAATAATAGTGTGGAGAGACCCTGGGGATCTTGAGCCTAGTTACCACCTGTTTACGATTACAAGTGCAATCACCTGCCACAGTCTGTGACACATGTGGACTAACCCTGAAAAAGCACACTGAAAAGAGAAGAGCCCTAGGAAATGCCCAGAAGACCAAAACCACAAGAAGAGCTGGGCAGAAGGTGTCAGAAGAAGCAATAACAAAGGTTAAAACAAATTTAAAGAAGAAGAAAAAGCAGCCCTGCAAGTGAAATCACATGGCCAGAGACTGTGACAACTGGCATCTTTGTTAAAGCAGGTCGTTTTCTTACGGTGAATCCACCGCGGACCCCTCCCTTGAAGGGAAACTTCACTCCACGGTGAAATAATAGTGTGGAGAGACCCTGGGGGATCTTGAGCCTGTTTACCACCTGTTTACGATTACCAGTGCAAGCACCTGCCACAGTCTGTGACACATGTGGACTACGCCCTGAAAAAGCACACTGAAAAGAGAAGAGCCCTAGGAAATGCCCAGAAGACCAAAACCACAAGAAAGAGCTGGGCAGAAGGTGTCAGAAGAAGCAATAACAAAGGTTAAAAAACAAAAAAGAAGAAGGAATAAAGCAGCCCTGCAAGTTGAAATCACATGGCCAGAGAATGTGACAACTGGCATCTTTGGCTAAAGCAGGTCGTTTTCTACGGTGAATCACCGCGGACCCTCCCCTTGAGGGACTCCACCGGTGAAATAATAGTGTGGAGAGACTCGGGGATCTTGAGCCTGTTTACCACGTGTTTGATCACCAGTGCAATCACCTGCCAGTCTGTGACACATGTGGACTACGCCCTGAAAAAGCACACTGAAAAGAGAAGAGCCCTAGGAAATGCCCAGAAGACCAAAACCACAAGAAGAGCTGGGCAGAAGGTGTCAGAAGAAGCAATAACAAAGGTTAAAACAAATAAAGAAGAAAAAAAAGCAGCCCTGCAAGTGAAATCACATGGCCAGAGACTGTGACAACTGGCATCTTTGTAAAGCAAGTTCGTTTTTCTTACGGTGAATCATCGCGGACCCCTCCCCTTGAGGGAACTGCACTCCACCGGTGAAACAATAGTGTGGAGAGACCCTGGGGGATCTTGAGCCTGTTTACCACCTGTTTTCGATTGTGTGTGAAATCACCCTGCCACAGGCTATCACCTGCAACAGTCTGTGACCATGGGACTACGCCCCTGAAAAAGCACACTGAAAAGAGAAGAGCCCTAGGAAACACTAACCAGACCAAAACCACAAGAAGAGCGGGCAGAAGGGTCAGAAGAACGCAATAACAAACCGTTTAAATACAAATAAAGAAGAAGAAAAAGCAGCCTGCAAGTGAAATCACATGGCAGAGACTGTGACAACTGGCCTCTTTGTAAAGCAGGTCGTTTTTCCTACGGTGAATCACCGCGGACCCCTCCACGAGGGAACTTCACTCCACCGGTGAACTAATAGTGTGGAGAGACCCTGGGTGATCTTGAGCCTGTTAACCACCTGTTTACGATTACCAGTGCAATCACCTGCCACAGTTCTGTGACAAATGTGGACTACACCCCAAAAAAGCACATTAAAAAGAGAAGAGCCCTAGGAAATGCCAAGAAGACAAAAACCACAAGAAGAGCTGGGCAGAAGGTGTCAGAAGAAGCAATATCTCGGCTTTAAAAAAATAAAGAAGAAGAAAAAAGCAGCCCTGCAAGTGAAATCACATGGCCAGAGACTGTGACAACTGGCAGCGTCCTTCTGAAGCAGGTATGTTTTTTTACGGTGAATCACCGCGGACCCCCCCCCTTGAGGGAACTTCACTCCACCGCGGTGAAATAATAGTGTGGAGAGAGACCCTGGGGGTAGGATCTTGAGCCTGTTTACCACCTGTTTACGATTACCAGTGCAATCACCTGCCACAGTCTGTGAAACATGTGGACTACGCCTTGAAAAAGCACACTGAAAAGAGTAAGAGCCCGAAATGCCCAGAAGACAAAACACAAGAAGAGCTGGGCAATCAGGTGTCATGGAAGAAGCAATAAAACAAAGGTTAAAAACATATAAAGAAGAAGAAAAGCAGCCCTGTCAAGTGAAATCACATGGCCAGAGACTGTGACAACTGGCATCTTTGTAAAGCAGGTCGTTTTTCTTACTGTGAATCACCACGGACCCCTCCCCTTGAGGGAACTTCACTCCACCGGTGAAATAATAGTGTGGAAAGACCCTGGGGGATCTTGAGCCTGTTTACCACCTGTTTACGATTACCAGTGCAATCACCTACCACAGTCTGTGACACATGTGGACTACACCCTGAAAAAGCACACTAAAAAGAGAATAGCCATAGGAAATGCCCCAGATGTACCAAAACCACAAGAAGGGCGGGCAGAAGGGTCAGAAGAAGCAATAAACAAAGGTTTAAAACAAAAAAGAAGAAGAAAAAGCAGCAATGGTAGTAGTCTCTGGCAGTATGGGACAACTGGCATCTTTGCTAAAGCAGGTCGTTTTTCTTACGGGGAATCACCGCGGACCCCTCCCCTTGAGGGAATTTCACCCACCGGGGAAATAATAGTGTGGAGAGACCCTGAGACCCTGGGGGATCTTGAGGCTGTTTACCACCTCGTTTACGATTACCAGTGCCAATCACATGCCACAGTCTGTGACAACAGTGGACTACGCCCTGAAAAAAGCCACACTGAAAAGAGAAATGAGCCTAGGAATTGCCCAAAGACCAAAACCACAAGAAGAGCTGGGCAGAAGGTGTGAGAAGAAGCAATAACAAGGTTTTTAAAACACAAACAAGAAGAAAGAACAAAGCAGCCTGTAAAGTGAAAGCACATGGCCAGAGACTTTGACAACTGGCACTTTGTAAAGCAGGTCGTTTTTCTTACGGTGAATCACCTCGCGGACCCTCCCCTTGAGGGAACTCACTCCACCGGTTAACTAATAGTGTGGCATGGAGAGACCCTGGGGGATCGTGAGCCTGTTTACCACCTGTTACGATTACCAGTGCAATCACCTGCCACAGTCTGTGACAAATGTGGACTACGCCCTGAAAAAGCCTACTAAGAAGAGAGGAGCCCCTAGGAAATGCCCAGAAGACCAAACCACAAGAAGAGCTGGGCAGAAGGTGTCAGAAGAAGCAATAACAAAGGTTAAAACAAATAAAGAGGAAGAAAAAGCAGCCCTGCAAGTGAAATCACATGGCCAGAGACTGTGACAACTGGCATCTTTGTAAAGACGGCCGTGAATCACCGCGGACCCCTCCCTTTGAGGGAACTTCACTCCACCGGTTGAAATAATAGAGTGTGGAGGAGACCCTGGGGGATCTGAGCCTGTTTACCACCTGTTTACGATACCAGTGCAATCACTCGCCACAGTCTGGGACACATGTGGACTACGCCCTGAAAAAGCACTAAAAAGAGAAGAGCCCTAGGAAATGCCAAGAAGAACAAATCCACAAGAAGAGCTGGGCAGAAGGTGTAAGAAGAAGAAGAGCAAAGTAAAAACAATAAAGAAGAAGAAAAGGCAGCCCTGCAAGTGAAATCACATGGCCAGAGACTGTGAAAACTGGCATCTTTGTAAGCAGGTCGTGTGTCTACGGTGAATGAATTCAACGCGGACCCCTCCCTTGAGGGAACTTCCATCCACCAGTTGAAATAATAGGTGGAGTTGAGACCCTGGGGGATCTTGAGCCTGTTTACCACCTGTTTACGATTACAGTGCAATCACCTGCCACAGTCTGTGACCGTGGACTACGCCCTGAAAAATCACACTAAAAAGAGAGAAGAGCCCTAGGAAATGCCCAGAAGACCAAACCACAAGAAGAGCTGGGCAGAAGGTGTCAGAAGAAGCAATAACAAAGGTAAAACAAATAAAGAAGAAGAAAAAGCAGCCCTGCAAGTGAAATCACACGGCCAGAGACTGTGACAACTGGCATCTTTGTAAAGCAGGTCGTTTTCTTACGGTGAATCACCGAGGACCCCTCCCATTGAGGAACTTCATCTTCCAACGGTGAAACAATAGTGTGGAGAGACCCCGGGGGATCTTGAGCCTGTTACCAACCATTTCCAATTACCAGTGCAATCACCTGCCACAGTCTGTGACACATGTGGACTACGCCCTGAAAAAGCACACTGAAAAGAGAAGAGCCCTAGGAAATGCCCAGAAGACCAAAACCACAAGAAGAGCTGGGCAGAAGGTGTCAGAAGAAGCAATAACAAAGGTTAAAAAACAAATAAATAACCGAAAAAGCAGCCCTGCAGTGAATCACATGGCCAGAGACTGTGAAAACTGGCATCTTGTAAAGCAGGTAGTTTTTCGTACGGTGAATCACCGCGGACCCCTCCCCTTGAGGAACTTCACTCCACGGTGAAAACTAGTGTGGAGAGACCCTGGGGGATCTTGAGCGGTTACCACCTGTAACGATACCAGTGCAATCACCTGACCAAGTCTGGGACACATGGGACTACACACTGAAAAAGCAACACTAAAAAGAGAGAGCCCTAGGGGAATGCCCAGAAGACCAAAACCCAAGAAGAGCTGGGCAGAAGGTGTCAGAAGAAGCAATACAAGTTTAAAACAAATTAAAAAGAAGAAAAAAGCAGCCTGCAAGTGAAATCACATGGCCAGAGACTGTGACAACTAGCATCTTTGTAAAGCAGGTCGTTTTTCTTACGGTGAATCAACGCGGACCCCTCCCCTTGAGGGAACTTAACTCCACCGGTCGGTGAAATAATAGTGTGGAGAGACCCTGGGGAATCTTGAGCCTGCTTACCACCGTTTACGATTACAGTGCAATCACCGGCCACAGTCTGTTGACACATGTGGGACCCGTCCTGCACGCCCTGAAAAAGCACACTGAAAAGAGAAGAGCCCTAGGAAATGCCCAGAAGACCAAAAACACAAGAAGAGCTGGGTGAAGGTGTCAGAAGAAGCAATAACAAAGGTAAAACAAATAAAGAAGAAGAAAAAGCAGCCCTGCAAAGTGAAATAACATGGCCAGAGACTGTGACAACTGGCATCTTTAAAGGAGGTCGTTTTTCGACGGGGAATCACCGCGGCCCCCTCCCCTTGAGGGAACTCACTCCACCGGTGAAATAATAGTTGGAGAGAAGCCTGGGATAGTTGAGCCGGTTTAACACCTGTTACGGATTACCAGTGCAAGCACCTGCCACAGCTGTGACACATGTGGACGAGACCCATGGAAAAAGCACACTGAAAAGGAAGAGCCTAGGAATGACAGAATGACCAAAACCACAAGAAAGAGTCGGGCAGAAGGTGTCAGAAGAAGCAATAACAAAGGTTAAAACAAATAAGTAATGTGTAAGAAAAGGCAGCCCTGCAAGTGAAATCACATGGCCAGAGACTGTGACAACTGCCATCTTTGTAACAGGGCTGCTTTTTCTTCTTCCTTATTTGTTTTAACCTTTGTTATTGCTTCTTCTGACACCTTCTGCCAGTCTTCTTGTGGTGTTGGTCTTGCGGGCATGTCCTAGGTGCTCTCTTTTCAGGATTCTTTTTCAGGCGTAGTCCACATGTGTACACAGACTGGTGGCAGGTGATTGCACTGGTAATTCGTAAAAGGTGGTCAAACAGGTCAGATCCCACAGGGTACTCTACACACGATTATTCACCGGTGGAGTGAAGTTCATCAAGGGGAGGGTCGCGGGATCACCGTAGAAAACGACCTGCTTACAAAGATGCCAGTGTCACAGTCTCTGGCCATGTTATTTCACTGGCAGGCTGCTTTTCTTCTTCTTATTGTTTTAAGAGGATTTATCGGGTGATTGTACTGGTAATCGTAAACAGCTCTTCTTGTGGTTTTGGTCTTCTGGGCATTTCCTAGGGCTCTTCTCTTTTCAGTGTGCTTTTTCAGGGCGTAGTCCACATGTGTCACAGACTGTGGCAGGTGATTGCACTGGTAATCGTAAACAGGTGGTAAACCGCTCAAGATCCCCAGGGTCTCTCCACACTATATTCTTGTTGGAGTGAAGTTCCCTCAAGGGGGGGGGTCCGCGGTGATTCACCGTAAGAAAAACGACCTGCTTTACAAAGATGCCAGTTGTCACAGTCTCTGGCCATGTGATTTCCTTGCAGGGCGTTTTTTCTTCTTTTTATTTTTTTAATTTTTGTTATTGTTTCTTCTGACCCCTTTCTCCCCAGCTTTTCTTGTGGTTTTGGCCCTTTGGGCATTTTGGGGCTCTTCTCTTTTATGGTTTTTTTCAGGGGTAGTCCACAGGGTTCACAGACTGGGCGGGTGATTGACTGGAAATCTAAACAGGTGTAAAAGGCTCAAGATCCCCCGGGTTCTCCACACTTTTATTTCACCGGTGGGGGAAGTTCCCTCAAGGGGGGGGGCCCGCGGTGTTTCCCCGTAAAAAAACGACCTGCTTACAAAGAGCCAGTTGTCACAGTCTCTGGCCATGGATTTCACTTAGGGCTGCTTTTTCTTTTTCTTATTTTTTTAACCTTTTTTATGCTTTTTCTGACCCCTTCTCCCCAGT
Organism: Alviniconcha marisindica; assembly: GCA_018857735.1. Lineage (NCBI taxonomy): Eukaryota > Metazoa > Mollusca > Gastropoda > Provannidae > Alviniconcha > Alviniconcha marisindica. The sequence goes on along the minus strand of JABMCL010000141.1, from coordinate 1,834 downwards.
CTTCTTGGGTTTTTTGGTTTCGGGCTTTTCCTGGGGCTTTTCTTTTTTTAGTGGTTTTTTCAGGGCGTAGCCCACATGTTAAAACCTGGGCGGGTGATTGCACTGGTAATCGAAAACGGGTGGTAAACGGGCTCAAGATCCCCCAGGGTCTCTCCACAATTTTTCCCCGGGGGGTGAATTTCCCTAAAGGGGGAGGGGTCCGGGGTTGATTCACCGTAAAAAAAACCCCTGCTTTAAAAGATGCCAGTTGTCACAGTCTCTGGCCAGTGATTTCATTTGCAGGGCTTTTTTTCTTCTTTTTTTATTTGTTTTAACCTTTTTTTTGCTTCTTGACACCTTCTGCCCAGCTCTTCTTGTGGTTTTGGTCTTCTGGGCATTTCCTAGGGCTCTTCTCTTTTCAGTGTGCTTTTCAGGGCGTAGTCCACATGGTCACAGACTGTGGCAGGTGATTGCACTGGTAATCGAAACAGGGGTAAACAGGCTCAAGATCCCCCAGGGTCTCTCCACACAAATTTTCCCCGGTGGAGTGAAGTTCCCTCAAGGGGAGGGGTCCGCGGTGATTCACCGTAAGAAAAACGACCTGCTTTACAAAGATGCCAGTTGTCACAGTCTCTGGCCATGTGATTTCACTTGCAGGGCTGCTTTTTCTTCTTCTTTATTTGTTTTAACCTTTGTTATTGCTTCTTCTGACACCTTCTGCCCAGCTCTTCTTGTGGTTTTGGTCTTCTGGGCATTTCCTAGGGCTCTTCTCTTTTCAGTGTGCTTTTTCAGGGCGTAGTCCACATGTGTCACAGACTGTGGCAGGTGATTGCACTGGTAATCGTAAACAGGTGGTAAACAGGCCCCCCCCCCCCCCCCCCCCCCCCCCCCCCCCCCCCCCCCCCCCCCCCCCCCCCCCCCCCCCCCCCCCCCCCCCCCCCCCCCCCCCCCCCCCCCCCCCCCCCCCCCCCCCCCCCCCCCCCCCCCCCCCCCCCCCCCCCCCCCCCCCCCCCCCCCCCCCCCCCCCCCCCCCCCCCTAAGACCCCCCGGGGCCCCCCTTTTTTCCCGGTGGAGTGAAGTTCCCTCAAGGGGAGGGGTCCGCGGTGATTCCCCGTAAGAAAAACACCTGCTTTAAAAACCTTTCCATTCGGGCCCATTTTTTTTTTGGGGGCTTTTTTTCTTCTTTTTTTTTTTTTTTATTGTTTCTTCGACACCTTCTCCCCAGCTCTTCTTGGGTTTTGGTTTTTGGGTTTCCTAGGGCTCTTCCTTTTATTGCTTTTTCAGGGGTAGCCCAACCACAGACTGTGGCAGGTGATTGCACGGGTAACGTAAACAGGGGTAAACGGGTCAAACCCCCCAGGGTCTCTCCACACTTTTTTCCCCGGGTGGAGTGAAGTTCCCTAAAGGGGGAGGGGTCCGCGGTAAATTTAAAAAACCCCCCCCCCCAAAAAAGGCCCCCGGGCCGGTTTTTTTTTTTTTTTTTTTTTTTTTTTTTTTTTTTTTCCCCTTTTCCCCCTTTTCGGGTTTTTGGTTTTGGGTTTTGGGGTCTTTTTTTTTTTTTGGGGGTTTTTTCAAAAATTTGGGGGTTTAAAAAAAAGGTAAACCCCCGGGGCCCCCCTTTTTTCCCTTTTTAAAAAAGGGGGGGGGGGGGAAAAAAAAAAAAAAAAAATTTTTTTTGGGCCCTTTCCCTTTTTCAGGGGGCCCTTTTTTTTTTTTTTTTTTAAATTTGTTTTTTTTTTTCTTCTAATTTCTTTTCCTTGTGGTTTTGGGGCTTCTGGGCTTTCCTGGGTTTCTTTTTCAGGGTTTTTCAGGGGTGCCCACAGTGAAAGAGGGAAAAAGGGGTTAAAAAAAAGGT